>VXBR01001563.1:1888844-1922667 GCA_013400215.1 Cisticola juncidis | reverse complement strand
TTTTTTTTTTTTTTTCTTTAGGCTTTGTGATTTGATTGGAATATTATGAGGGATAAAAAGAAAAACACTTTTCTTTCTGTTTACATTTTTGACTCATTCCTATTACTGCTGAATATAATAGTGACAGTCAGAGTATCTTAATGTTATTCCTAACTGTGCAACACAGTGTATCCCATTGTGAGAAAATGTTCTCTCTCTTCTGTGCATCATCTGTAAAATCTTTATCAATAAACTGCAAGCAATCTCACCTCATTTCCAACACCTCCTGTTAACTGAAACCAGAATTTATGACTGTATTAGATAGTGGCATTTTTGTTGTGACATAGCTTTGAAAAGCACAATCAAAAGTACAATCAAAAAAGACCAGTTTATGAATTAAGAAAATCAATATTCTTTGATACTGAGTAGTTTATTTTTAAATCACTCAGAAAGATTTCTTAATCATCTCAGGGATCATCAGAAATGAAGATAGAATTCAATAGACAAATGAAATCTAGGACCATGAAGAAATGACTACTATGTGTGAAAGAGGTTTTTAGAGTTTGTTTTGATTTTTGTTGTTGTTGTTGTTTTTGTTTTTATTTTTGTGTTTTTGCTTTGCTTTTGTTTTTGTTTTTGTTTTTTGTTTTGTTTTGTTTTCCTAGTTTGGGAAGCTATTTATGTAGTAGGTCTTTTGTGTATATATATATATATATATATATATATATATATATCAGAAGATAAAGATTATCTAAAATTGTAGTGAAAATATGTGTTATTAGGGGTGACATTCTATGGATTTTTTTACAGTGTTTGACTGCAGCATTAAAGCCAGCATGAAATGTTAAAACAAAAAAGCACATTTTAATTTGAAAGTGTTTTTAACATAAAAAGGAAACCTTAGAATTCACTTTTACAAGTAACGATTTTTCCAAACTTTCCTAAAATAAGTATGACACTACTTTGTCTTTAATTTCACACCATTTATTGAACTATATTTATTTCAAATGTAAAGAAATATTCCAAAACTCTCTTTCTTTCTTAACAGAGAGTGGATTATGAAAGCAAAAGGAGATACAGTATTCAAGTAAAAGCTGTAAACAGATACATTGATGAGCGTTTTTTGAAAGAAGGACCATTTGAAGACACAACCATAGTCAAAATCAATGTGGAAGATGCTGATGAGCCTCCAGTTTTCACCTTGGAGAGCTACGTGATGGAGATTGTTGAAGGAGCTATGGTCGGCGCACTCGTGGGGGTCGTAACTGCTCAAGACCCAGATGAGGATGACAGCCCAGTCAGGTACCTGTCTCAAAATGCAGACAGGCCTCAAATTCAAACAGAGCTGGTATTTCCAAAGCATATTTCTGTTCCTTACCATACCTCATTTTCTATGATATCCAAGGTCATTGCAGATGTCACTGTTTAATCCACATCAGCAGGTGAGGACCATACAGGCACTTACTCAGTCCCTCAGCCACTGGGATGCAAAAGAGAACTGGAATCATAAAGTTGTGAGAACTCATGGGTTCAGATAAAGATAGTTGTTTATTATTATCCTTAATAATATTATTGAGATATCAAAGTAATAATAATAATTCAGAATAATAATAATAATTAGCATCAAAGAAAATAAGAGAAGGGAAAAAAATAGATGTGCAACACATCCCCAAGAAAAACAAGTGATGCAAAAAGACCCAAAATAATTGCTTACCACAAGCCAGCTGACACCCAGCCACTCAACCAGGCAACAGCAGGTTCTGCTTTTTTATACAATCAATGATAAATAATTTTGATGTCTCTTAAGGGAGAAAAGAGGTAATTAATCTTTAACATGGGATTTATAATTAAAATAGCTTCTTGAATTGCCTTCTTTCACTGTGTATTGTGCAATTTAGACAACCCAGGATACAGTGACAAATGACTGAGACACGACACAAAATAATTTATGGTGTGTAGATTTCTAACAGCAGATATACACATATATTATACTAAGGCTTCAGAGCTTTAGGCAGTGATTTGTAATGATTTCCCATTCATTTACTGTTATTTATTAGTTTAGTAACAGGTTAAATTAAATTTAAAAAAAAAATTACATGTATTTTTTTGTTCCCCCCTCTAAAAGGGCTCATTTGATGGTTTGTTTAGATAAGGGAAACATCTTCTGTGGAACAATTAAACATTAACACACATCTAGAACTTCTTAGTTAGAAATGTTTTGGAGAAACTGGTTTCAAATTGCAAATGTTATCACACTCCTAAAACACTGATACATGTATTGCATCAATGAGTTAATTTAGAATAGAGTATATCAGTTCTAATATAAAGATGTGTTTTTTGGGCTAAGTGCCATGAAAATGAATCTAATTTTGAAACCATTTCTATCATAAATGACAACAGTTACTTATAACATAGAAAACAATTTGTGTTGGTTTGTGGACTTCAGGTTTCAAACAACCAAATTAAAAAAAAAAAAAAACAAAAACCTCTGCAACAAAAGTTCACTATATAATAAAAAAAAATCCCAATACTTAATATAGTTTTTCTTAAAAATTTTTATCAATAATTAGATTACCAAAAAATTGCCCAAACAAAACACAATAACTATGTCAGAAAAAATTATAAATACCTTAAATAGAAGTTTATAAGTACCCAAATTTGGTTCACATTATACAAACTTTTACTTACAGTACTGTGCCGGTTCTTCAATTTATCTTCTTACTGATTTTTAAAAGAGACAGAATGTAGCTGTGAATAACAAGTTAGAGAGTCATTTAACTGCTGACACGTTGTCTGAGCTGGACTCCTAAGCATAAACAGGAAACAGAAAGGCTTTGCCAAGCAGAATTAAGGGTACAATAAAAAAGAATAGTTGCATATGGGCATTCCAAATTGGAGTGGAAAGAAATTTCAACTATTCAAAGAGGTTTTATTTACATTAAATAGACTTTATCAACAACAGCATCATATGATCTTCTACTTTGTAGACCATTAAAAACATCAGTAACTATCGTTTCCATTTGAACCAATATATTTCATCGCTGTTTCACTTTATCTTTGTGTGGTTAGAGACATCAACAAGTGGTTAGACTTTAACCACTTGGGTGGCATGTGTATATGTATGTGCACATGTGCATGTCCACAGCATCCGGAGCTTTTTCAGCAAAAACTCAGGAGCACTGAGCCTTCCCTGCAATCATCTCCTGCATTAGGATTTTGTACTCTTCCATAGTGTCACCTCATTATAGATAATTGTCTCTTTATAATGCCCATTCCCTTGGCATCAGAGCATGTCAGCAATGATAAAATAGATTTGCTATTATATCTCCACTTAGATGTTGATGTTATTCATTTCACAAGTGGCAATTTTGCTGTTTCTTTTCAATGAAGTCATTCACCTGCTGTGAGACTGACTTAGAAGTAAAAATGAATAATGCATTTCAGATTCGGTTCACATTAATATAGATCTGAGATGTATTTAGTTTTATAAAAAGAAGAGCTTTGATCTTGGTGGCAGTGAATTTTAAATGTTTATCAGCGTACATTTTTCATGACTTCCGAGTTGTTGCAGCACACATTTATATGCGTACATGCACAGCTCTGTTTTCTCAGCTGACAATAGCTTTCTGTGTCCTTGCCTCCGATGGAACATTTCAGTACTAGAGAATGTCTTTCCCTTTTTTTGGTGCAGGTACTCTATTGTCCACAGCATGCATTTAAAGAGACTGTTCAGCATCAATGAACACAATGGAGCAATCATTACAACTGAACCTCTGGACCGAGAGATAGCTTCTTGGCACAACTTAACTGTTACAGCCACAGAAACAAGTGAGTAAGAAATTTAAGGAACACTGGGTTTTTCACACTGTGAACTGTAATTATCCTCTCTATGTGCCTTCTTTTAAGTGGAGAATACATTCTTCTTTCTGATTATATTACTGTTGCTTGCTACACTAAGGAGCATTATTAAAATGATTAGTTAAATAGAAGTGGAATGTATTAGAGCTCCAAGGTCCTGTGCTTTTTCATAAAAGATGACCTTATGAAAAAAGAAATTGTAATAGGATTGAGAGTGTAACGCTTTCAAGCTACACTGAAGCATAAGAATTGCTCCTGCAGTGCAAGATCTTATGTTAAATTAGACCCTGGGTAATTTCACACCAGATTTTTGACTAGTGTGAAATTAGCCAGGGTCTAATTTAACACCAGTCAAAAACCTGTGGCTCAAATTAATTGTGAATGTCAAGGCCTAAATCATCTAGATGTCTATTCAGTGACAATTAAAGCCTTGAAGCACCCTTTATATAGATTTCACCTGTCAATTTTGTTTGAAAGTCAAATGCATATGTTTGTGGTTTTGGTGATCTGGTTGCCCTGAATCTGGGACAGCACTACAAATTTAACAACTCCTGATTTATAAGGCAGTTTAACAGGATTACTGGTAAGTTATTTTAAAACTAATCCCATTCATCCTCAAGAAGGAGGAAAACCACATGAAACCAGAGTAAAATCAATAAATCAGATAGATTTTGCCAAATACTCTTAGCATATATTCTTTACTCCTGAATCTCAGTTAAATTCCATTTATTGTTATGACCACTTTAAACATATATTCTTAAACTGCTCTGTTCCCAAAAGGGAGTCTTCCCTGTAGAACATTGCTGCTGGAAATCTACTATAGGATAGTCATTATCAATTTTCATTAAAGTCTTTAACTTGTATTTAGGAACTGATGGTCCTATCTTTCTTTTCAGCTTCTCTGTGAGTTTTTAAGCATGAATTTCATTCTCATGTTGTAGGGCAGATGACTGGTGTTGGCAAATTTGATCTCTGGCATGTGTTGAACAGCGTTTCAGAAAAACAGCAGGATAACTTTGGCCTAGACTTTTTTGTTTAAACAATAAAACAGGAGAGAACCAAAGGTTACAAATGAATAACTGTTTCCTGCAGCAAAAGAAAGCCAGACTTTCACAGTAATGAAAGTTATTGTAGAGGAACGGAGACCTCATTATGTTCAAATTCTTATTCTTTATTTCTTTAATGATGATAAGGTCACTGTCTGTAATGATATATTCAAAAGAACTGAAGTTAGGTCACCTTGGTCTAGGCATACCTGAAAGGATTTGTATCAGGAACTAGCAGTATATTATTCCTTGAAATACAGCCATAACATGTACTGTGTGCATGAGACATTTGGTGGATGACATTGTGGCTCCACTGAAGCCAAATCAAAATGCTATTAGAGTTCATCCAAATACAGTGTTCATTGTACCTTAGTCAGGTATTGAAACTGCATTGCAACAGCAACCTCCCTAGGAGCCTGTTGATGCTTTGACATTCATACACTACACAAGACTTTTGAATCTATTGCAACAATTGCAGGGATCAGAGGTTAGTAAGAGAGGCTTGAATCTGTTGTTTCAGACCTGTGGTGGGGATCATCCTATCCTCATGCCTTTGAGGGAACATATTCTAAAAGTATCCAGAGGTAGGCCTATTTGTTGGAGCTTAAATGTGAGCAGAGAGAACTTGCAACCTGTTGACTCTCATTCCACTTTATGTTTACAGCTCAAAAAAAAAAAAAATCAAGTTTCCTTTCATCAGTTTTTACTTGGTTGTAAGAAATTTTCCCAAAAAACAAGGCTGAAGCAGAAACAACAACATTCTAATCCTTTCTAAGAACAAGACTATCATTAAATCATTATTATCCAGTTGGGGGACAGTCAGTACTGGCTTTCCCCTAAGCTCAGTACTGGGGTTCAGTTCTGTTCAATATGTTTCATCCATGTTCCGGATGATTGGATCAAGTGCACTCTTAGTCAGTTTATCTGTGGCACCAAGCTGGGCTCTGGGATGTTATTCTGTTGAAAGATATAAAAGCTTTGCAGAGAGATGTGGATTGATGGGCCAAGGCCAATTGAATGAGATTCAACAAGGACCAAGTCCCAGGTCCTGCATTTCAGTCACAGCAACCATGCATAGCCCTACAGGCCGGGGCAGTGACTGGAAAGGTGCCTGGCAGAAAAGGACCTGGGGGTCCTGGTCAACAAGACCTGATCTGCTGCTCAACAGAAGCTGAGCATGAGACAGCTGTGCCCAGGTGGCCAAAAGGCCAAAGGTATCCTGGCCTGGATCAGAAATAGTGTGGCCAGCAGGACCAGGGCAGGGATTTTGTCCCCTGAGTTCAGCAGTGGTGAGGCTGCACCTTGAGTCCTGTGTTCAGTTTTGTGCCTTTCACTTCCAGAAGGTGTTGGAGTATATCCACAGAAGGACATCAGAGAGGGTAAAGGCTTTGGAGCACAAGTCCTGTGAGGAGCAGCTCAGGGAGTTGGGGATGTTTAGACTGGAATAAAGGAGTCTGAGGGGAACCTTCTCTACAACTACCTGAAAGAAAGTTGCAGGGAAGTGGGGGTCTGTCGCTGTGAGCCTCACCAGAAAAAAGGTACACGGAGTCTGGAGTTTGGGGAGATCAGACAGCAGCAGGGAGAATCCTCTGCTTTGATTATTACTTCCTGTTATATACGTCTAGCAAGGTGACCATGGATTGGAGGGTGGCATTCCCACCTCTCACTCACATTGGTCAAGGAGACTGTCATTCAACCTCCCCTTCTCTTGGAAGGAATTCAAAAAAATGACAATATTTAGAAAACACGATCTCCTGTTTACATGAACGAGCATGAGAAGGTGCACACTTCTACTTTAGTATGAACGCTCAGCAAACTAGGAAAATCTCATGGTGATGGGTCAATCTTTTCTGCCATGTAACAAGAAGATGAGAGAGAAGGGTCTTAAGTTTCACCAACAGAAGTTTAATTAGATATTAAGTTTTTGGTTGTTTTTTTTTTTTTTTTCTGGAAAAAGGTTGTCTAGCATTGGAATAACTTTCCCAGGGAAGTACATGAGCCACCTTCCCTAAAAGTGTTCAGAAAACCTGTGGATGTGATACCTAGGGTCATGGTTTAGTGACGAACATGGCAGAGTTAGGTAAACATTTGACTTGATTAACTAAGAAGTCTTTTCCAAACTCAATCATCTATGATTCTGTGATCAGTTTCACTTGATACTGTCAGTCATAACAAAATTAACCCACAACAGCCAAGGGTCATTTTACCACTGAGTCTTGCAGGTGTCCTTTCATGGGAGTCTCAAGACCTGAATACAGGAGTGAACTTCTTTGATTATTTCAGTATATGTAATATTAATTTAGTATTCAGTTGCCACCCTGCCTTGGTCACATATATATTTCTGTTGATAAACTTTTAACTTTTTGGAGTAGTCCTTTCTTAAAAACCTAATTATGTTAATTTCTTTTAGGAAGTAAAGATATTTGCCTTAGCATAAATAATAGTCATGCTACAAAAATATAAAAAATAAAGATATAATTTATTTTTAGTAGTAGTGCTAGTATTGTTATCATTAGAAGTTTGTTTACTGGCTGATGTCAATGTAAGCTTTCTTTAATCCCTGCAAGTACTGAGTTCTGATTTGTGTCTAGAGATGATCATTGCTTTTCTTTTCAAGTTACTAATATGGGTCCCTAGCATTTAAAGTTTCATCTTAATTTTTGCACTGATCCATCCTGTTTCACTTGACATCCTATTCTCTTAGTCCTTGTTTTTCAAGTCCTGATCTTTCTTGTAGAGATTGTGACAAATGTTATGCTAACTGGGAGATACTAGGATAACGTAGGATTATACATTAGCTGAATTCACGTTCTGACAACAATTTTCCTATGTAAGGATTAAAAGACAAGGTGCATGTCGTCTACCTTCTCTTCAAAATGCAACAAATGCAGTACCTCTTCTTCACCAAAAACATCATTAAATATCCACCACTGATTTCAAGAGTGGCTTTGTAATATGTTGCTTCCTCCCAAAGCAAAAGAGCTGTGGTTTCAAAAGAATTAAAAATTTTCATATTGTTAAAAACTTTCATATATACAGAAATGAGAGAAATGTTCTTCCTTGTCGTTTAACCCTATACTAAGGAAAAGAAATAACCAAGGTAGCTATGAAACTACAACCTAACTATATTGGAGAATTAAAAACAAGGCTTTTAAAAATACCCAAACCCTCCCTGCCCCCTAAAAAAAAAAAACAAATACCCACCCTTTTAGAGAAAGAATGCAGATGTGATTCCAACAATGTACTATCTAAATGTTTTCTGCAAGCAAAGGGTAGGTTTTAAAGCCAATATAGTACCCATGAATCTTACAAACAAGCAAGGCAAGAATAGGCAAAACTAGCTGGATCCTTCCTGTGCCACGCTTCACACAACTGAAGCCACCAAAGGTATTCCCTGATTTCTATTTTTGATTACAAAGATTTCCTTTGAAAGACAATATAGTCAAATCTCTGCCCTACACATTCAACTCTGACTTCAGTAAAAGAATTAAAGTAACTCCTACACTCTTCGTATTATTTCTAAAAAGGGGGTATGCTACTTTTTTTGTTTATCTAGCAGAAACTGGGCACTATTTTTCTCCTATTGCATTATTATGGATGTTTGATTCAATAAGAGAAGGAACTGATAAGTCCATCGAATCCAGCCATCAACTTAGCACTGCTAAGTCCACCACTAAACCATCTGGCAGTGCCTACTGCCAGATCTGTATCTGGAACTATAGATACCTTCAACGATGGTGATTCAACCACTTCCCTGGAATCCTATTTCAATGCTACACAACCTTTTCCAAGAAGAATATTTTCCCAATATCCAGTCTAAATTTCACTGGTGCATCTTGAGGCCACTCATCACTTCTTACTTGGTAAAACAGACTAATTCCCCAGATCCCTGCAACCTTCTTTCAGGTAGTTGTAGAGAGTGATAGGGTTTCAACTGAGCCTCCTCTTTTCCAGGATAAACAACCCCAGCTCCCTCAGCCGATCCTGGTCCACCTAGGACAAGCTGGCTCCTGTTCAACTGTTGTCAACCAGCAAACACAAGTTGTGTTCCTCTGGGCAGATTTCCAGCCACTCTTCCTGCAGCCAGTAATTCTGCTTTGGGTTGTTGTGACCTAAGTGTAGAACCTGGCTCTTGGCCTTTTTGAAACTCACACAACTGGCCTGTCCAGATCCCTCTGCATTGCCTTCCTTCCTTCCAACACTCCTGCCCAGGTTGGTGTCATGTGCAAACTGACTGAGGGTGTACTTTGCCTTCTCATTGATAAAAATATTAGAACGGGTCTCAGTATTGACCCCTGGGAACACCACTTGTTACAGGCCACCAACTCAACTCTAATCACGATTGCTCTCTGAGCTTGGATATCCAGCCAGTTTTACCCCAGAGAACAGTACACCTGTCCAAGCCATGAGCTGTCAATTTCTCCAGGAGAATGTTGGAGAAATTTGTTGCCTTTTATTCAGATAACATGCTTATAAACAATTTAGTTTCATAAAAAGTTAGTTTTTTCACCTAGTCTACGTGCAGCTTTTGTACTATGATACTAGTATATCATTACTTTTCTTTGTCTGAGGTAGTTTTAGCAGAACCTAGCATAAAGGCAGTAAATGCAGGAGAAATGCCTTATATTATTATTTCTCCTTTGCATACAGGAATAAGCTGTACTGACATATATCTATATATCTTTTATATCTAAAGCCACGGCAGTAAAGTATATTTGGGTAACAGAAATAATACACCTTCTGTGAGTACTAAGCCTAAGAATTAAACCTGTTGTGCAGATAATTCTTGGGAAAGAACTTGTACCAAAACTAAACACTCAGTCTATGAAGTCTGTCAGCAGTAATGCCTTAGATATGTCTGAGCAATATCACACTTCTTTGTAACTATGCATTTGCAGACCAGTGGATAGAAGAGCTCTGTTTTTCCAGACTGAGTCTGAGATTTTTGCCTTGGCTAGGGTGGGTTTTCAGTACCCACTGCGATTTCTCCACATCTAGAAGTGGCAGAAATATTTTTTAAATGTATATATTATTGAATTTTTCTCCCAAAGCTTCAAAATTTGAAAATATTTAAGAAGAGGAAGAGTAACAGAATTTGTTGAAGGAATGAGTGTGACCAGTCATTATGGTAACCATGATAAGTGATGCAACACAGCACAGCCATCTCTACCAGTCCCCTCAGGGTGACTCTCCTGCTCAGCCATTAGAGCCCTGCCTAGGGCCTGGGGATCCTAGACCTGTGCCCAGGTTCAGGAATGCTGCTGAGCTGCTTTCAGGCTCAGGCAGTAGCACGGCTGAGCACATGTCCCAGAGACCCACAGTGAGGACAGTGATGAGGTCAGTCACTCGGATGACACAGACAAGGCCTTGCCCTGAGCAGCACCCACATACAGGACTCCCACTGACCACAAACACAGGCAGCCCACTCCCCTTTTCTTCTGGGAAGGCAGGAGATCACTGATGCAGACTGACACAAACACATGCACAACACTCTCCAGATTCACAACTACACACACAAGCATGGATCCCTTCAATACTTCTGTTTGCCCAACAGCCTTCCTGTATCCCAAGTCCTCTTATCTAATTCATGGGTCCCCAGCTCACCAGCCAGTGCACACTTGATGCTTGCTGGAAAACTCACATACTAATCCCTTATGCACCCCACATTTGCAAGTCTCCCCTAAGTCTGGACCTCCTGAGCACCTCTCCTGGGCCCAAGGACATCTAATCACTGTGGAGTTCAGTTTAAGGTTTGTCAGTAAAAACATACACGAACCCCATGCACACTAAGTCTGAGGAGGACACAGAAAATTGTCCCCTGTGCTCCTGAGTCAGTAGCTGACCTTACAGAGCCCCATCTCACTCCAGTATCTGGAACCAATTTTCATTCACACATATGCAGGTCACACTAGTAGCTGCCACTTAGTTCTTGCAGCACAATTACATATGCAGGGAGAGAGAATGAGATTATGCTGAGATATGGTTAAGAAAACACTTACTAAGAAGATGTAAGTTGATAGGACAGACTGCTGATCAGGTGCAAGGCTCAGCCAGACAAATGCACTGACTGGCCCTGTTTTGCACACAACCACCCTCTTCTACACCCTATTCTAGCTGAGCTCTCTTTGTTCCTCTCTGCATGGGTCCATACATCTCCATTGAGTCCCCATTCTGCCAGATCTGGGGTCCCTCTAATTTAAAGACTTGCCAGTTACAAAGTCCAAGTTGATCTAGCTGGAATTGTTGTCCTGAGGTTTCCAGATAGCCCATCAGTTATCATTAGGTTTGTTTCTTATCACAGTCTCTGTGTTTTGTCAGGTCTGAGTCTTAGTCTTTTGTTTGTTTCCTCCTTTTTCTCCATTGGTTCATTGATTGTCAAGGCCACTGATCTGATGGAAAAAAACATTTTCACACTTCCAGGTGCCAGGTTCAATTAGTATATCTGACCAGGTTAGGTCCTCATCATCTCATCTCTTTATCACTATTCCCTCAGGTTTTTGTTCCAGTATGTTCTTGATTATGGCTTCCTCTTTGTCTTATTAACTCCTGTTGCACTGGAAAAGATCCTTTACCAGATACCCTTAGAAGAGCTGACACTCTCCTATCACATAACCTTAGATATGACTACTACAGTAAATTTTTCTTCATCAACAAAATGTTATTTAATTTTTCCTGATCAGGTTTAATTTTGTTACATTTAAATCAGTTTCTAGTTGGGTAAAAAACAAAGCATGAACAAATCCAAAATTTTACATGAAATATCTTTTTTAAAGGCCTACTACTATAACGGTATTATATCATTATAATAGTATAAAAATACATCTATAGGTCTTTGGGATTATTTTCTTTCTTGCAGAATATACGTAAAATTTTCTAATGCTTACATTACTTTAAAATATGTTGTAGATTATTTTTTAACTTTTTTATTTCTGTCTTTTTTTAACCATTAGGAAATCCTGAAAAAATTTCAGAAGCAAATGTGTATGTCCAAGTTCTTGATGTTAATGATAATGCACCAGAATTCCCTAAAAATTATGAAACATTTGTTTGTGAAAATGCAGTTTCTGGACAGGTGAGCATGAAAAAGTTAGCCACCATTTTTCTCAATGCAATGAAGGTGTGGTCTGAGATGTTTAGCATTGATTCTTTCAGTTCTGCGTGTACAGACTGCATTTTTTCTATTTCCAAAATTAGTTTTTTTGATATATGTGTGGTATGAAATTTAAAATTCATTAAAGGGATGCATATTTTTCCCCCTTTAAAACAAAATGTGTGCATGTTGTTTGTTAGCTATAAACAAGCTATAAAGTACAGGCAGAAACTTCTGAAAAAAATACAGGGCACAAATTTGTTTCATGTTAACGTCATAGATGAAAAACCTATGTCTGGTAACTTCAGCAATAGTGTGAGAACCAGGCTTAGACCAATTTCAAACCAGATTCACTGTGTCTTTCAGTTAGAAAATATTTATTGTGAACTGAATTCAAACCCTGACTATTTCAGTGTGAGTCTGAAAATGTCTAAGACACAGCCCTTGCACAGTCTTTCCTCGCTGGCAGCTTAAGAGCTTAAGGCCTTGTTATATTAAACATCTTTCCCAGGAGGTTATTTTCCATTTTCTGCTTGATATCCACATGAATGGGGTCATCATTCATCAGTCAGCTGCCCCAGTTCCCAGGTACACTGCTGTCTTTCCATTTTCCTCCTGTAAAAATACACTCCAGGATGTACAAAATTGGTTTGGGATTTTTTTTTTTGTTGTTGTTCTTTTGGTTTAGGTATTTTTAAAGAAAAAGTCACAAAATAAACAACAACAACAAAAAACTCAACCAAACAAAAAAGAAAAGCTATAAAGAAAAAAATCTATATGTTTTCTCACCACTTTAAACCAAATAATTGCTTAAATAAAAAGCATTATTTGGACATAAAAAAAGATGTTTGGGATATCTGTGATGGTTCTGCTCAAATATTTTGTTATGTTGACTTCTGAATCAAAGAGCCTCTCTTTTTATGCCATTTTGATTTACTTTACCTTGATTAGTCTGCAGTTAAATAAAGTTTTCCTGTTGCTCAAGTGATCTCTTTATAGCCTTTTGCATCCATTTATATGTTTCTCTATCAGCAACTACTTGTTTGTTCTGCATTTGGAAATCTTCTTGTCTGCAAAGGCTACCTCTGTTTAGGAGGTATTTGGAGCAAACCATTTCTATTGGTCTTCGGGTATCTCATTCACACAGATAAAAGTGCAGGCATTAAATCAACTGCACTTTATGTTCCTTGGCTTCAAGACATTATTAAATATGACAGCTATAATGTGGATATTTGTTATCCATGTTTTAGGCTTGCCTACAAGATAAAGATCCCAGGTGATTTATTTCTCAAGGTTTTTAGTATTCCATAGTTGCCTACTGATAAATAATATCTGTATATTAACCTATCAATAGCTACTTTTCAATATCAGTTACCTATATATATTAATTATTTGGAGAATCACTGCATAAAATGGTTCTGTAAACAATAACAGTGCTAACAATAATAACAGATTCTTTAAGTATGGCACACTCAATAATTCTTTGACACTGAAATATATGAATAAAGGATGAAAGTGATATTTTTTTTTCAACTTACAGAAAGACATAATGTTACTTTGGGTTTTTTCTTCTTTTTTTCATTGTTATAGGTTTTGGAGAGTCACAGGCATCTTTAATTTAGCCTATCGAGACTGTGACTGTAATGACAAATTATTTTCTCATTAACAAATTATCTTAGGAAGAACAACAGGAAACTGCTACTGAAGTGCATAATTATCACAGTCAGAATTTATGATATTTTATTCAGTGTTTATGATTTAAACTTAATTGTTAGCTGATTTATATTCTTTGTGGTTTTGTTTGTTTGTTTGTTTTGGGGGGTTTTTTGAGATTTTTTAACTTTTTATGCAGAGAAACAAAAAAATCCTTTATTTTTCTCAGCAAGAAACCAAGATTCAAATGTGATTTTATAAGTGGCCTGGTTTTCCACTGAATAAGAAAAATTACATTTCAGGAGAATCTGTTGAAGCAATTAAAGGGCTTAATCAGGGCATTGCATACCTTTTTATCTTAACCATATTTCTGCAGTCAATTTCAAACAGTTATGGAATCTGCCTACATATTATGTTGAGATTAAAGATTTTATAGCTATACTACCACACTTCAGTTTCTAAAACAGGTATGTCTATCTTTTAAACTGGAATCACTGTACTGAGAGATGTTTTCAGAGATATTCTGTGGTTCTGCAATTTATTTTGTTCCCTGAGATGAGTTGTGTCTAATTTCATGGGATATTCCAAAGTATATTTGCATGAGTTTACAGTGGTTGGGGGAAAAGGAAGGAAATGCACTGCAGAAGGAAAGTTACCACATAAAAATGCATGGTCTTATGAAGTCTAGACTGTATCTTGGTGTCAACCGGGTTTACTATAAAAGTAATTTAGAGTCAGGTCACAATTAAGTTATTTTTACATAGCCTAAGAGTGTGCTGATTTGTGATATAAAATATAAAACACATCATGAGTAAAACTAATAGTTGTCTTAAAATTGTCCAGACTCAGACACAGTTAGTAATAGCTTCAGTCTAGACAAGAGGGCTTGCTTTGAAGTTTTGCATTTTCTGAAAGATTATGAAAATTCTTGGTCTGCTTTTATTGACTGAGCTGTGACCTTTAAGCCCCTGCATGGTGTTTCTGTGAGAGTTACAGCTATGTTTAGCTTAGCCTCCAAAAGTCATTCAAACAAAAGGATTAGATTTCAGTCTGTGGGACTAAAATCCAAATTTGACAATAAAAATGGATGTAAAGAAGATAAGTGTTTTTGACATCAAACTGAATGCGTTCATCATGTTTATTAGACATTTTGATTGGAATTTTCACTATCCACTAAATGTTATAGTTTAGTATTGTCCTATAATACACAAGTCAACTGTATACTGCACTAAAACTGAAGTTTTCTTCAAAGGATTTAAAAAATACTTTCACTGCACTGCCACCATTAAATAAATTGTTTTCTAAATGAATTGAACATGAAAGTTTTTAAATAGCCTTCTATCCCACTACAGTTATAGTTATCATCAGATAAAATAGAAAAATATTAAAAAGGCATTCAAATCTGTGATTTTCTTTTGATTGGACCTTTTGACTTTATAACTGTGTATAAACACAGTAAATGATGACCACAATTTTCTATTATTTTTTTTTACATTTTTCATTTATAGGTGTGTACAGTAAGTATTAACCTTTGAACTTCAAAGGAAATATTCTTTACAAGTAGTCAAAACACCAAGATAACAAAATCCACCTCAAAGGTAACAGTAGAGACGTCTCATGAAGAATGGATCTCAAAAACCTGAATTCCCAAGATATTAATAAATTAACTCATCTGGAAGTGTGGCTTGAAAGTTTGATGTAGACTGTATCAAAATCCTTACATTACATGTAAGCAAGCTCATCCAGAATGTACCTATGCATGGTAATTTCATCCCTTCTGTGAATATTGATCTTTTTTCCTATCAGACAGGAAGCTGATTTCAGCTGAACATAAGCTGTACTGAAGATATCTATACTCTGAATTAAAGCTGTCACCTCTAATATATATTTCTTCTGGTAATTCTGAGTTCCTCAAATTTGGCGATCACATACAAAGTTACTTTGATATTGCAGCTTGCTTAGCAACTCTTGTTGGATTCAAAGGAGTGATTGAATATACAGGAAATTTGAGTCAGAGATAAGAAAAAACCCAAATTTATTTACTCAGTACTTGGAACATAATAAAATAAAGTTACAGTGAAAGTGAAAAGTACTCATTTACTATTATTTCTCTACATAATGAAATGCTGACAGAAGAGAAGAGAGGAAATCTTTAAACAAATTCTACAAGCATATGATTAATGTTAAAAAATGAGTAGTTTAATAAAACAGATCCTTTCCAACAAGTCATGATGCAAAAAGATTTTTCCTAGCAGAAAAATTAAATGAAATGTGAGACAGTGTTTATTATTTCATATTGCATGCTTTCTTCAACATTTACTGAAAGCATCTGAGCAGTAATGATAAGAAAATAAAAAGTTAAAAAAGAAACCAACAATGAATGCATCATTTAGAGTGTAAAAACATGATGAAGCTGTGAAAGCAACATATAATAGAGCTGACTTTTACACTAAGCTGTACCTGTAGATGCACCAAGTGTAATGCGAGGTGTTTTGGAACAGTGGGCACAGTGGCCCGTGGAAAATTCCTTTTTCTGTTTTATGTGGACCATGATCCCACAACATTATCTCTTAGCAGAATGGCACAGGTGGGAGAAGTTTATTAGCATATGTGAGCAAACACAAAAAAGCACCTCAGTGTCATGGCATGAGCTTTGTAATTGTTAATCCTTTGCAGATAAGTACACAATTTTATTAATAGCTGAGAAGAAACATTTACAGTAGACCCAGACAAATCAGTTCAATACGGTGTCAATTTGCTTTTCAAAACAGAAGTAGTCAACAGGAGAACCTGAGTCTTGAGGTAAAAGGTCTACTGGAACATGCAGTGCTGACTATAGTAATGAAGACTTTAATCTTTTACCTGCTTGAAACTCTGATGACCAGTAAATATTATGAGACTAAAAAAAAAAAAACAACTTACTGCTTATAAAACTTCTGCCAATTTGAATAAAACCCATTCTGTACTCCCAAAAGAAATGTGTGATTAGGTCTCTTACATCCTATAATCCACAGCAGAACTCCTATTGAAGGATGTTTTGTGGGAAACAAAGCAAAGTAACTGAAGTGGAAAGAGCGAATGGTGGCAAATATGTTTCTACTTCCCTCCATCTCTCTAATGGGATTAGTAAGCCTAACACTCAAAGGACTCAAAATTCTACACTCAGAGTTCTCTAGCATCAAAATTAAGAGTATTGATTGCTACTCAGATGGACAATTTATGCCTTAAGTTTAACTTGGTTGAAAGATGATAGAAGCAGAAAGGGCTGTAACAAAGAAGCTTTGATCCTTCCTTCTGGACCTCTCCATAGTTCCAATTGAGTAAGGCTATTTGGAATTGAGGAAATAAATTTCCAATGATGTTTTACCTGGCAGTCCACCATAATCCACCTTTTTTTATTTGCAAGATAAACAGAGCATAGATGCCATTCCTACAACCTGGGCTGGCATGCATATAGGGAATTTCTTCTTTTTTCAGTTTGCCAGGCTGGAAGTTCTTGTTCAGGTAGATTACTCACACCTGACTTACCAGGCCCAATGTCTTCCTGTTGTTGCCATCTGCACTTATCTCAAGTCCTCACAGTGGAATTTTGTCTGATGTGCAGATTGCAGATTCCAAGCCTTCACCTCCATTTAGGCCTGAAATTAACATATTCCTGTTTCCAAACTATGCTTGTGGTGGCTTATCTTATGGAAACTTCCTTCTTTGATAGCACATTGAGATATTTCACTGCGTTCATTAAGTCTTCAAAAGCCATCATAAATGTAAATAATTTTTCAAAAAAAATCAAGTGAATTAACCTCTGTTTTAAAGAAATACCATTTTTACATTAACTGCTGAATCTTTAAAGCTTATGTTTTAATGAATTTGAAATAAGAATTTTTAAAACAATTAAATTTCAGCCACATCAACACATCAACTGACATAACCTTTCAAAAGCAACAAATCATTCAATATATTTTCTTTGCATATACACTAAAATGTAGGAGGTTTGTAAGATTTAACACACAAGCAGTAAGTGTAGTTGTTGAGTATGTGATGCCAGTTTCCCTGGTAAAAGTCTAGAATCTCCTAGGTTGGATATACAAAAACCTAAAAAAAACCCAAAAAAAACCCAAAAAAAAACCACCAAAAAGGTGTTTCCTTTACTCTGAGTGATTTTTCCGTCAGAATCAGTAAATAAAATCAGAGGTACTCATTGCTCTCTGAATATTTTGTAGACTAATCTGGGTTTTGTTGAATCTTAGTTGAAGTGATACAGCAAGAAGTAAACAATAAAGATTTGCCCTGTCCTTACAAAATGTTCCAATTTTTTCCCTGCTGCTAAGGTGATTCCTTGAAGACATGGGAATATATCTATGACAACCATAGGAATCTTAGGTTTGTGCAGAACAGGACAGCACAGATCAAAGCAAGGGAAGGTGGTTTGGGGTTTTTTTTCAGTTAGCCACATTCTTAGAATTTTCTTGATTGAATCAGATATAGATAAAGTGTACAGAGCCAAATACATTCTATATGTAAAATATGGAAGTCAATAATGAAATAGCAAAACAGTTTTTCATTCACAACTGCAGTAATTTTATGATTTTCACACATGATATACTCCTAAAAATATGTTGTCAAAAGACATTGGTGATACCTGCTTGAATAAAAATCTTTTTTTTTTTTTTTTTGGAATGCAGATAGGTAATTTTTCTCTGCCAAGGAACTGAACTAAAAACAAAACAGAACAAAATAAAACAAATTAAGTGTGGCTAAGATGTCTTTGTAGATCATTATATTACTCTGCATATTTAATAAACTTTAACAGGCCCTGAATTTTAAGGACAGGGTAGAGTCACACCAAGATATATCCTCATCTATGCCCATGAACATAAAACCAACAAATTTTCAAGAAAAGCCAGTATGGTGTGACCAGCATTATAAAAGCTTTTTTTGAGGTAGATGGCAAAACATTACGAAACATGTCCTTTGCAGATTAGACTGGGTACGTAATTTTGTAGCCTATTGCTTTTCATATTGAGCATATTCCAGGAAGTACATTTCCATATAAAAATGAAACCTGTGGTAAACAAGGAAATGTTAGCAGTCAATTTCTCCTCACTGATTTATTGACCTGCATTTTTATACCTGTATTTGCATCACCTCAGCTATTTTGTTAGTTCTGAGTAAAGCAAGAAAAAAAAGCCTTCCAGAATCTCTCTTCTTTGTACATCATAACATCACTGAAAAGTTATTCCTCTCATTAATGGAAATCAAAAAACAAACAAAAAAAATCGAGGGTCCTCATGTTTCCCTTTGAGTGAAAAATATAGTTTTAAAATAAATTTCACATGTGAAGAGGGAACAGCATTAAGGATACATAGCTTTTGGTGTGTAAGCCACATTTTACATTCTTCTGTGATGATTTAATCAAACTTGGCTTGCTTGAAAAGAAAAAGAGTGTGTGATGAAATTGTAGATCTTTGATTGAAAAAAAAAAAAAAATTACCAGAAAAGAGTTTTCAGAGACACAGATGGAAAGCAGCAGTAGTCACTTCCATTGACTTACTGCTTCACTTTTAAAACACTGCTTGTATCATTCAGGTGATCTGTGGTTTGAGGAAGCTGAGGGTTCAAGTTCTTGGGTACAAATATCTGCAAGGCATAAGATAGCTGATAAAATAGAGCCCAAGTTCAAATTCTACCCTCTCTTTTCTGAAAATTGTGAAAATTGGTGGACTTCCAGCAGTTTGCTTTCCTCATGATTGGCAAAGATGTTCACTAATGTAGTTCACTAATGTATGCTGATAAATAAATATTTACTGATAAATGTAAGAAATATAGACTTTTTAAAGCAGAAATATTGCTAATTATGTTAACTGTGTGGTTGTTTATTTACAGAGATGAAAAATATTCTTTTGAATGCTGTTATTTTTTATCTTGCAACGACTGTCTGGTTTGACATTTTTCTAAATTAAGGCTAGTTTTCTTGCTTAAGAAAAAGCAGGAAAAAAATTCAATAATTAATCTGTTATAATATCCAGAATGAACAATTCAGCACATGAACTTGTCAACATGTGTCACTTATTGGAGCTACAGTGTACCAGATAAATGATGTCAATGTGTTTGTGGACTCAAACAGAATAAGTCCACAAATCCATAGAAGGATTTCTACAAATGCCAAATGATGTACTGTTCACCCTGAATTCAAAAACAAAACAAACAATAACAACAACAAAACCACCCTCTATATATGGGGATTTTTAAAATTTATGGAGACTTCATTTGCTCCTGATCCTTTGATCTGGAAAACCTTTTACATTTTCTCAAGATTTTAATACCTGCCTATCTCAAATGGATGAAAACTTAAAACAGAGTACTTGCAGAATATAAATCTCAATAAACCTATTTGGGTATTTGGTGATTATCTGCATATTTTGCACTCAATACAGATTCATGGATCACATCTTCAACATCAATAGTTTAACATACCCGTTATATCTTTTTTATTGTTTTAAAAGACAAGGAAATTGTTTTAAACAACTCTGCTCTCTTATTTTTCCAGCAAATTCAAAGCGTCAGTGCTGTGGATAAAGATGACTCAGCAGAAGGTCACCGTTTTTATTTCTCATTGGCTCAGGAGGAAGCAAACAGCTCATATTTTACTGTCAAAGATAATCAAGGTAGTGTCAGTCATACAGCTTTTAAAGACCTTCCTAATGGAAGATGCATGCTTCCAGTGGGTTCTTAAGTTCTTAAAACTTTCCATTTAAACAGAAATTTTTCATTATAGGAATTGGATATGTCCTAAGGTCTATTTCAAAACAATAATTCAATAGTATCAAACAGTTTATTTTCCTTTTCAAGTGAATAATATTAACAGCAAAAAGAAGTTTTATTTCAAGGAAAGAAAAAACAGCCTAGATGAAAAATACACTGATATTCCTTAAAAATTATTTTCTTAATGTTGAATAGGATGGCCAATACCAGCTTTCTTGTTAAAATTATTTGCCTGAGAAATAAGATTATTAGAAAGAGAAGATTGATATAAACACAGGACTGTTATTTCACTAGTTTAGCAAGACCAACATTATAAAAACAGATAACTAGGAATGCAATCTTATTTCATAAAATATAGTATCAAACAAAATCATAATGAGATGAAAATAGATGCAATATCTCATGGAATTTCAAAGAGATGACCATTTAGAGTCAGTCTGCTGAGACTACAAAGACAAGCTTCTTCAGACTAAGCTAAAGTACACATCGTTCTTATTGACCATGCTAATTATTTGAATGTTCTGGCTAAGGGAACAAATCAATGGAAATAAGTTTTGGAACATTCCAAATACGTTAAATGGCAAACTGCTTCTCAATTATCTTCAAAGTTAGTCAAAGTATCAATAAGAATTTCAATTCCCATCTTTATTAACCTCTCACTCCCTTCCAGGAAAAGATAAGTCTTACATTAAGGTCAAATTGTGCACAAGCCATGTGCCTTTCCCACCTTTCCCCTTTCTGCCCAAAACCCAAAACCTATTCAGTTCATTTTGATGGTTACTAATGGTGAAACCAAAACTTTTTGAAGTATGATGCACTCAGATTTCAATCTGCCCCTTTCTGTCATATTCAACAGAAATGGCTGTTAGAATTTTGATAGCCCTAAGAAGGAGAAAAAGAGACTGCAGATCTGTAGGCTTTTATCTCAGAGTTATTTTCTGAACTGACAGAAACCTAGAAGAACTTATATGTGAGGTAATTAACTTCAGTAGACTGTATAGATGTATTGTACAGATAAGGGTAGAAACCCTTTTTCCCCTCCACTGCTATATATACACACATGCAGTCTTTCTCTCTGCCATGAAAAAACTTCCTACATGAATACATTTCTAGATTCTTTTTTCTTCTTTTCATTACATATGCATGCAGACAGGACTGTTTTGATTTACAGCCAGCTAAGTTACTTATTTGAATTGATTGATATGCAGCAGGACCCGAATTTAAGCTGTTTACTGTGGTTTTTACAGAACAGATTTCTAAACACTAATAGTTAAATATAAAACAAAATGAAAACATCTAAATCTTTTTGCTATTTTAGGTGGTTGAAGTCCAGCTAGCTCCAGTTTTTGTGCCAGGGAAAGACATAAAAGAATATTTTAGTGGATTTTTTTTTCTTTCTTTCTCTTCTTTCCCTTGCCACCTGTTTTCACTATGTGCTGCTAGACACGCTTTTTAACCTTTTTGATTGGCAAACTGTCTATATTTTATCTGTGAACTTCTGGCTTGGAAGCAGCTGGATACATGGAACCATTTTAAGAACCAATTAATTAGTCTGAGCAGGTGTCAGGTACTGAAAAAAATATCAATTTCTTTAGCTCTGAATATTAAAACCAGATCTCCTTGGTCAAATTTTATTATTGCCCCTAGAGTACATATATCAAAAATAAATGCAATTTCTTCACGTTGACAAAATAGCCACCAAATGTCAGTGCCTGCTTTCCTTTTTTAAACTTTTTTAATATGTAGCTTTGCAGAGTAACACTGCTTTTAAATAGGTCAGACTTCACTCAATATTATTGTCATGATTATAAAATGTCTAAATGCACATCATCATAATGATTTATCTTCTAGATAACACAGCTGGAATTTTCACAGGAAGAAGTGGCTTCAGGAGGCAAGAACAGTTTTTTTTCTACTTGCCCATCTTAATCCAGGACAATGGAACCCCACCACTGACGAGCACGAACACTCTCACTGTCACTGTCTGCGACTGTGACACCGAGGTGAACACCTTCTACTGTCGTTATGGAGCTTTCATGTATTCCTTGGGCCTCAGCACAGAGGCTTTAGTTGCTCTTTTGGCTTGCATATTAATATTCCTAGGTAAGTACAAGTAAGAAAAATGGCTTTGCTTCCTTTTACCAAGGGGTTGGTTAAGGAAAAAAGATGGATCCTTGACTCTAAGACTGGGAGTACTGGGCCATTAGGAAAAAAAATTAAATAAGGCAAATTGCTGGAGTCCAGGGCATCCGTCTGGTCACCCTGGAGGGTCAGAACCCTGTCAAAGGGGTCTGTGACCCGGGCAGGGGCATTTGGAAGATGTACAGGAAGGTCCGGGATCTGTACAGGGGCGCTGTAGACCTTGGCACAGAGCCCAGGGAGACACAGGCTTTGATTTTAGTCCATGGGAGAGAATACCTGCATTGCAGGAGGAGTTACAAGTCACCAAGTTGTGAAATAGATAGTAATCAGTTTATCGCTGGGGATGAATGTATTTTTGGGTGTGTGGACTTGAGAAGACAAAATGGAGAATTCAGGGTGTGGACCTGTCCTTTTTCTTATTCTTGTTGTCGGACATTTCTGCTGTGCAGGTGGCAAGTTTGGATAGGGTCAAAGTAGGTATGACCTGTTTAGTACAGGTGTTAGGTATTGGTAATTAACTGTAAATAATAGAAATGTAATATGTAGTATAAGAGGTCAAGACCCTCCCAGACAGGAGGAGTTGACGAGTGACCCTGCTGCAGCACAGAGCTCCGTAGGGCATGAGAAGAGCTTGAGAGATAAGAAATAATAAACAAAGACCTTGAAAACGAGAAACCTGAAGACTTTGTGTGGTTTTTTGCATCCACTCACGACTCCTCAAAGGGCAGAGATATTTTATCACCATAATCTCGGGGGGTTAAACCCAAGAGCAAATATTTCGTTTCTTTAATGTTTTCTTAACTATAATTTCTCCCTTCCTCTCCCCAGTTTTCAGTAAAATTTGAATTCTAACACAATTTCCTAAAAGTTGGGTGTAGTTGAGTCATGGTCCTCTTTATTCTCCTGGCATTGCAATAATAAAGATTTCAGAGCCCAAGGTCTGTATTGATCACAGGTAAAGCTGAAGACAGCATTACAGAAGAAAATTTGCTAGTGTAGGAATATATTAAAAGAAGTAGAACTCTACTCATTCTGCCTTAGGAATGGCAAATGTAGAACTGAGATCAATTATGAATAATAAAAGGAAAAAGGAACCTTATATCAGTCAGAAAGCTCCAGACACATGGAGTTTCTCTGCTGATTAAGTTTACATCTCTAGACAGCATTTTCTCCAAATGTTTTCTCCAAATCTCATTTTCTTCTCAACAGACATTAATTTAACCTCCAATACATCTGGGAATTTGTGGATGTGAGAACTAGAATTAAGAGGGGTTCAAATGCACAGGAGTGTTCCTAGTACCTCTGTAAGGGGTTGTGCACAGCTGGCAAACATTACGCAAAATCAAACAATGGCTGTTCTAGACACCAGCCATTTCTTGACTCCATAGCAAAGCCCAGGGATTCACTAGTTCCCTACATCTATGGCCTGGTTTCCAATCAAGGACATGGGAACATACAATGACTTTGTTTTTTCTAGGTTTTCCTGCACTTCCAGAGTTGTCTTGTTTAAATCCGAGGTTAGATATCTGCCTTATGTCTCTTAGTCAGTTTAAGCTTACAGGTCAGTCTGCATTTTAAGTTTTGTTTGATAGTTGCAGGGTATCTGAATAGGTTCACTTGGTGTTATTGACCTCAGGGACTAAGGATCAGACAAATTGTATTACTGCATTATCCAGGACATCAGAGGAATTATTCATCAATGAATTATTTGGTTCTTGCAGAAAGGTACTCTTTCCAGGTTGAATAAATCCATGGCCTCTAGTAGGCCTATTCATATCACAAAAGTCAAAGCAGGGATATAGATAAATGTATTAGTCCAAAAGTAGAAAAAAATAAAATACTACACTGTTTACAAATACAAATATTGAACACAAAATATTCTTGTTTTCAGTACTTTCAAGTCTTTTATTGGTATCTCCCAAGCAAATAGAATAGTTTAATTTAAATAAGTAGAAAAAAGAACTACTTCAGGTTCCTTATATTCTTAATCAAGTAAAATGCTGTAGTTCTTGGCAGCTGTATCATTTTATGTCCTGAGTAAAAAAGCTACATGAGTAGAACTGCAGCAAGATGTAGTTGAAACTGAAAGACTTAATCTCTCTGAAAGTCATAGAGTAATTCAAAGAGATTTTTCAGTTAAAATGAAAGTACATGAGATTAAAAATAACACTTTAAAAGAAAAATTAAGAAACTTTTTACATCTGAAAGAAATAAGATCATCTGATCCACAGACCTTGAGAGTAAAATGACACATTTTAGTGGGTCTTCAAATTTGCAGACCAGCACAACAGAAATAGTTGAACCATTCTGCATAGTCTGTGGAACTGAGTGATTCAACCAGGTAAGGAAAGCATCTTGCTCATTGTCCCATTTGTCATTTGGTCTTGATGGGGCTTTTATCAGAGAAACTGATAGAGATTAAGAATTTAAATTCTGAATGTGAAATGGATATATTATGTAATAAAAAAGCACTTTCAAAAAGCATAACCTGTGTTTCCATCAGTTTCAAATTTGCATCTACCAAAGGAACTGCTCCATTTAATTTGTCTTTTTTATAAGTCCCTTTGTAGCCATTTTCCCAACACACCCATTGCTCATCTCAAAACCATAAAATCCATAAAAATTACAGCTCTATAAATTTGTTAAGACAGATTCACTTTGCAACAGCACTGATACTAAGATAAGAAGTGATTTTTTTAGTCTTTGCAAGCGCATTCAAAGTCTCTAATTCTTGTTTAATTTTTCTCTTGTCCCATCTCTTTTCATTTTGTCAGTGTTCTTTCTGGCAATTGTAGCCATAAGGCAGCAGCAGCAGAAGAAGTCTCCCTTTTCAGAGAAGGTGGAAGAGTTCAGAGAGAACATTGTCAGTTACGACGACGAAGGAGGGGGCGAGGAGGACACGGAAGCCTTTGATATCTCAGCGCTGAGGACGCGCTCTGTCATGAGAACGCACAGACCTCGGAAGAAGGTGGCCTCCGAAATCCAGAACTTCTACAGACAGTCCCTGCAGGTTGGCCCAGACAGTGCAATCTTCAGGCAATTCATTTCAGAAAAGCTCCAAGAGGCAAACACAGATCCCAGCGTTCCTCCCTATGACTCCCTGCAGACCTACGCATTTGAGGGGACTGGCTCCTCAGCAGGATCCCTCAGCTCCCTGGGTTCAAACACCTCAGACACGGATCAGAGCTATGACTACCTTGCAGACTGGGGACCTCACTTCAAACAGCTTGCAGGCATGTACTCTTCCCATAGAACTGAGAGGGATTAGGCACTCTTTGAGTTGTTTTGGTTTCCTAAAGCTCAACAACCAAATGCAGCTGTGGATTTTAAAAAGATCAGCCCTCATTAAAAAATGAGAAATAAGAGCCCAAGGGTCTTAATGAGGTAGGTTTTGGATATGAAAGCCTCTTGAAAGGATAAAACATACAGGAGATGTTACTACATGAAGGGATGGAAGTTACAGTTTGAAAACCTTGTGGTAATGCAAGTGCTTAAATGCAAACTTTGCTGCTTTGGATATCTAGATCCTCTTCTGGATACTGAAAATCTGGATCTTGCTTGTGCAAAAGGAGGAGTAGAAGCCATAAGTGGATGTTGTAAATATTCTGTCATCCATAAGCTTTAAACAGTTTCCAAAGCTGACAGACTTTTGCTGTTGCAGTTGAATACATACGTTAACCAAAGTTAAACACGCATATTTGTATAATGCTTCATTATATGAATATAATTGTGTGAAAAAGTAGACCCTAGAAATTCTAATGCCACTATCAGAAGTGCTCACAAAATCATCTATTTATTGTTCATAGAATGATAAAGCTAAAACAAATGTCTTTTCCTGTCAGTATAAAAATAAAAACTCAGAATGACATCAGTAAGTATTTGCTACAATTTTAGTTTTTAATGAAGCTATTGGAAAATGTGTAAACCAATACTTAATTTGGCAAATAATATAGGAAAATGAAACAATATTTTACTTAATACTGCAATCTACCACATTATATATTACTGCACTTAGAACAAAATGCTGTCCAAATCCAGGGATTTCTCCTTTTATTAAGAGTTTAAAGGATGACTGATTTAACAGTAAAGATTTATTTTTTTATTATGGAATATAAAATTAGCTGCAGTAGTCAGTTTTATTATAACAATATTAAGAATCTTTAAAATGCTAAACTGATGGTTATAAAATTTTATGTATGACATTAGATAATAAGATAATAAAATGCTTTAAATGCTAATCCACTTTGAAAATGATCCTGAATCATTGTGTAAGACTCCAGTAAGATTTCAACATTAATTTCACTCTGTATTTTCTTCCAACCATTCCATAACAAATATAAAGCTATCTCAGAATATTTCTTTACTTATACCACTAAACATCAGCAATTTTGGAACTGAGGTCAGCAATGTTTTCAAAATGGTCTGTCTGGAAAAAACAACCTGCCTGTATTTTATTCACCTCTCTTTCACTGAGTACCCGTTTTATAGAAACTCTATCCTGCAATCAACTAATTCAATCACCTAAAAGCTGGCATCATGATAAACCAAATTATGCAACAATCTTCTTTCTGTTTTCCTTTTCTTTTTCTTCTTTTTCTAAGTAAGATTTTAAGTAAGAGCAACTGAATTACAGAGTCAGGAAAGCTTATGCAAAGAAGAAAGAAACAAATAAACCAGCCCCAACAAACAAATTCTGCAATGTTTACTACAGTTGCTCATTACAGAAGAAAACCAAGGTATGTAGGCTAAGTGGAAAAGTGCCAGTGCACAATTTAAATTCCTGGTACCTAAAAATAAAACATGGAGGTGTTTGAAAATCAGGAGAGATTTCCAGTGTGTGGTCTTGTAAGGGCAGAAATATTATTCATTATATTCATAGCTGGAAAATTATGGGTAAAGGGGTAAGGGGGCAGGCTTCATCTGACCAGGTGCAGATGAAGCAGCACCTGCTTCATATGAAAAAAATAAAAAAAAAGATTCTTGCCAGTCTCATGCTAGGATGCCAGTGTGAATGAGCAGCTACAAATGAGCTTTAAAAGATGCACAAGTAAAAAGATTGTGCTAATGACTCTAACCTTTTACTCCAATGGCTTTCCAACAGATGTGGCAAAATTACTTTCGGTTGAGAAAATATTTTACGTATTAATAGTTTGCTCCATGGAGAAGACTAGAGAAAGAGAGAACTACATACCACTGGTTGTTGACAATAGTGAAAACTATGTTTAGGATTAGATCTATAGATTTATGTGGGTTATACCCTAAACAAATCCTTATTCCACAGATGGTCCCAGGGGCTTTAAGGGAATTCTTTGTGCTTTCAGGTTGTATTTAGTACAAAAAGGATAACAGTGTCTGATCCTTTCTCAATCCAGAGATTTTGTCCATTTATGTGGGAAAATAGCCTTGAACACCAAACCATTTGTTTATAATAGTCTCTCTTTACTGTGAGGTATTTTAGCAAAAAATAATTTTTGTAAGTAATGCATACCACTAACACAGTTTTTGTAACCCATGTAGGCTATTGTCAGTAATTTCTATGTGAAAAGAAAAATGGCCTGCAATGGATCTTAGATGATCTCTAGCTGAAAAATGGGGCCTTAGATCATGTTTACATAACAGAGAAAGGACATGTTTTGCTCTGAAATAAGAATTTATTCCTAGACGTTACTGGATCACACCTTATTAGGTTCCTGGTATTCAGTCTCAGCCAACCTTATCAATTTATTTCCACATGTGAGAAAAGAACCACTGAACTTACCTAGTAACTTCAAACTTCCTTTAAGTTTGCTGAAAAATGTGCAAGAAAAGGTTTGTTAGAATGTTCTTCTTATTTAAAAGAAGCAAACATGCTAAGAAAAAAATTATCATATAAACAATCACAGTCATTCGTAACATGAAATTAATAAAGAGTAAGTTATAAGGTGGAGTTTCTGATCATGAAATATATTAAATTGTGGCCTGGTTTTCCCAATAGAATCCTCCATTATCTTTACCTTTCAAAATTTGATTACTAGCTAGAATTCACTGTGTCATTGGCTGAAGAGTGCAAATATGGTGACAGATGATAAATAAATATTCAGCTGTTCATGACCTGCCTAAAGGAATATAAGGAATACTTATTCATTGGTGAAAGGAAGTATTATCACATGCACTGCTTTTCTGTATGAATGCTTAGAAGAGATGTTCTTACAGATGTCTTTTTCTGTAGCCTGGTAAAGAGAGAGTTAAAGAATTGGTGAAATACCAGACAAAAGATTTGCTTTCTGCTTCAGTCCCACACATATGGATTCAGAGTGTTGTAGGGGGATTTTGTTATTATATAAAAGCCAAGGAAATTAGGACTATACATATATAATAAATGCTTAGCATTAAGATGTCTAAATTTAAAAAATCACATACAAATCTCTTGACCGTATATTGCAGCTTCAAACTCATTGTTATGACTGGAAAAATATATTTTGTTTATCAATTAAACCAAAATAAAAGTTTCAGTTTGGTTTTGACTTTATACATCCTGATGTAGGTTTTTTATTGTCATAACACTGAGAAGGAATTTTGCTGAAAGACTACTGAGGATAGTCTTAGTCTTCAATTCACGTAATCTTCCTACCACATTTTTTTCTCACAGGTATTGTCATTACACTCCTAGCTTTGCTTTCAAAATCTGCATTGGAAAACTGGTTGTTTTAACACTCATTCTTAATTATAAGGGGTCACCCTGTCAGATGAGGGTAAAATTTGTTTGAAAAGACAGTGTGCATTTTATGCTTGAAAGTCAGATCCAATACATGCTCTCTAAGGAGAAGACATAGAAGAAGTTTATGTGATTTTATGTTCTGTAAAAGAAGACATTTCACCCTTGATTCAGATTGCAAACAAATAGAATAGAATTTATATGAAAAAAAACCAGTAGCTATTAGTAAATCTGTAACATTTTGCTACCAGAAAACTGATAAACCTATGTCTTATAAGGAAAAATAGAGAGATATACTGTTTATTAAAAAAAATATTGGCATGTTTGAAAATAATATTTTGCTTTCATATTTGTTTAGGAAAAGAAAAAATCTTCATACATGATCCTATATCAGCCTTCTGTCTCATACTTGGAGTTCAAGGAACAGTAACATTTAACTTGAATATGCACGGAAAGATAAAACATGCATACACAGAGAGTGCTTACATCACTAGACACCTTAACCACTGCAAACAGATAATAATATTAGTCAGAAATATGTGTAAGATTCAACAAAATGTGTATCAGCAAAGGTAGTTAGATATATGACACTAAGAGCAAAAATCAATAAATACAATTAAAAAAAATCAATGCTTCAAAAACCTCTCAAATAGCAGAAACTGGAACAGGATATCCAAGGATCCTAATTCCCTATACATTTTAATTGTTATTTAGATAATATCAAAGTTTGCGGTTTAAGTAATACCCCACATGTGGGGGTTCAAATACTTTTGGTTTGTAGAGAGGCAATAAACTTTGATACATATATCTGACCAAAAGGATACTACAAAAGTTATTAGATTAAAGCTTAAAAGGATACAAACTTACACATAGGAATATATATCTGTATATAATTATATATATATATATATATATATATACACAATTATATATGAAGCATTACTTCTGACACTGCTGTAAGTAAATCAGTCTCTGTCATTAGAAATTCCTCTGAAAAGACTTTATAAAGGACATCTTCAGCAAGTTTTTTAGTAGTTTGGGAGCTGGAAAAGGATTTTTTTATATATTGATTTGATAAATTTGACTTAAGTTGTCAAAAATATCCTGCTTTATTAATAGTGAGGAGACTTGAGAGATAAGCAAAAAATTGGATGACCCTGAAGAAAGAAAAATAGAAAATAGTTAAAATGTAGAGACAAAAATAAAGATCACCCACTCTAGAAATAGTACTCAAAAAATAAAAATCTGCTATTATACTGGGCACTTATCCAGGAGGCAATTAAACAGGACAAGGATAGTCTAGCTGCTAAAATAACCATGAAATGGCAACAAAATTCATCCCAGAAAAGGAAAAAAACAATCAAATATAACAAAACCTGTAAAATACAATAGATAATAAAAATGTTGACTATGAACCTAAATTGATATTAGACTATTCAACTGTTTAATTACTTGAAAGCTGTTACATATTTTTTGTCAGACTCTGACTAGCCACACTAATATTGTTTCTGAAATTCCCACATTCAGTTAAACAGTATGCCAAAAGTAGATCCAATATTATTATTAAAGTATTTTCATAGGACAATAATCTGTTTTCTATTTTATTATTTATTGCATATATACAAACACTTTGGCAAACCAAGATAAGGTGTCCAGGAGGTACAAAATAAGTGATAAAAGAAGTTATCCCTAAACGTCTACTTCTAGGTATCCAACAGTCTAATTTGAGATGTCCACATTTCATTGGTATCTGACTGACCTCATTTCACTTATGAATGCAAAGTATTATTACAGTACTTTACAATTATTTTATAAGAATTCTCAAAGACTAGTGTTTAAAGTAATACATCTTTCTTTCTGTAGCTTGTTATCACAAATGTCTTACTCTGATTTTCCACCACTAAATGTAAAAACATCCTAGACAGTTTCTATAAGCACTTGCATCCCCTATGACATCTCATTCAGCCTCAGCCACCTAAAAATGAGTGAACTATTTACCTTCTTTCCCATCTCATGTTGCCACTACCTCAGACATCATAGAAATTCAAGGCACAATGAGAATGAGAGAAGCATCTTTGCTTATAGGAAAGGCTTAGACATGGTAGACTTTCCATGGCAAAGAACTCCTCCTAATACTCTCCTTCATCTCACTGTGGGCACTAACTCACTGATTATCACTCCCAAAGCTTCATCTACTTTCCCCAATCTCATAGGGGTATAAGGACTCATCTTAGTCTTTTTACCTTCATGTGCATTTGGATTAAAAAAAAACAAAAAAACACATCTCAATATTTTTTCTTTGGTGATAGCTCTTGTCATTCTTCAATGATTATTATTGCTTTATATTTTCCTACTAACAGCTAAAGGGTTCCAAGTCAGCTCCTTGTGGAGATAGCTATTTTGATACCACAAATTTCAAGAAATTCAGAGAAAGGTGTTTGAAATCAAGGTCAAAACAGATCAACTAATTCCTATAGTTAGCTAGCTCCTGAGCTGGAAACAAATTGAAGATCCTGAAATATTATCCATCATTTTTCTTTGTCTCAGTGGCCATGCAGAACTGAGACAAGGTGGTAAGCACCTTGTCTGTGTGTAAATCACCCTCTCTTTTGTATATTTTTGTTAATAATATTGTTGTTTCTGTTCATTTCTCATTCCAATAATGTTTGTTTTCAGTAAATTTTACTCTTAACCCATAGTCTCTGCCTTGTCTCTCTTTCACCAGAAGGGGGCACAGGGAAGGGGCAGCTTGTTTGGAGTTTAATTCCCAGCCAGTTTTAAACCACAACATTTCATATAAAAAAAATCTATGTGCACCTGAGTTGGTCAATTCTGGTTTTGTAGGTAAGTGGGAAAAAAATTTGGCATGTTACCAAATATATTTGCTTGAAGCTATTTTATATGTTTGCTAGCAATTTTTACATGTTAATCTTTCTTTACTGGTCTATATGTCTGTATTTTGTATGGTTTGTTCTACATAGATTGAATACTTCTTTATTCTAGAGCTCATTTTAACACAGGTTGCAATACTGCATCCATTCAGTAATCAGAAGCTAAGCATTAGTAAGTTGATTGCACCTTGTATCATCCTGTTCCAATGGCAGCATCCTGGGACAATATTTGCAAGGCCTCTTCTCATTTTATGATTCTGTTATATTCTGGATTTTTTTTTTTTTTTAATATCATAGGCTTATTCTTCCTCAAGTAACTCTTTCAAACAAATACAAAAATCCAAATACAGATATAAAGTTACACCATATGACTACATAAAACTAAACATAGCTGAAACAAATCAGATAATAGTTACCTGAAGGTTACATAAATCTTTATGCCTTAATAAACCATAACATATCATCTCTTATATCAAGATAAATCCAGAGAATAGCTGGCCTGTGTTATCTTAATACCAAGCCACTCACAAACAGTAACAACTCCATGGCTGCTACCTACATGTCTAAAATCACTGGAATGCTTTCAAAGGGAGAACACATTCAGAAATTGAATTTATCTCCTAAAATTTGAGGAATTTGAAGAATCTCCTAAAATTCTCCTAAACACCTAAAAGCTGAATTAAGAATTAATCTCCTAAATTTTCAAGTAGTTCTGGAAGAGGAATTTCCCTGAAAGGAGGTGAAGATAGCCCTTATCTTTCTGTTGGTCTTCATTACCAGAGAAAAAGTAAACAATATTAGAATAATTCAATTTCTATGTATTTTTCAGAAATGAATTTTCATCCTTTCTATTTCTTCAGAGTGTATTTGTAATAGGAAATTCCTAATTATTCACCACATGTTTTGATTCGTGCATCCCTTTCCAGCAGAAAATGTGTTGGTCTTCTGCTAAGTGCTCCCATGTGATAGATGGTTTGGATTCATGAAAGCCAACCAGCCAACAAACTACAAGTAGTCTTCAAGATTTATTGCAACAGGACTGAAATATTTATTTTCCATTATTATTGGAGAGTGGTAGAGACAATGGGAACCTGATGATTAGAGAAGTAGTCTTCTAAAAATGATCCACAAACTGGCTGCTTCTCTATAAAGTTGCAAAATTTTGGAACAGCAAAAATTCAAAAAAGAATATACTTGGCTGATGTTTTCTTGTTGCATTTTCTGCCATCCAAGAAAAGAACTTTGTAATACAAGTCATTGTAGGGGCAGCCAAATACACCAAATAGCTATTGCAGCAGACCTCTCTGGCATCTTCATCACTTAAGGATAAAGCAGATCTTTTCAGGCTGTTAGTGTAGTTGATATTAGATGAGTTGATACTAAACAGCAGTGTAAATGGAAACAAATAATTTCTGGGGACTGAAAATGAAATCCAGTTTGTAATATCTCTCTAATTTTCCTTTGCATTATCCAGCATATAAATTACCTATTACTGACACTCCTTGCAAAATACACGCTGCATTTGTATATTGGCTTTCTCTAAAGATCATGCAGAACCATTTTAGCTTTCCAAGTTTCTCCTCCTTATTGATTTACTGGCTTGTAGGATTCTGACAAGCTTACACCTTTTGCTCTGAGCATTTTCTTGATGTTTCTTTAATGTGAATCTTAAAAAGAAGAAGAAGAAGAAGAAGAAGAAGAAGAAGAA
>VXBR01001563.1:1837188-1888824 GCA_013400215.1 Cisticola juncidis | reverse complement strand
AAAAAAAAAGAAAAAAAAAAAAAAATAAATAAAAAAAAGAGCAGGAGGGAGCCAAAATTTCAGCAAGCAGGTAAGCAGGTAGAAGTGGAACCAGGTAGAACTGCATTGTGGAATGCAGTCTGGAAGGCAATCAGAAAGGGAACCTACAGGGTGTTCTACAACTTAAGCTGTAACAAAATAAGAATTCCAACCTTTTTTTTAAACCTTCGTAGGATATAAAATACCCATAGGAACACTTAATAACATTTCTGCTATTGCAGAGACCTGGGACATTAGAAATTTTTTCCATTATATTGTTCTCTTAGAGGGACATGTTACTGATAGACATGTTCACTGTAGATTTCAAGTTCATTATGGTGTGGTGGGAAGCATTTTTATAATTCTTACTAGGGCGTTGAAAATGAGAAAACTTTTCAAAGATGTAATCGGAATCCTAAAAACAAGTTATCTGATCTCATATTATTTTGATTTTTATTATTACCTTTTCATGTATTAAATAATAATTTGACCTCTGAAATCAGGCAGTTTACCAGTCTAAGAATAGGTGCTTCATGTATACAGGTAATGTTTCAGGAACAAATAATGAACTCTTTATGTCAATTTGCACAAAATCCACCAAAACAAACAACAAACAAACCAACCAACCAAGCCCACAAAAGTTCCCTTGGTTCTTGTAGTGGACCTCAACCACCCCAAAATCTGTTTGATTTCTTTTTATTATTAAAGAGGTGAAAACAGTGTTATGCATATGTAGGTAGAGAAAGCATAGAAACTGTTTTCTTAGATAATTAACATCATCCTAATCCAAACAATTCTTCCTTATTTCTTTCTTTGGTCATAGTCAGGCAATGACTCAACCTAGGCATATCCAAAGCACTTCTTGTATTCCTACCCATCTACTACTGTCTTTTTCAGAGTTGAAGGGAAGCCCTGCGACCTATACCTTGGAGAAGAATGTGGGAGGACAAGAAAGAAAACAAAGGTCATGCTTCTCAAAAACAAAATAAGAAAATTAAATCATAACTCATATTCAATAACAAAACATAAACACAAAGAAACCAGGAAAATCTCAGAACTCGAAATGCCATTAAAAGCTAAGTTTTAGAGATGAATCTGAGACAGAAACATCAATTTTCTTTCCTCTGTGATTGTTATAAAATGATACTATACCTTGAACCATCTTTTGAGTTTTCAAAAGCACATATGCGGCAACAGTATAAAGAGAGGAAAACATAATTTTCTGATAGAACATCTATTTTCTTCTATGCTATTTACACTGAGAGTTTTTCTAGGCTAATCTTTGAGCACATTCCAGGCAGGCGTCCAACTCAATCTGACATTACAGCTTTCAAAAACTTCCTTCTCGTCTCAGATGCCTTTTTGACTATGCATTCTTCCTCATCAAAACATCTAATTAAGAAAAACCAATTATCCAATTTACAACACATGTTTTAAATTCCTACCACCTGAAACTCATAATCTGAATCCCTGGTGCATACTTAACCTTGTCTTATGTAAAACAAATAGAAAATAAACAAGTGTCTACTGATTTTCTTGGAAGGTATTTTTCTTTTTACTGAGAGAGAGTTCTTGTCTGGAACAATCAATCATCCATACATTGAGAAACCATATTTAAAAAGTCCTTAAAATAGTGTCATTTTGGGGATATTTATAGTGGTTTTTTCTAAGGTGTGGTGCCATTTAGTGGGGGTTATGTTTCATGCAGATTTGCTTGGATTAATGGATGGGGAAAAAGACCACTAAACTGTTGCACTGCTGCAAATTGTGTGTCTGTAGAAGCACAGACTCATTGGCTCATTAAGGCTATACTCATATGTTTTAACAATGAGCAGTTTTACACATTATACTATTGAAAGAATTCTGAAAATGTTTACCCAACAGTTTTATATAAGTGTTATTCTGAATTTCTGGACTAGCTTAAACACTTCACTAAGAACCTTATTATTTGTGCATTGGATTTCTGCACCTTACTGCAAAACACTGTCGTAAAGCACTAGGACTAAACTCTTGAATTTTGAACTACTACTCTAATATGTCTTTGTTGTTGCAGTACAGTGTTTGTGATGTTAAAATCTTCCATCAGCTGAACTTATCTTGCAAAGTTATTGAAACAATCCTAATGAAATATAGCTCGGTCTGATGGTTCTATTTATTTATTTATTTATTTTTCCGATGGTTGCAGAAAATAGTTTTTTCATCTATTTAAGCAATGGATATTTAGTGCTTTACAGAAGACTAAAAGATCCAGTACTTATTGAGAATTACTGCACAAGCAGCTTCCACTAAGTAGATGATTATATGCATCCTTTCATGCTCCTATATTAACTTAAATGCTGATTATTGTGGTTCTTTTTCATTTTCTTTCTTTCTTTTTTATTTATTTTTTTTAACTTAAGATGGTTCATATGCGCTCAAGTCTTAGCATGTAAAGCATAGATGTGCTGCTGTAGGGCCCCCTTTATATACCATGCAGCTTATTGGTGGGAAAATCCTGATATCCAGGATTAGCTTCACACTGTGATTAACTTTTCAGTGACAACAAAAGGGGATTTTTAATTCTAGGTTTTAATAAGTTTATGTCACTTATCATTTGAACACTTTGGTTAGAAATACACTATTCTCACATAAAATGTTTTTATTCTACATCCTCATTTTCAGTTTCTAGTAAACCAATTCTGCAAATAATTCTAATTCTTTCTTAAAGTATTCTTTTCAGAATAGATTCACACACAGCTTTCATATGTTAATATTTCAGTTATTTTCCTTTCTAAGTGATTTTTCTATCAAATAACATATAACTTAATGCAACATCCACTGGTAAACAAATTAGTCTTATTTGTGGCTTACCTATATGGGTTCAGATGCAGGGGAAGAGGAGAAAAATTATAAATATTTTTATTGTTGTTCTGTATAAGAAATACTAAAGTATTTGATATTCTTCTTGAGATAAGCATGAATATATTGTAGAGTTCTTAAGACATATATAATTCAAGGTCATTCCATGAAGTTGATATTTCATGCAGTGATATTTTGTGTCAGAAACAACCATAAATTGAATTTGCTTATAGGTACACAAACTAACATCCTTTGTTTGTTTGTTTGTTTTTCTTATCTAGCTTATTGTATGTACAACTTCTTTCTGCCTCATGAACTTTTTTACTTCCAATTTCCAAGTATAGAAAGTAGAGTCATAGCAAATCTAACTATAACAATAGATTGTCAGTCTGGATATTGATCCCCATCCTTCAACAGCTCAAAATTATTTACTTAACTGCATACATAGACAAGGTAAACACAATAAGTTTCTGTTGCTTGATGAATTCACCAAAAATGCTGTGAAAAGTGGTACCCAATGCAGCACATGGAGTAAGCTTTGCTCTACGAGATGCTAGTGGGCTGGGAAGTTGGCAAAACAAGTGTGGCACAAATAGGATCTGCACTGGAGCTTTTCTGCTTCTGTAACTCTGGTTCATGTGTCTGTATGTTTGAATAAAGAGAGTATCATGTGAATATTCCCACCATCCCCTGAGCTGTCCAGATGCCAGCCAGCTAGATATGGAAATCATGTTACCATTCAAGCACATAAACCCTTACTAGAAAGAAATGGTGCTAACTTGCTCTAAAAGCAGCTTCCCTATGCAGCTCTGAAATCATATCAGGTTTACATGTGGCTGCCTTATATATTTACACCTGCCTGCCTGAAATTCTCTGCAGAGAGGTCCTCTAATATTAGCCTCACCCTGAGTAATACTGTGAGGATTATTTTGCAGTTGTAAATTCAAAAGAGCAGCTTCTCAGGGCAACATGCATCAGTATTTTGTGGGTTAACTATTTTAACAGTGTCCAATAACACTGCAAATCGCAGAAGTGGATCTTCCATTATGAAACACTTTTTTCTTCAAGTGGAGCTCTGTTTTCTAATTAATTGGTCATATAAGACATAGAAACTCAGGGCCGAAAACTGCTGGAAATTATGGGAGTGTAGTTGAGCACTTTAAACCAGACATAAAAGGTTGAATTCTGCCTTTGAGCAGTACTAATGTCACGCATACTACTGTCACACTAAGTGAAAACACTTACTTTATGAAATAAGCTTCAGCTATTTTTACTCTGCACAGAGAATGGAAAGCCAGATAATTTACTGCAGTTGAGCAGATGTTTGTTTTGGTTTGACATTATTATTGTTATAAAAAAAATGAAAAATAAGCGATACCAGCCAATGCAGAAATGTTATTGCTATAAATAAAGAGCTTTGAAATACTGCACAAATTGAGGAATCAGACCAAGAGAGAGAATTATATGAAAATATCTCTAAAAAAATAATAAAGCAAGAATTCTTGTAAAAGAATAGTAAAAGGAAATAGTAAAAGGTGTTACAATCTAAACTTCCTTTGTTTCTCCACCACAACAGGTCTCATGGAGGCCAGGAAAGGAAGCTATAGATTAAACAACTAGCATCTTCTAAAGAAGCCAGAGCTTAGGAAAAACAAGGAAAAATAACCCATCTCATCCTCCTCTTTGGAAATGAGGTCAGAGCTCACACAAAGTGTCTCACTCTAGGCAGCATGGTCAGCTGATGGTAAGTTAGACTTGATAATTAATCTAAAATACCCAAACTTAGTGCTCAGGAAGTTAAACTGAAAGCCAGAAAGTACATGGTTCCAGAATGAATTGGCCTAAAACATGAGGAGCTTTGTCTGTGAAGAGGCATGAAAACATTCCCATATTTTCCAAATTTCTACAAAAGGCAATTCAGATAGAAGCTCCCATGTGATTGATATCTCCTCCTTAACTTGTTTTACAACATTTGCACGAGTTCTATTGACCATCAGGTTCTTGGCTGGTAGGTCAGGGCAGATAGTTGACACCAAGTAAGAATTACAAATTCTGGTTGTTCAATATGTGACAACAGCTGTCACAAAGGATGGTATTTGCTCAGTTAGTTTAATTGATATGACCTTTTTGTTCTTTTTCATTACTCTTCTTAGGTAGGGGATTCTGGAGTAAGGTATTTTACACCTGTTTTATCACCACTCCATATGTGTGTATATATGCAATATATGTGTCTTCCTGCTGAACATTTGAGGCAATGTCACAACAGTGATTTGAGTTTGTCAGGTATAGTGGGACTCCAGCATGAGCGAGAATGTTTTCCAGAGAAAAACAAGGCTGTCTTAGTCTGTAATAATGGTTGTTTCAGTATGCTTATCTTCCATACATTCTAATATTTCAAGCATTCTTTTTGTTATTAACCTCCTCCTTAGTTGTTGTCTTATCATTTCAGTTGGTGTTACTTTAAAACATAGTTTTGTTCTGTTATATATTAACATCCATCTCCAGGAATCAGCTGACAAAGTAGTGAAACTTATTTTTTTTTCATTCAGTAAGAGCTTCTCTGGCTTTAAGAATTTGTAACATTTGGTTTTACATCCAGCTGATAACTTTATGTTGCAGCAGATCTTGCGTTAGGGATAGAAATGAGCCACTCTAGTTCATCAAAGTGGAAAGGGTCCCAATTTATTCTTCCTCACCAGACTCCAGCTACTCACTGATTCTGACTACAGCAAGGCTTTCCTCTCAGGCTCTGACTGCAGGTATTTCCTGCTAGACTCTGACTGCAGGCTCCAACTGCAGACCCAGACTGACCTCTGAGCAGATTCTTCACAGCAGCAATTCTCTCGCCTGTTTGGCTAGTCCCTCATTCCTTCTGAATCACTCCTTCAGTTCCTCCTTGCTCAGGATCCTCCCCTGACCAGGCAACCCACCTTTTTATCACATTCATCCTTACTGAATATAACTGTGACCTCATCAGGGGCGAGGTTGCCTGCAATCCCTTCTCCTACAACTTTTCACTCTACTATTTCTCTGTATGACTTTTGGTTTTTTTTTGTTTTTTTTTTTTTTCAGAAAGATTGTTATTATGTAGATGATTCCTATGAGAGTCACATAAGTTATCATTGACCTACATTGCCATATCTAGTGCTGGCAGGGGGTTCTAGGTTCGTCCCCTTACCTCTCCACAAGTCAAATATCTGCTTTGTGAAATAGAATGTGAATGTTTTCAGAATTTCCACCAGATCTTGAGGGGATCTTGAAGAGTACTGGACCCAGTGAGGATCACTGGGACACACTGCCTGATCCTGGTCTCACTAGACTTCATTTATGCCACTGATTACAATGCTTTGGGCTCAGGTGCTCAACACTTTTCCATCCACCTCCCTGCTTATCCAGCTCATATTCAGCAGCTTGCCTTTGAAGACCTTATAGGAGACAGAGCCAAAAGCCTTCCACAGGACAAGCTATCCAATGTGCACTGCTATCCCCTCATGTACCTGCTGAATCATTTAATTGTAGAGGACTTCCAGAGCAGTCAAACATGGCTTCCCCTTTGTGAATCCTTGCTGACCACTTTTAACCAAATTCATGTGCCTGGAAATGGTTTCCAGACTTAGTTATTGTAGGATTTTACCTTTTGTTTATGACCTATGTTCCACTATATTTGAGTGCAAGTCTCTCAGCAGAATCTCAATGAAACCAACGTTCAGAGCTCTGGAATATTAGTGACTTTGAGACAATCTTGATTGATTTTTCTACCTGTAAAATACATTAAGTAATATTTTACTGCTTTGTATGAAACAGAATATGTTTCTTTAAATTGGCTCCTGAATTTAGTGTTCTGTAAAATCCAGGTTTGGGTTTCGTTTTTTTTTCTGCTATATCTAGGCAAGTGGAAATTCTTTCTCAATATTTTATCAATTAATTTACTGAACAATTCACTCAAGAATAGGTAAAAAATTATGTGAAATACATTTAAAAAGGTATATTTACAATACAATTCTCTGTAGCTTCTAAACTGGTGAAGCGTCATATTCCAAGTTTAGCAGAACCACAGAAAATTATCTGGGATATCAAAAGCAGGAAATTATTAGCTTGAACTTGTCATTCATTGAAATGTCTTTCCAGTAATTTATAAAGACATTGATTTCATAGGCTAGCTTCCAAATTCAGGTTGGCAATAAATTTTTTGCATCAAATTGTAAACATGAGAACCAAGGAACGTCACTAAACTACAGAGAACTTGGGAAGTTTCCAGAAATTTATTTACAAAATTCGAATAATTAATTTGATGGAAGGCTTTTCAGTGTTCACTTTTCATATAAAATAGTGGCTTCTATTAAGATTGTCTATTTTGAAGTGCTTCATTTTTTGTCTATCCACAATCACAATAATGAGGGCAGAGAGGATTTTTTTTTTTCTGGGAGTGAGTGGGTGGTGGGTGTTACTTATTGTCTTGTTGTTTGTTGGTTTTTTTCCTGTCCTGGTTTACAATAAAACATCTGACACTTGTAAGCAGTAGCTGCTATTACTCTAAAGATACCTTGCTTGACATCACTAAAATCATCCTGTAATAATTCCTGTATCCTGTAAAAATAAAAAATATCCTGTAAAAATAAAAAAAATAAAATCCAGCTAATACATTAACTATTTGAGGAATAAACTGTCAAAAATAACTAGGAAAACTTTATCATCTTGTTTTCAGAATTAATTATTAGGTACCTACCATGTTAAATTTGAGTACATACCTTTTTTTTTCCAAGGGAAAAAAATGTTGTATTTACAGAGCGGTGGGTTTTAATCTGTTTTTGGCATTATTTTCAACATTATGCTTACAATTCATGTGCAGCAAAGTATATGCTCTGCAGAACCAGTTTTCTGATACATGTGCAGAAATATATTTTAATTTTAATTTTAGAAATGTACTTTTAAATGCTTTATCACAGCTCCTAAAGAACCAGTCATGGCCGAGTCCCTTTTGCACTTAGGAGTGAAGAAATTGTGATCCAAATGATTGTATCTGCTTCAAAGGTTACCAATGCAAAAAAAATCCCAAAACATTGGTTATCCACATGCAAGGACTTCAGGGAAGGGAGACAAACTGTTGGTTATATCTTGTGAGTTTTTTGGTGACATTTACTGTTAGGAGTGGTCTTTTCCTTTTATTCACATCTAGATTTTTACTTTTAGGGTAAATGAAATGGTGCAAAAGCACTGACAAGGAAAGAGCTAGTGAACTTGGAAAACAGTCTTGCTTCCTTGCCTTATGATATAGTAGTGCAAATTGGAGACTAGGAGAAGAATATGCCTGTTTTTCCGTGAAAGCTGGTTGTGTTGTAAAAACCCTGGAAAATTTAAAATTCAACACGACTACCACATCTGGGAACTTGGATTTTCCAAATTGGTAGAAAAATAAGTGATGTAAATTTAATACTTTTTTTTTTTTCTTAGTTCAAGTTTCAGTTTACAATTTTAAAACGATGCAGTGTGAGCCAAGCAAAGTAATCTTATCTCTGTGGTAAGGGTTGCTTTGTGATTACACATCAACAGTACTGAGACTTTTTTCTGCTATTTTAGAAACTGCTTTTCTTTGTAAAGATGCCACCTTGCCTTCTTTATGTTTTTTTTCTTGTTGTTTATGTTAACATTTTTATGTTGTTTTTTAATGATATGGGTTTTATATTATGGGTTTAGTTTCATACAAAATTACCATTCCGTGTTTTACAAAATGTGCATGGAAATTTTCCCTAAGTCTGTCTCTTAATGATTATTTCTGTCCAGCCAGGATGGATAAACTCAGCTTCAAACATAGTTTTGAAGATAACATAGATCCGGCCTTCAGAAAAAAGAAAAATCTGCATGGAAATATTTCAGAAATCTGTAGAACGACGAGACCATAAATGAAATAATATGTCATAGTTACACAATTTTTTCTGATTTTCCGTTATATTTAATTTTCGTTGATGTTCCTTTTTCAAAATTAAGTTAGTCATAAGTCAATTATTTAAACATCTATTTGGTTTTTTTTTTTTTCAATAGGAGCTTCTATCTTGTTTCCTTTACAGCAATTCATCTATGATTATATTCCAAAAAAGCAGCCAGTTCCACTTGAAAAAAGCAAGCTAACAAGGACTCAGTAACCAAATAAACAAGGATGTAAATGCTGAATTTATTTCAAATTTCAGCATATACTTATATTATTTTTCTAGAGTATGAATGTTTCCTTATTTGTAGGAGTCAAAACAATAAGCAGACGGGATTCTTGATTCTTCATGCAGAAAGCTGAATCTTTATTGCATACCTCATATTTTTTACAGGATTACCAGAAAGCCCTGTGTTAGATCTAACTGGCTGAAAATACACTGACACTCTGTTCATTGGCAGAGAAATGAAATTTTGCATGTCCATCAGATTTATCCATTTCTAGATTGCTTACATATTTTATTTGTGGATTCTCATGGGATAGGCTTCTATTTTTCACAGATGCAGCCTTTTTTTTCTCCCAGGAATAGACTGTTATGCACACAGGTTTCATTCTTAGATTCCTTCTCATGGGAATTAACAGGCTAGCTGTTAACTCAGCTGAGCAAGAGCGAGATCTGAGTTTCTAAAACCTTTATTTTATAAAGTTTTGCCTGTATGCAACAGGTAGGAACACTTAAATCTAGAACAAAATTGTTTTTTGAGTAGAAGGCTAGACATTTAGTAGGATTAATGGCATTGTACCTCTTTGTTCAACTGAAGAGACCAAATCCCCAGATTCTTGGAATTTTAATTAGTTGGACGACAAAAAAAGAAACAAAAACATAAAAGATTAGAAGGAAAATGGATCTAATGTTTTCTAATATTTGAATAAAGTTCAAGGAAGGCCCTCTAGCTGAAGTATCGCTTCTAATGTTATGTGTTCCTTCTAGATTGTACTTTATTAATGTTTTCTTTTGTACCACAGTATGAAGAAACATAAAGATTTTATCTTTTATGTAAAATTAATGAGGAGTATATTACTTCACTGAGAAAGAACATCAGAAGACAAACCTTTTTCCTTACAAAAGGACACAGGTTTCTAAGTAGGTTTGGGTTTTGATTCTGCATCTTCCTAGTTTGTGAGATGAACTTTGAGAAACTATTTAAAGTGTTTGTGCTGAAGTTTCTAAAGTTTTATGCTATACTGAAATATGCAAACTAAACTCTTAGGTGCACTGCATGCCTTGATTAAAATCTAAAATGAGAGTGCAAAATTTCAAGACAATAACATGTAATTTTTGAATTTTTGAATCAAAGGCTCTTGACTGTATATTTTCCATTCAGTTCAGATGTTCTGAAGCAATTTCTTGTTGCTAAAAGATATTAACAGGTAAAAGTCTTAGAATATGCTTGGTAAGTTCAATTTAAAGTCTTTCCAGCCTAACCTGAAATAAATCCGACCCTCCCCATAAATATTCAGTCTGCAATAGGCCAGTCACTTTGTATGTCGCATGGGAAATACATCAGAGCATCATAGCTCTGACAAAAGGAAACCTAAAATATGAGAGATGCCCAATTCTGGCTGTAATTAAATATCCATCCTATGAAAATCTATCAATTAACCAGGATTTCTCTAAAGTTATAAAATGTCTTTTTGTTCAGTAGCTGCAGGTATCTTTCTCCTATGGTGCAAGGTGCTTGAGAGCCCTCTGAACTCTGCAGCAGATGTCTGAGACACTGGGACTGTATATGTGAAATGTAGGAGCCACCTCAGCATGTTGCCCCTCTCACCTGCCTTCTCCACCAGCCTTCCCAAAACCAGTGTTGTTGCCAAAGTCTCAAAAAATTCTCTGTGAATTTCACAGGACCAGAGGTGTTCATCGTAATTACGTCAATCACACAAATAAATTATTTATTTCTGCCAAATGGAACACTTCCAAGGACAGAAAAGCTCTAAAGTAAGTTTTTTGACTGTTTGTTGTTTTTTTAAAGTACCCTAGGAATTAAACCAGTCTATCTTCTAACATTTCTATAGACCTCTATTTCATCCTGAATGATTTGAAATACAAGACAATGTATTTGATTCAGGAATACTCTTTTAGCTTCATCACTATGAAATCTGTGGCAACTGATTTTAAGAAAAACATACTCTAACCTATGTAATTAAGATAGGTAATATGTAATTTCAGGAAAACAAAACAAGCATACACAGCAAAGCAGCATGAATAGAGGAAATAAGAATATAATAAGAAAATTGCAAGATGAATTATAGTTCACAAAGTTTTCTTCCTGAAACACCAGATAGCAAAGTTGTCCAAACTATGTTTTATTGGTGTGAGAATGGAACTAACAGCAAAGAAATGTAGGCATGATAGATAATCATTCCTTCAGCTGATAGGGAGTCATGAGATATGGATGAAATCCGATTTAATAACTTCAAAACTTTACATTGCAGATGAAGCCTAGCACAAGAGATTCAGCAGTCTCTTACTATTCAAAATCTCATATTCATTTACTTTAATTCATCATGAGTTTCCATTTTAACAAAGTCAATTACTTTCAATTATTTGTTTCTAGTTTTTTTCTGAAATGACTGTCATAGCCCCTAATTACCACAAAGTTCAGAAAAGAGATACTCATTAACAAGCTGCATTGATATCAGGAATGTCTGATTACACTGTATTGGAAAAAAAATTTAAAACAACCAGATAGGTTGACATTCAACAGAGAATTTATTTAGAAAATAGGAACAGTAATTACAATAAGATTTTGTGTTTTATGTATTTTATGCCTGCACTGATTTTTTTTCCAGGCAATTATATATGCTACATACATACGTTCACTCAATGACTTCAACACTATATAAAGCAGTCATGCAACTTCTCATCCTCCTTCACAGCAGTTTTGGGGTTTATATCAACCAGTTTCACGTCAAATAGCTTAAAATTGTTGTTTTCTCATCTGCTGGCAAAAGATTATAGGTTTTTATTCTAACATATAAAGGCAAGAAAGTGCTGCAAAACAATCTGTTAAATACTATAATCATCTTGGCTTATCACTATTCTTAATAATGTAGATGCTCTTGTTATTTATTACTCTTTCTTTTCTGAGCTGACATTTCAAAAAGCGTTGCTGTTTAATGCTCACATAAAACTGATCTCCTAATTTCCTTTTCATGTTTATTTATTTTATTTTTTGTCTCAAATAAATACTAAGCCATGTTGAGACATCTGGTTCTTTTAGGTTGTTTTACCCATCTGTTTCTATCCATGATGAAACACAGCAGTGTTTACAAAGTAAACTGAATTCCAGGAGAGGCTTAAATATTTTTTCTTGGTTGTGTTGTTTTACACATTTTCTGATTGGGTAATTATTACCAAATTTTCTTCCTTATGATTTTCTTTTGGTTTGCAAGGGGAAAAATTAATCAGGATCACTCTGAGACTATGCCTGAGAAAAGCCTGGGTCTTGAACATATATTTCATTCATCCAATTACTTCTTTAAAGGCATATCTTACAAAGATAAATCCTTAATAGTCACTGCTGAAAAGCATCCAATGAAAAAAAAACAAAACAAAACAAAACAAAAAAACATTTGCAAAACCAGATGAACAGTCATCCTCTACATTTCTTGGACACAGTTTTATATACTTTTTTTAAGACTGTTTTTATACTACATGTGCTGCAGCATATGAGAAAACGGATAACACACATGTTTTGGGTATTAGGAATTCAGAGGAGATGACTGACCTTTGTAATACAGGTTATTTCATCCATTCATCCATTTTTGCCTTTCATTTGTTTGTGAAGGAAGTAAGATCATTAAGGGAAGAAAGGCCCCAGAAAGCTGGGTAATATTCAAGTTTATCTAAGCTCAAAAGCAAGCATCCCAAAAAAGAGAAAGTCAGGCAAAAAAAGGCTGGCAGAGCAGCATGGATGAGCAAATAGCTCCTGGACAAATTCAAGTCTATAGACAAAAAAGAAGTCTACAGAGGGTTGAAGCAATGACAGGTAATCTGGGAGGAATACAGGAAAATTATCTGAACAGTCAGGGATCAGAATAGGAAAGCTAAAGCCTGGACAGAGTGAAATTTAGACAGGGACATCATGGACAACAAGAAAATCTTCTTTAGGTATACTGGTGATGAAAGAAAGACTAAGGATAATGCGGACTGTCTCTGGAAGGAAATGGGAGGTCTGACTACCCTGGACTGTGGTGAAAGCTGAGGCAGTCAATGACTCATTAGCTACAGCCACACTGCCCACATTACGGAAGGCAAGGCACGGACTAGGAAAATGAATAACCACTGTCCTCTGCAGATGAAGACGAAGTCTGAGATAATTTAAAAACCTGAAGGTACACAGGTCCTTGGGAGTTGATGAGATGTACCCATGGTACCTGATGAAATGTATCCATTTCATCAGGTACCATGGGTACATGGATCCGGAAGGCACCAGTGGATAAATATGCATCATATTTGAGAAATCAAGACAATGCAGTGAAGTTCTTACTGACAGGAAAAGGAGAAACATAACCCTCATCTTCAAAAAGGGGCATAAGGAGGACTAGGGAAACCACATACTGATCAGTCTCACCTTGGTGCCTGGCAAGATCACGGGGCAGATCATCCTGGAAACTGTGAAGAATGGGAATGTGGTTGATGATAGCCAACATGGCTTTACCAAGGCAAAATTATGCCTGTTGATTTTGGATATGTTCTGCAATGGGGTTATGGTGTTGGTGGATGAGGAAAGAGTGACCAGTGCCATGTACCTGGACTTGTGCAAAGAATTTGACACCATCCTGCACATCAGCTTGGTTTCTAAACTGGAGGGACATGGTTTTGATGGATGAACTACTCAGTGGATAAGGAATTAGCTAGATGGTCACAATCAAAATTTGCAGTAAAGAGTTCAGTGTGCAAGTGGGGACATTGATCAACGATTCCCCAGGTGTCAGTGTTGGTACTGGTGCTGTTTAACATGTTTGTCAGGGACATGGACAGTGCAATTGAACACACTCTCAGTACATTTGCTGACAGCAAGAGCTGTGTGGGAAGGGGTGCCATGCAAAGGAGAGACCCTGATAACCTCGAGAGATGGGCATGTACAAGGTTCATGAGGCTCAGCAAAGCTGGGTTTAAGATCCTGTGTGGGTACTGACAGTGGTCAGATTTTAGGCTTCAGGCACTAGCTAGAGTCTGTGGGAAAGACAAGTGAGTGGCTCTCTCATTCTGGCCTTGGAAATTCCTGAGGAGAAATCCAAACAGTCCTTGGGAGGTGAAAAACCATTAGCAGGTGGTGTTTTTCTAACTTGTTTACTGGCAAGGATGTTTACAAAGTGTAGGCTCTGAATGACCAATCATATTCATTGTACTGAAGTACTGTATAGAAGGAAGATTTAGAATTAAGGTTGCTCTCATGTGCTGTAAGCTGAGAGGCATGTTGTTATTCCATGCCGTCCATAAACCTTAACAGTAGTCCTGCACCTGGTTTGGAGCACTCCTATGTAAAAATGCAGGCCATAGAAGGAATGAATCAAGAAGAGCCCTGAGGAGAAGCATTTGAGGATCATGGTTTACAAGAAGCCCACCATCAGCTGACAGTGTGCTTGCATACCAGACAGCTATAACAGCAACCTGGTTGCACCAGAAGTAGTGTGGGCAGCAGGAAGAGAGAGCTGATTCTGCCCCTCTGATCTTGTGAAACCTCAGCCAGAGTACTGCATCCAGCTCTGGGACTTGCAACACAAGAATGATGTGAAACTTTGCCTCTTGAAGTGGGTCCAGAGAAGAACTATGAAGATTATCAGAGGACTGGAGTATTTTTCCTATGGAGACAGACTGAGAGAGCTGGGGTTGTTCAGTTTCGAGATGAAAAAGCTCTGGGAGAACTTACAGCAGCCTTCCAGTGCCTAAATGGACCTAAAAGAGTAACAGAAAGGCATGTTCCACAAGGTCATGCAGGAACAGGACAAGAGGTAATAACCTCAAAATGAAAGAAGATTGGTTTGGATTAGATATTAGGAAGAAATTCTCTGCTGCGAGGATGATGAGACACTGGAAGAGATTGCCTAGCAAAATTGTGGATGCTCCATCCTTAGAAGCATTCAAGGCCTGGTTAGACCAGGCTTTAAGCAACCTGGTCTGGTGGAAGGTGCCCCTTGCCATGGGTGGGTGGTTGGAACTAAATAGTCAGTGAGGTTCCTTCCAACCCTAACCATTCTATAATGGTTCTATCATTTCATTATTCAGAAAACACAAGGACACATGCTTCATTTTGCTAAATATTTTTTTTATTATTATTATTAAGTGATAATCTACAGGGGTTAAAAAAAAAGTCTATTATACATTAGTGGAGAGTGGAAAACACGGTAGGCAATTAAAATAAAATGCACTCAAAAATTATATTCTTTCTATGGAACTTATTGGGCTTTTCCGATCGTTAAAAGAAAGTATTGTCCAGATAAGTCTACAGGATTTTCATTACAAAATCAGAGCTCTTCTGCACTGAGAAATATCTTAGTTAAGAACAACTGCCTTTGAAGAGAAAAAAGCAGGATAGTGAGGTCAGAATATTTTTTAATGAACAGCGTGTGTATTTTTTGTTAATGAATCTTTACTTCCACAAAAACACTCAGGCTTTCTGAGCACAGGTTAGACTACCTACAGCACAGCCTTCCTCTGAGCCTGTAGGTGATTATGCTTGCACTCTTAGTGTTAAACAAAAATTTCAAATGTCACACTTGTTTTCTGCCTGTCCACCAAATATATTTCATGGTGAAACAGTGGTGTTTAACTTGACCACCACAAGCAAACCAAAAGCATCCAAGACTGGCCAAGAATAATACAGTGGAATTTGTGGGTTTATTTTTATAAAAGCCTTTTCCTGTGGAAAATAGAAATTCCAGTTATTTTACTTGTTCACTACAAATAAAACCTAAGTATTTCAGGGCCTTCCTGAAAGTTAATACATATGAAAAGCACTATTTGCATATTCATCAATTAACCAATCTACCCTAAGTGGCTGATGGCAATTACTTCTGAAATTAGAAAAAGATGTTACTAAACTAGTGAACCTCATTATACCTATTTGCATGAAGTGTAAAAAAAAACTATAATCTTAGAGAAACACTGAAAAAAACATATTTACTTGTAGTTGCATTAGAATAATTTCAGTATTGTGCAGTAACAAATTATACTTTTATGTAAGTCTGTAAAATATGGGAATGCCACTGATGCCATTTTGCATGTGCTATATTTCCACAAGCAACCAAACTGTGCATCATATTGTCTGAATAAGGACGTGTAAGCAAATGCTTCTGAGTTGTTATTTTATGAATGAGATGTTTTAATCTCCATTAGAGATAAGATGTTGATTCATCTCCATTTATTGTGTAAATACATGGTGGAACATTATGTGTACAAAGGAAAAGCTTCACTTTACTAATCAAAGAGATCTAAAAAGACTCTGCTGCTATCTGCAATCTTACTAACAGTTCAGTGTATGCTGTGTGCTGAAGTCATCATGCCTGTGCTCCAAATGCTCATTATTCATCCTTCTCTTTGCAGAGCTGTAAAGACTCTGGAAAGAAATATGTTTTAAAAAATGTGTTTTACTTTAACAACGTAAATTTATAAGTAATTTATTAGGTATTTTTGTAAAGATGTTCTCCTATACAAGAAGGGAATAAGAAAATGTTGTTTTCTTTCTTATTTTTCTTACATAATAACACACACACTGCTCCAGTTACCCCCTTATTTTGCACATCAGGAAAGGAACTTTCACCTGCAGACCTGAGGACGTTTTCAGCTTATCCAATTCCTTAGACATGGAGGTTTGAAAACTGTGTGCAGGTTTAACATGTGGGAGATCCTCCTCTAGATGCAAATGCTGGTTGGATTTTCCTGGCTTTGTGTGAAGACGGTGTTTGCCAGCCCAGTCTCATAGCCAGATTGTCAAGCTGTGCCACCCACTGAACCACACTGGCTTGAAGAGCAGAACTACATAAACACAGCCCTGTAGCTCTTCAGATGGAGGAGTCTCCTCTCAAAGTTGCAGCCTCTCCTTCACCACCTTCTAATTCTACTCCAAGGAATCTCTAGCATCACTTAATGGAATTACCCAATTTCAGTCTGAGGACTATTTTTCTGTCTGGTTGGGTCCATTTGCCTTGATTTTTATCACACTTTTCTAGAGGCTATTTGAAGTGCCAGAACAGCGAATTCAGCATAGCTCTCTCTCCAGCTGGGCTGAAGGCCTTTTCCAATAATCCATGGCTTTTTTAACAGCTATGTCTCTCTGTGAAAGGAAGTATTAGCTCCTGCTGTAATTTAGGTAGAGCCAGACTCAGCAGGCATGAGCAGATCCACTTGTAAGAAGAAACCCCTTCTTGAGCCTGAGATACAAAAGTCAAGCTTGCCTGGAAGCAGAGACACAGGCACCTCAGGAAACGCCATGCAGAAGACTCATATGCTTTTCAAAATTAGGTTTGTGACAGACATAAAACACTTGAATGGGGACTGTGTACAAACAGACCAACAGTGACACAGCAGGTGCCTAATAGGCCCATCCTTGGTGAAGGATTCCACTAAAGAAAAGGCATTTCAAATTCCCCATGAATTTTATTTTTAGCATAGTAAAAAAAAAAAAAATAAATCTTAATTTGATTGTACTTAGCATATTTGTGATGGCCAACATGTTTTACACTACAAATGAAAATTTCTCTTTTAGCTTGAAAGAATCCTCACAATATAAATCAAGAAAAAATAAATATATTTTCCCTAAAAATGACATTTCATGCAACCCAACTGAGTTGGTCCCTCAACAGGTAAAGCACTGGGGCAAGAGAAGCTGACAAACATTATACATAATTCTGTTTGATAGATGTTAGTGTTCCTCTATGTGTGTACAAGTGTGTGGATATGTTACATCGTTCAGAAAAAGCAAGAAAGCAATTACTTTTTCAACAAGTCAGAATTAGTCTTATTTCCTCTTTTTCAATTTGGTTGTTTTTAAATAAATAGTTAGCACACAAGGACAACTTCTTCCAGACTATTTGCTTTAGAAAACTTTCACCTGTTTCCCTCTTCTCATTGTTCTACTCAGTGCTATGATACTTAAGAATGACATTAGTTCATAACTATCCATATTTTTTCTAATGTCTAAAGCCAGCAAAACACATGTAAATTTTTATCAGCTTCACACAATGTAGGGTGACTTAAATAGCTTTAATATTTCTGTGCTAGTTTGAAGGCCCTGGAACTGAAGTACTTTGAGAATGGTGGCATTTTTGTCCTTCCCTGAATAAAGCAAACTACCAATAGCTCAAAACACTTACTAGAGTGTTTATCTGCCCCTTATGTTTTTTGGCTCTCTCAGTGTCAGGAACAGAGGCACAGTCCCATCCTGCAGCTGTCTGATCCAGAGAACTGCCAGCTCCTAGCCTCTTCCCTCTGTTACCATTTAGCACAAGGCATCAGAGAAATTCACCAAGGTCATTCTCATAATGCTTTCTGCAATATTTGCAATATTTGTCTGTTGTTTTAAAGTTTCTGTTTACAGGCAGCTCAAAGCAGTGGGGGATAGTAAATGAAGAGTATCTTTTCCAAGACTCTGCTGGCTCTATTCTATTTACACAGTTTCTATCACACTTATCACAATGGCAGATAAGCACTTTTCAGTGTTAAAGATGACAATTACACTGATGGCGTTTCTAAACCTATTGAAGCCTGCCACCAGTTGGCACAGCTTCCTCTCAGCTGCTAGATACAGTCTATGAGATTGCCAATAATTTGGGAGGCTGTCAGACCAGCAGTGTTTCAGCCCAGGGATTACCCAAATGAATACCCCTTTGGCTAGTGTCTCAGCCTGCCAATTACAAGATTTCATCTCAGAACGCTTCTACACGCCAATTTTAATTGCTGTCACAAAGCTGGTGCATGTAGCTGCAGATGCACAGTGCTGTGAAGTTTACAGGACAGCAGGTAACAGTGGGATAGAATAGGTGAAATGTGGAAAAATTATGGCAGTACACAGTTGCATTGAGTTTCTATGTAATTATTTGAATACAGACAAAATAGATGTGGTAGGACTTAATTGTTTATTTCCATTACACTTGTCTTTGAAAACAGACTTTAAAAAAAAGTAGCAATTATTTGTAGCTTGTTTTTTGCTCCACATACATTAAACAAATCTGTCTTTGAGAAGTGTGATCCTTTTCATGAAGAAAATAAAGAGAACTTTTTCTTCTCTGTTTACTTAATGCATCTATCATGCCTATAACTCAATAATAGTATTTCAGGGCCATTTCAAAATTACATTCTGAAAAAAAACCCTGCTTTTCAAAATGCTGATTCCCAAATGCTATCCTTGGGAGATTCTGAAATGTCTACTTTATGGAGTTGAGAAGTTCATCTTGCCATGTAAATTTATGTATGAGAGCATTCAAAAATGTCTCTCCAAAAAGTTAATGATCCAGGCAATGACAAGTTAACCTTCTTCACTCAGCAGGATATGGAAACACAAGGAAAGCGGGGGTTTTAGTGCCAATGGGCTATTGTCTTAGTTGGTATAAATTTGCATGCTTTTTGAAATCCACACTGACCTTTCAGGATCTGATGGCCTTCAGCAACAAGTTAAAATTAAATATCCCATTCCAGCCTATCTAAACTTTAAAAGTAACACTGACACTAAGAACATAAACAAGGTCTCATATGTTGTTAAGTGTTTATACACTCAGCACACCGGGTGATCCAACTTCATGAGTATTTTTAAGATTTAATCTTTGTTTAGAGTTTACTTCTGTTGACAGATATTTGTCCATGGCAGATTACTCTTTGAGGAGTTTTTTCCTTTAGTTTCAAGACAATTGGTCTTCCCCAGAAATTGCATCAGAAACAAAGGCTGTTTACTTGGGACTATGGATTGGGTAGGCTGCAAGATGTGGGAAAGATACCTGCTGCTATGGTGAAGAAAATTACAACTGCATTTCAAGGTTTTAAGAATACATCTAAAGCCTAAGCCAAGACAAGGAAGTGTGTTTTGGCTATATTTTAATGTATTTGATGCAGCTGCAGTATAATCTTTGTAATAATAATTATAAAAATACACTAAATTATATTTATTATATTTGTCACAGAAAGCAGCCAAAATTAAATCAAAAGTTTTGTTACCAGCTTACACGAAACTAGAGTTGCATCTTTTGTATTTTTTCATTCATATTTGCACATTTTTTGATGCCAGAAGGACAGTAAAAGTGAGGGCATGTATCCAGAGAAAAACATCTTATTTTTCGGTATTGGCCTAGGCAGATTTCTGACCTATTCTAACCCTGAAATGGAGAAGTTCAACCTTCTTAGCACTCAACATATGCCTACATTGTTGGTAATACTATGGTTTTCAAATATGTCCTAGATATGTCACCCTCAAACATAACTCCATGAACTCCCATTTGTTAATCTGAATTAATGAGCAGACGATGTCCAGCTAAGGCCAGAAAAAATAATAATCTTATATTGTTAGGGATGATTCATACATAGGGATGTATACATGCATAGAGTATCTTCTAATGATTGAATCCTTTATCACAAAAATTGTCTATGTTTTTTTGCTTTTATATAAGTATCCTTAAAGATTTTTAGAGGTGTGAGGACAGCATTCAGACTAAATAGAGAAACCACAGATATTATATCTTTCTGGGTTTTTTCTTGCTTTATTTTTAGTATAGTTGTTGGCATCAGAAACAACAAGTATTGTAACATTTTTGGAGGTTTTTACAGGAGCAGAAAGAATTTGAATATCTGTCATTTGAATATTTTCAAATATTAGCTTAATGCACAACTAAACTATTTTAACATTTTTTAACAAAGCACACAAGATTTACTGAGGATAAAATAAAAGTATATATGACATTTTCTCATTCCTGCGGTTCCATGTCTGAAATTCAGTTTTTCCTTGTTTTAATGTTAATGGAGAATTTTCAGTTATCTTTTAATTATGGGCAGTTGCAGCAAATTAATATTTCTTGGGACAGTAAAGATGTTTTCTCAAAAGAAGAAGCACAGAAACAGTGCCTAGAGACATATTTGTTTAAATTATAGTGCAATTAATTTTCTTCTACTTTGTAAAATAAAAATTGATTGAAATATTTAATGAGATAGCCATTGTAAAACAGTAAAGAAACACAGATAATTATCTTTCTTTAGATATATATAACAGTATTTTTGAAACATTTTCTGTCAGTGTAGTGCTTTTCTTCAATCTATAATGGCTATATGTATTATTAAAATTACAATGCTACTTCCCATGCTTTTTGTTCAGATTAACAGAACAATGTCCACCCCTTCAGAGAGAGGAATTCTGGAGCATTAGCTACATTTTCTCCTCCCTAGTTCTGGACTGCTTCAGCAGTTGGAACTGTTTGTGGAGCATAGTGTGCAGTAAGATTAAGAATCTTTGCAATGCCTTTAATTTTTTGTCATGACTGACCCATCCTGACTCCTCATAGCCCTTTCTAGACCCCATCTCACTCTCTGAGGATTTGTTCTTGAGCTTTTGAACACCTCTGTCCTGATTTAAAAAGAAATTATAATAATCAGAACGCAAAATGGAAAGTTAGAGATTTTTTTCTTGCTATGTCTTTTATCACTGTGTGTCTCAGGCTGGAAAAGGTTGTGTCTCAGAGAGATGATAATAAGGAGAAGATGACTTGTTTGTTGATAACCTGGGTATTTTAAAAGTTTTATTTACTCCTACCTCCTTGGAAACAATTTCTTACATTTAGTTTATGAACTCATGCCAATATTTTAACCCTTCTGAGGCTAGGGAATCCTGCTTATGAAAACAAACTTGCTTGTATTTGCAGTGCTAACTAGATAATATTTTTCAGACAATCTTTATGTTGGTGTTTTTTATGTTATTACTGTAACTTGAAGTTTATAACTGCTGTTTTATGTCATTAAGAAATGATGGACAGAAACATTTTGACACTTGTCAGAGAGCTGTGAGAAAATGGGAAAAGTGGAATATTGTGTTATCTAGAGCTGGATTTATCTGGTCATAGAAAAAAACAACAAAAAACATAAACAATAAGCAATTAATAGGCATAATGTGTTTTATTAACCAAAATGTATTATAAATATCTATATATCTTTGCTTTTTATGTTTGTTTCAAAAGCATTTTCAACTGTAGTTTTTTTAAAAAGTTAACTTAATAGACAAGGAAAAAAAATCCTAAGAGAAAAAAAATCTTTTAACACTCAGGAATGGTCAGGACAGGTAAGAAAGGACTGAGCTGCACTCTTACAGATTCTTCTTTCACAGGCAGAGTGTCAGAGCAGCCCTCTGAGTGCTCTTTTACAAGGTCAGTAGGGCTGGGGTGATGTCGTTCTCTCGGGGCACTGGTGGTTCTTCCAGCTTTGCCCGTGCTGCAGAAAAGCTCTCATCATTCAGAACTCTCCAGATTTCACTGGTTGTATTTCTCTTCACCACAGTCTGGGGACAAGATATTTGCAGATGGGGACTGTCTTTGCCCATTTACACAGATCCAGAGTCATTGCCATGACTCTGAAAGCCAAGGGTGCAAGGGGTAATCTTTGCCATAAAGAGCAATTCTTTGGCTAAGGCTGATTGCTGCTGATTTCCCATGTTTAGCAGTTAACTAGTGTTCCTCCAGGGAATCCATTTGTGTCATTTCCATAGCATACTATTTATTTTCTGTGATAGGTGTTAGAGAGGGTTTTCTTTGAGTAAAAAACCCCAACAAAAACAAAGAAACAAAAAAACAAAAACCCCAAGCCAATACAAACACTAAAAAGGCAGATAAAAATCTCAAAATTTAGTTAATTATTTTTTGGAAATCAGAGTTTTTGCAGCCTGTTATCTTCAGGCCCTTTGTAGAAGTGTATGTTACACTGACAGATCTATCTTTAAGACATTCACTTTAAGAGAAATATTTAGGTTACAGTACCTATATATCTTATCTGAAAACAGATAAGCCAACAGATGTTATAAAATGGGATATCTTATATCTTCATCTGACATTTGAAGAAAATTACCTTGTCTGAAAAGGTTCCACTGTGTTTGGTATCTATGAGGATACCAAAGGGAGGTGTTTGAGGATCTTGGGAAATACACTTTAAAAAAGAAAATTAAATCTAGTTGTTATGATATCTGTAACTCTTATTGATCTTACTGTACTTGAAGAAAGGAAAATAAATAACAAATCAGAAACAAAATTACAGGAAGTCAGTATATTTTTTCACTTTAAGTTCAGTGCTATTGGAAGGACAGATGTTGAAGTGATATACCTCCTCTAATCTATAAATCAATCCTTTTAATTTTTTGTTCCAAGTGTTTTATGGTTAAGTAATTCAATCTAGCATGAGAGTTTATAATGGATTTAAAATATTTTATTAAATGGGAGATGTTCAACTTTTAGAACTTTATTTTGGTGTTAATAATACAGATTCTAAGTGATCCTACTGAACTATCTTCTCTAAAATCTACTTTTACCAGAATAAAGCATAAATATTTAAACTGGATAGGTTTTCATTAATTTTAAGAAGTACCTACTAACTTCTAAGGAGCATTTATGAGACTGTATTTTGGTTGCTAGAAATCAAGATGTTTCTACTGGAATGAGGTTGATTTATGTTACATATAACATATAGATTTATCTTTCTAGTTTCACTCTTGCAAAATATTGTGTACCTTCAATTTTCACAGAAATCAGAGTTAATTATGGGGGAAAATGATAACAGATACCTCAGTGTGCTACAGAAACAAACTTCTGAGCCTACAGGCTATATAATATATGTTAATGAATTTTTTTTTTTTTCACTCTCTTGCATGGATGTCAGACTATATTTTAGAAGATAAAGACATAGTCTATAAATCTGTCTTCTGTTCCTAGCTGAACCATTGATTGACTGTTTTTCTAGCACAGAACATAGATCTTAACAATATTCTCAAATCCAGATCATATTGTCCAACAGGCAACAAAACTTTTGGTTTCTCCAGGATCCAGGAGGGTTAGTTGTTATTACATGAATTCTCCCCTCAGTGTGGCATGAAACTGCATGATGGAGTTTGGAAGACTGCTATCACTTAAAGACATATTTTCTACAAACTTAAGAAAGTCCTTTTGTTAATTCCTGAATTTATTTTTTCTGTCAATGAGACTGGCTTCGTGTCCATGGAATGTGAATAATGTCCTCCCTCTGTATGTTTGCGCATTCTCTATGGAAAGAAAACATTAACCTCAGCTGAGAGATCTTCTGCTTTTATAGAAGAGAAACACTACAGTATAATTATTTTAAGTGGAACCAATTGCATAGGTACAGTAATAACACCTCCAGAACACTTTGTTGGGGTTTTTTTAGGGTTTTTGCAAAAGATGTTTGTATCTAGTCATTCTGATTTGCTTTTTGAAACTGCTGTTCCTAATTAACAGAAAATTTAGTGGAATATTTCTTAAAAGAAGAAAAAACAATAATAATTTTGAAAAACTGGTTTAATGAATACTTGTCATGAAAGCTTTCTTTAAAGGATACAGAAGCTCTTTCCAAGACTATAGTTAAATGATGTGTCAAAAACACCCAATGAATTTGTAGTGCTGGTTTCACTTTGGTCATAATGATTGCTAATTGCTTTATAGCACTTAAATGAACATAAGTATCTTTTACCCCTTTTTTGTCATATAAGTTGACCTGAGTGCTCTCCAGTCAATATGCACATCATTACATAACAAGTTGTCTGACTCACATTTAGCCTACCTATGTGACAGCTTCCCAGATGTGTCAGATGATAATCACTGAAATTGTCTTGACCAAATAAAGAGCTTTTATTACCAGTTTTATTACCACCTTTTATACCAGGGCTATATCTGCCATATTCAGAGTAAAATATATGTATAAAAATGGGGAATTCTGCAGTTATCAAGTCAATCTGTCAGCATGTTACAGATACAACATCTTCCAAAATATCTATCATGCTCAAAGAATGTGAATCACAGCTTTAAAATGTTTTGTATATAAGTAAATTCAGTTAACAGATGAAAACAAACAAAAAAAAGTTTTTTAAATTATTTTTTCTTAAGGGATTTATTGAGAATGCTTATTTCAATTTTATCTATTTGAAATGATTTTATGATATTTTAATTATTTTTGTCTTTAACAGAAAGAAAATATTTCCATCTTTTATAACTTAACTCTTTTATAACTTAAGAAAACATACAGTCTAATTTCATTGAAAATTTATTCCTCCTGTCTCATTATAAAATTCAAGGCACTTTAATGGAGACTGATAGTCATGTTGAAAATGTCAGCACAGCATTTTATTTGTTTTTAAAAAGAAACAATACCATTTAAAAATAACTTTACATTGCCAGCAACAACTTTACTCTAAAAGGCTGAAAAATATTGTTATAATTATTAAGCTCCTTCATCTGAGACCAAGAACTTACTGTGTTAACTATTATAAAATACATAACATCTATTTTCATGAAACAAGAGTCTTTTTGCATAATTTGGAAGAGTCAGAACAAGAATACATATTAGAGCGCAGCCTGGCAAAATACAGATGAAAACAAACATTGACAAACTGAAAAACTATTTGACAAAATGAAAAACTATTTTAAGCATTTCTTACTAGTTAACTTTCATTGTTTTACAAAACATGTCATTCTTACCAGCAACATTCTTTGTTTTCATGATTTTATCTTTGTATATTTTAAAATAATAGGGCAAATTTTCTGTTCAAATAAATTTCTGAGATGCTTTAGAAAATATTGTTCTAATGGTTTCATATGGGTGAGAGATGTTTTCAAAAAATTAAATTGGCAGGGTAGTTATTGATAAACATTTTTGAAAATCCTTGAATTTTGAAAGAAATCTCTTTTATAACATATACAACATACAAAGAGACGAGTTATAATATTGACAGAATAAATAAATTTCATTTTATACATTCTGGGGGTCATCTGAATAACAGAACCAAAGGAAAGAAGATTAGAGATGGACTCTAAGATGGGGAAAAAAAATCAAACACCTATCCAAACTGAACATAATTTTACCTCTGGCAGTCTTTTCACATCTCTCTAACTCACCCCATACTCTTTATGCTGATGCTTGCTCTTTTAATTTCATAAATATCTGTAAGAAAATTGTGATAATTAGTGTCTCATTTTATTTCCAAAATTATTCAATTATAAGTTAAATACCAATGACCATTTATAGACAGAGATGAAAGAAAGGCAATCCTGGCTACAAAATTTCATTACTACCTTTGAAAGAATTTGAGGTCATCCTCATATTTAAAATCATGCCCAAATGGATGATTTGATAGAAGGTTTACAGATCCCCGGCTTACACTCTTTTTCCACTAAAAGGAAGAAATACCCTTGGAAAGCCCCTTTAGATTTTTTTTTTAATTCTACCAGAAACTCAGAAGTTAAGTGTGTTTTATGTGATCAAAATATTCTAGTCTGAAAGTCAAGGCAAATGGGGTTTCAGCTGCTACCACAATATTAAATAATAAATACTTTTGTTGCGTATTTTTTGAACCAGGAAAGGCTTTTTATTTGCTCAGTCCCTAATTCAAATGTGCTTAAGATTTAAATTTATTGACTTGGACATTAAGCCCTTGAGTTGAAAGGTGCTGAAGAAGATTATTTTAAAACAGGGTTGTCTCTCATTCTGAGCTCACTGTCTGCAAATAGAAACCTTTGAGCACATGTAAAGAACTCTGTATGTGCACTGGTCATAGCCTTCCTACAGACATTATATAAAGTCCTCTGTGCATTTGTAGGTCAACTTTGAGCACAGACATTCCAACACTTGTCTTTTCCCTTTCAGCTATGGTATGTGTTGGGTACCAGATCCCATCCCTTAAAAGTGTGTTGCAAGGCCAGTTCCTGTGTCTTGGCCTAGATCATTAATGAATGTAGCAACAAAGAAATACTGCTTGCCATTTAGAGATGTCTAAAATGCTACATAAATATTACAGGATCAAATCATACTAGAGGCCCCTGTCAGAGAATCAATTACATATTTGAGTGGCAAAACAGTTAAATATGTGTTCCTGGGTTTTTACCCTCCTGCACATTCCAGAATTGCCAATTTACTTGCTTTTTATGGTCTCAAAGAGAGACTGGGCTCATGCAGAGAAAGCAATTCTGATAAATACATACTTCTCAAACTGCACTGCCTTATAAGCCATCAAAGCAATTTGAAATTCAATTTGATGTTTGACAGGGAGCCAGTGTATTCCCTTCAGGATTCATTGACATGCTGAGGCCACTTAGTGAGAGGAAAATTCGGCCGATACCATTTTGCCAAAGTTGGAGCATCTGCAGTGTTTCTCAGAAAGACCAAAAAATAAATATGATAGGAGCCAAAAACTTCAAGCCAAAGTTCAGATTATTGGTAGCCCTCAGCTGTTTTCTGACTAGATGTTACAAAAGATGGCATTCTTTTTTTATATCCCACAGGTGTGATAAACCTATCAAGAGATGCAGTGAAGTGCTCAAAATTATTTATTAATGCAGTAGGCATTAGCAAGCTAGAGAAAAAAAATCTGTCATTCATTGGGATCATTCACTGATATTTTAAAATAAGTTCTACAGAGATGACTAAAAAGTCTGATTATTGAGAACAAGGACGACTTCCGTGTTCTGTTCATTTTTGGTTTGGTTTAGTTTGGTTTTGCTTTGCTTTGCTTTGCTTTGCTTCTGAAATGGTCAATGTGTACAAATTATTGACATTTATACATTATTTGCTATTGAAAATGTTTGTTTGTTTGTTTGTTTGTTTTTTCCCTGGACTCTTCTGTGTAGCTATTTTGAATTATGTCGCTGGATTTTTTTTAGTTCTCCGGGAACTTGATATTTCTGTAGTGGTATTATTTTGAATTACATAAAATGAGATATAGACCCAGTTTTCTGTTCATTTAGTTGAGAAGTTGCAGCAAACATCATATTCTCAGATGGAAAAGAATAATAATATTCTCATAGTTCAACGTGTGTCTGGTTGGAAACAGAGAATTCTACTAAAAAAGAAAGACAAAATTTGAGGTATTCTTGTCAAAGCTATAGACAGAGAAGTGGTTTTAAATGGTATAAAACCAGAACAAGTATATATCACTTTTCAAAAGACTAATCAATCAAGAATTGCTCCAAGATCACCATGAGATGAAACTTCCCAAACCATACAAATTAAAATTGTAGTTTAATAGATATCCCCAATGTTGATCAAAATATATTTATGATATATTTTTAAAGCCTAAATTAACAAATTACAAAGTTCTGGTTAGAAATCAGCAAATTAACAAGCAGAAAAAAAAAAAGGAAAAACTTGAAAAAGCTATATACTTATTGAAAGTAGACTGTATAACTGTGAATGACATTGGCAGTCTTGACAATATGTATTTATTGTAGTCATCTATAGATCACAGATTAGAATTTTCATGGACACACTGTGATATGGAAGGGTCAAGTATTTGTCCAAGGTCACATGTGCTGTCTCTTGCAGAGGCAGGAATAAAAGTATTTCACCATCCTATTCTTAATGCTATTTACCTTTTCATTAAGTCATTCTCCCTTTACAAGATAAAGAGCTTTCCTGTTTAAAAAAAAAATAGAAAAACAGCTAAGGATCACTTTGGCACCAGCTGGAAATGAGGGTGAGTATAGTGTGTCAGCTACCACTCTGAATTTCGTTTCAGCTAGACATGCAGCATAATGCCACTTGAACTTCTGTTGATTTACTGATATATATTTTCTCCTATTCCTTTCCCATAGTCTTCTGTGTCATGTGGGTAATTTATTTCTTGAGAGATGTAGCTGTTATTACACTTGGGGCCATCTAGCTGTATTTTTCTTTGTCTTTAATGCTTCTGTGCTTAGTTATACTTACAGAACTCTGAGGAAAAGATAGTGTACTTTGTCATAAGGTATAAATCTTCTTCACAAAGCTTACTTTAGACTCTGTATACATGCTTAGGGAAGGGAACTGCATTGGTAGCTTAGCTGTACATAAGATAACATAGTTAACACTATAGGCTGTGGAAATTGTGATTATCAGTATCATTACAATGGTGCCTTAAATGTTGCTGTGAAACCTTGCCTCCAAAAAAGATTTGTAAGGAACAAACTGACAGTGTGTGTGTGGTTACCTCACTTGTAGTGCTGCTCTTCATTCTTTTAGAAAGGTGAACAGAGAAAAAAAGACAAAGCTTTGCTATATGACAGTATAAAACATGATGACAGCATAAAACAAAATTATCTGTCTAATGAAAAGATGTGTTATTAACTACAGTGATTTGTTTGATTTTAGCAAGTGACAAATAATTTCTTTTCCCCCAGTTTCCTGGCCTCCATGGAGTGTCTTCTTCTTGCCTTTTCCTGTTCTACAGTTGTTCAGTCAGGTCAGCTTTAGACCTACAGATCAAATTATTGCTTTAGTAAGTCCTACTGAACTAGCCATTTTCACTTTTTAGTCTTTGTGCTAATGCATTTTCGATGATTGTGTTAATTTAGGTGAGAAGTAACTCATTTTGCTAGCACAAATCAATGTAATTTCTGTTGTGTAATTTGATGTACAGACAGCTCAGTAACCAGTGGCAAATGAACGGATATTAATATTTGTGAAATTTAGCTTATACTGTGTCAGCTTATAATTTCACATAAGGTAAGGGTGAACAAGAAGGCAAAATATTGGCAAATCATTTAAGTGAAGAGTCATCTAAACCACAAATTTTTGTTCATATGTGAAGCAGAGAAGTAAAATACATCAGGAACTTTGCACACCTTAGAAATTAGATTTTATATATAGAGCTCTAATGTAACTCAATAATCTAGTTCCTAACTATTCAGTTCTGTAAAGAAAAAAGAAGCACATTGAACATATTAATTCCATCAGGGTAAGTATATGTGATACAAAGCATCCTCAACACAGCAAAAAAAACCCTGGTCAAATCCTGAGATACCTCTATATGCAGAATTCAAGTTCAAATAGACTGCACATAGAAAACCTATGCAGTGGGATTTTCCATTTGTTATTTTATGTGATAAGGAAGAAAAATTTCCAGCAGATCTCTACACAGGTAACGGCACATGCTGTGTATAAATAAGGGTGAAGTCAGGAGGTCAATTTCCAATAAGAACTACAAGTATAATCCTGTCATGGGAGAGCAGAAGGGAATATCAGTTGTCACTAAATACTCTTTTCCCATTAAGGTAACAAGTAACTCTCCAGGCAATAAATTTTAATAGTCTTAACTAGAGGAGTCAAAGAAAGACCCCATAGCAACTAGAGGAACAACAGGTACTAATGTCAATAATTTAAATGCTGAAATGCTTGAATGCTTACCTTTAGTGCTAAATTCAGGATGCTTGCCTTTTCATTTTCTTTGTTCACTGTTGAGTTATTGGTATTTGGTATGAAATTAAAATTCAAATATATGTAGTTAATGAGAATATATTATTCATCAAGGATGAGAGCAGTCTCATTTAGTACATTTTTTAATAAATCACAAATTTTCCAAGGTTTAAAAGAAGAGCCATGAATATGACCTCTTATTATCAGTTACTGTCAGGAAGACCCTGTATGACTGTCAGTCATCAGGACAATTATCAATATAGCAGTCTCAAACTAAGGGTCAAAACTTGACATATTGCAAGTGAAGAACTAAAATGTGAATGAATTCCAAGTTTAAATACAGAAGGGCATGTTTCATTTAATGATGAATTTTTACTTTAGCTATCATCCTTATCTGTCTGCAGCCAAATGATATAATCTATTGAGAGAAAACTAGACAACAGTTGCAATCTTTAAAGGGCAAAGATATGATGGGAAGAGCTCATGTAGTAGCTTTGTACAACTGCCTGAAAGGAGGTTGTATCAAAGTGTGTGTCAGTCTCTTCTCCCAGGCAATCAGTGACAGGAGAAGAGGACAAAACCTTTAGGTGTGCCAGGGGATGTTCATGCTGAACATCAGGAATAACCTCTTCATATAAAGGGTTGTTAAGCATCAAAATGGAATGGCCAAGGATGGGGTGCAGTCACCATCCCTGGAGATGCTGAAGAAACAAATGGTTAGGTTGTGTAGTGCTATGGTCTACTTGACAAGGTAGTGATCATTTAAATTTGGGCTTGATGATCTTGGATGTCTTGACCAACCTAAAGGAATATGTGATTCTGTGATTATTCCTTCCTGTTCTTTCCACTTTTCATTGTTTCCACCATTTGAACAAAATTAGGAGTAATAAAAGGATTTAGCAATTTTTAAGAAAAGAACACTTTTTTTATGTGTCACACTGACCAGTGAGTTGTCCAGAAATGATAAGATAAATCAAACATCTGTTTGAATATTTACCTGTCTTTGGTTAGGCATGTATATGGTTATCTTTTTGATAAGATTAACAATGCCAAGAAAAAGTATTCTATAAAAATTAAAACTGGCATTCTACTACATCCAAGAAAGGAATATAGGGTCTGCTCCTCCTAATCTCATAGGACTAGCTAGCTTACACTGAAATAAATAAAAAAATGAAACCAAAACAAGCAAAAAAACACCAAACAAACAAAAAACACAAAACCCAAAGCAGTTAAAAAAACAACAGAACCACAAACCAAGAACTCCTCAGAATACACAAGATCCAGCAATGAGGAAACCTTTGCATATACCTGTGGAGTTTGCAGGTACTATTTTCTTGAGGCTGCCCTACCAGGCCTGTAGCAGCAGTTTTCTGAGAGAATAAGTTGCTGCATGAGTGTCTCAGCAGAGGATTTAAGATGAAAACTGCATTTCTTCTTTCCAATAAGATATACTCCAGTTACAACTACAGAAAGAAAGTGTGAAAATATATATCAAAAATAGTAATCCAGCCTAATTTAAAGTTGACTTATTCATTTGGTTTCATTGATTCATTCTGGCCTAATTATTTTTAATACAGTGCCAGCAAACAACATTTTCTGTGAAACAACTGCTGCTGCAATTCTTACTAGCTAGCAAATTCAGCAGAAAATGTGTGTGCCAGAACTGTGCTGAGAATCTGTGTATGCCACAGCATGCCCATCTGCTGTATACAACACATGCCAGATACTTCAGTATGCTCTGGAAAGGCTAGGATGGAGTGCAGGGAAGCAGAATTAAATTTAGAATATAAGTAAGATATATCATACATGATTACAACACGCATTCCTTTACTCTTTTTTATTTTTTATTTTAATGTATCCTTTCACATAATTCTGTTAAGGTCATTGGTTAAATGTCATTTTCTAAGCATGACATAAATTATAACTTTTCACCAAAATGAGTTATTCATACTATTTACAATAGTACTAAGCTTTCAAAATTCCAGAAATAAGCAGGATTGGAGCTGCTGGCTTCTGCTATGTATCCCTGCTTCTGTGGTCACAATCTGTGGCACACATTTCAACAACACAAATCTGTTTTTTGAAATTTTGATATTACATGGAAGATAGGACCACCTAAATCTACCAATAAATACAAGCCAGGCTCTGTAAAATCCATACACTGATGAATCTCTTTGCATCTGCAGGGTCTCACTGAGGATAACTATTGCTATATATAACACCCAAATCCGTAGGGAGGTCAAAGAAGAGATGGTGGGCCTGTCTAGAAAAGAACAATCTTACCAACCAACCAACCAACCGACCAGCCAACAGCAACCTGTTTTTTACACAGACGAAACCTGCACAGATAACACACAATATCTGTTTGCTGCTATATAGTTGTGCAGTTGAAATTTCTATGTATAAGATGTGATTTTTTTGTTTCATCCATCTGGGAAGTTCTTCAATTAAGACACATTTTCTAGACATATTCAGAGAGGAAATTACACCTCTCAGAAATTATGTAGAAAATTGATAACGTTAAGTCCCAGGAAAGGACTGCAATCACTTTGACACTCTGTCAGAAAAGCAGTACAGAGCTCAGCCTTACCACTTAGGCACAACTTGGTGTTGTGAAACTATAGTGTATCAGAAGCAGAAAAGGAGGGTACTTGTGAAATAACTAGTTGACTTTAAAGTGGCAAGTGACCTCCTGTCTTCCCTGGAGGTGAGTAAAGGCAGCCAGAGAAGGCAAAGAGCTCTTGCTCTCCTTTTTTTTTTTTTTTTTTTTTTTTTGTTTTTGTTTGGTTTGGTTTGGTTTTTTTTTTTTTGGGGGTTTTTTTTTTTTGGGTTTTTTTTTTTTTTTTTTTTTTTTTAATTCAGGGTTTCACCTTGGTTAGAGAAAGCAGTATATTTTAGTGTGCTTCTCTGAGAGGCTACATTAATTTGTCATTTGTATTACAGTAGGAAACAACCTTGATGCAGTCTGGTAGCACAGCTGGTTTCAGGGACTTTCATCACTTACTTATGCAAATTTTTGTGCAAGAAATAAAAGGCAGATTGGTTTGGTCAGTGGTTTTCATTATAGTGTCTGTGTTTTTTGCTGACAACAGCCAGTTGCAAGCAGAGATGTAACTTTTTCAAAAGTATATTGGACTTAAAATTGAGGCCCATATTCAGTGTTCATTTAGTTCTCATGAAAACAGTTCTGACTGATTGACTTCACTTGAATTTCAGTCCAGAGGGCCTGAGTTAAAATAAAATGATAGTTTTCCAAGAGAGCTTTTCTCTTTGGAAGGTTAAGCATCTTTTTGTATGAGTGCAGGAAATTTGTTTTAGAGTATGGGTTTCATTTTATGATACCATGCCCATAATAACATCATTTTTTATTGTTTATATATTTAAACATATAATTAAAAAAACAAAAACCAAAAACAACAACAAAAAAACCCTACTGTCTTTGTGTCTAAATAAAAATTCAATTTAAGTTAAATCTGAAGTCATAGAAAGATTCCTTTAAAAAATGCAGATCATCAGCATTTTCAGTTCATACTTAATTAAATTGCCATCCCTTGCAGAGAAACATTCCTCGTAATGTAAATACTCTTTTTCTGTCTTTGGGAATGGCATTTGTTCATAGTGTTTTTCCACTCTGCAAGAACTCGCACTATAATGAATACTTATTTTGTTGTCTCACCATATACTCTTAAAGAAAATAGCCCCATATTTTGATAGCTACTTTCATCCTACCTCTTCCATATTTGTCTTTTTTATCTAAGTATACAGAGTAGATATTTTCAAAGGAGAAAAAAGCCAAATTGATTTCAGTGAAAGGACATAAGTCAATAGACAGGAAGTAAAACACAGGAGGTTTCCCCTGAACAGCAGGATTTTGTTTTTTGGTTTTTTGGGTTTTTTTTTCCTATGAGGGTGACTGAACACTGACAATGTTGCTCAAATAATTTATGCAGTGTCCCACCTTGGAAACATTAAAAGGTCATCTGATCATGTCCCAAGTAATTGACCAGAAATGCTACTGTTTGAGCAGGAAGGTTGGATCAGATAAACTCTGGAGGTATTTTAAAACCTCAACTCTTCTGTGTTTCTGTAGTACTGAGCTTGTATTAGAAAACTGCTTAACAATGCCTTCTGGACCAGGAGTGTATTTTTCAAAAAGGTTTTCCTTCCCTGATCCTAGTTAACAGTAATTAATGAAATGTCTCTGAGCTGGAAAACAATCTAAAACACTGGCCCTGAGCAAACATATCAACCTTTTAACTTTGCCGCAGAATTACTGAGTGCGGAAATTTCACAGCATCCTTTACATCAGTGTGGTGCTTAGTCAGACCTCACATGGAATACCAACTATATGTCAAAGGAGGAGAGTGTATGTACTCTGTGCATTCAAGGCTTTTCAGGCTAACAGATAAGTCCTGTCACTATAAATGCATAAGCTAAGGAAAGGAGAGGAACTAGTAAACAATACCTCTCAATTTCTGATGTTCCTTATGATCTTTAAAAGGCTTAATTCTTGTTTATTATTTAAGTCAGAAACTATACTCTGAGCTCACTTCTGAAATCAGTCAATGATCAGTTTTTCTTTACTGTTCCATTGTATCACTTTTCTTATTTTTCTTTAGCCATCCAGACATGTATCTTTGTCCTCATAGCATCGATCCTCAGCCTCTCTGCTGCTCTTGCTCTGACCCCAGAGCTCTCTCTAGTTTTACTTTTCCAGCCTCCAGTATTGACCTCATTCTTGTTCTTGAAACTCCATAAAAAGTCCATTGCCACTGCTAACATCACACTTTGTTCTGGCATAAAACACTCATCCTAAATTTACACAATCTTTCACTTTCACTGGAAATAGAAAGTCTGAATATGTAATGTAGGAGGTTTTAGTTAAACACTAAGAATTTTAGTTAAACTCCCTTTTGCTATTTGAAGTATCTGTCACATAGTTCTTTTACAACTCACAGTGGAACCAGATACACAGAAATAAACTGAACAGAAATAAGAACTGTGTCAATGAGGAAACTCAACCTTAAAATCTTGCTCAGTTGGGAAAAATATTTTATTTTCCAAATATGATTTTTTTTCATATTTTATAACTTGCAAACCAAATGAACAGTCATAAAGACCATACTAGAATATAATTAGCATTTCCTTTTTATTTGATACTTTTAATATGTCACGTGTTCTAGGTATCTCTAATTAAAAAAATTAAGTTAGCAATGTTTTGCTAACTGTCATACTTGTAACAAAGAAAATGAAGTCATAAATTTCAGATAGAAATTGTAAACAAATATTTTTACAGCTACATGGATATTTGTGAGTGTATATATCGCTCACACATCCACTCTTACTTTTTTATTTTATTTTTGCCTTTCCATTTTCCATTTGGATTTTTGCATGTCTCAGATGTACTGTTATGTATATCTTCTCGGTAGAAAAGGTCATGGTCTCCAAATAGGATCCATAGTGATTTAAACACTAAGTACATGATTTCTAAGAACATTGACATACTTTTATCTTCAACCAATTGACATACAGTATGAAACTACTTGGCTGTAACATTGTCCACATTGAACTCTAAAGGGTACTTGTTTCCCTGTTTGCTTTCCCAACTGGCAAATTCTAATGAGGGTTGAAGAAAGCACAAAATAATCTGTTCTCACAAGTCATTAACAAGGAATGAGACTAGAACAATGGTATTAATTTCTTGCAACAGCCTTTCTCTTGTGATCACATATGTTTTTAGGAGACATTAAAAAAAGAATTTTCCAAAGCTCTGTGATTGCAAGTTTGTCTGAGCACAAAAGAAAAGCCTTGCAATGAAGCACAGAAATTCTGAAATTGGAAGCACTTTCTGACAGGATTACCTTCACAACCTAACAAAGTATTTCACCACACAGAGGCTCCAAATATGAGCAGTGAAACTCATCAGGAGACACAAGAGATTGCGCCCTTCTAAGGCAATTTGACAGTCTGAATTTCTGGTTCATGAAACCCAACAAGACTGGACACCCAGAGCAATAATGAAAACCATCAATAGAGAGTGCAAGGTGTAGCAGGTCAAAACAACAGGACAATTTGACCTTCTGGTTTGTTAATATCTGTAAAACCTGCCCAGAAGTCTCTGCTGTTGTGAGTAATATGAATGGCCAATTTGGTCAGGATTTAGGAAAGGCAGGCAGGAAACAGGGACAGAGTACTGCTGCCTTTGGGCTAGTACACTTACACTTAGAGAGGCAAGCTCTGCTTTCTCTAATCAGAGATCATTAACTCACAGGTTTTATGTTGCAGAATTAAGCTCTAAAAAAGTGTGAACGGAAGAAAATCACTCCCCAAAAGTGTTTGTCCTTTCTGTAAATGCAATCTCTGACCTTCTTCTGACCCAGGCTGCTGGAGAATCTAATATTCTTGAAAAGCTACTAGCAACATTCTAACAAAACTTGAACCAAGTCTTTGGTAATTGACACAGTCAAGCTGGACTGATGTAGAAACTTTCACAAAAAAAATTGTAAGTAAAATATAACATTTTTAAATGAAGGATTTAGTTTGAGAATATTTTGGCTTTTCCATAAAAATTTTAAAAATAAAAGAAACACCCCTGCAGCTGAAAAATGAGAAGTTAGTTATTCAGCAGAGTCACTATTTAGCAACATGCTATTAAAACACCATGCATCCCACCATTTTTTATCAATATTAGTAAATATTTAATATCAAAATATATTACTATTGCATTATGATTTTGCTAATATTTATTCATGATTTATGAGATGAGTTAAAATGAATAATAATTATGGACTCAGCTCTACTCAAGTACATTATAATTTCAGAAAGTCTTTTATTTTGCAGCAAAATGGACAGATAAATATTTTCAGACAGTCAGGATGGTGTCATATGACTATTTAAAGATGGTAGAGATAGGATAAAGGGATATAACTTGGGAAAAAATGTGAGAATAAATATTATTGTAATAGATTTTTTTTCTCCATTCTGCCAAAAGTGAAATGTGATAAAGGATATCACTGGAAAAGAGAGTGAATTTAAACATATTTGTATTCTTCAAGGTCTTAGTGCACATGGTCAACTATGATCCTAAATATCTTAAACTTTGTTTTTGTCAAGTTTTGTGGTTCTATATTTTCTGTATTATCCTTTTCTGGTTAATGTATGTGACAGTAGAGCCTTTGTCTCTTTTACAATAAAACCAGTCCAGCATATCGCTTCTAGAAATCAGCAAAGCCAGTCTTCACTGAAGGCTGCAACTCTGGGTGAGACCATTATGGATAGCAGTCCTTTGAAGGATCAGGTAGAAAACCAAACAGGTGTCAAGATGCCAGGAAAGGTTGATACTGTTGGTACATTATCATGCATAATGTACTAAGAGCAGCTTGTGTAACAATAGCTTCAGTAGTTTTCTTTTAATAGATGTCAAAATATACTGTTTAATTAGAAGTGCTTAATTTGAAAGTGTATAAACTGAATCACTTGAAGGATCATGTTAATTGATACTGAAGCCAGATGACATAATGTAAACAGAAGAATCTGTCTGTGCTATGCATCCTGTATCCAGTATTGAGTCCACTGTGACTAAATATTTTTGGTTTTGTCTCCTGAAGGACATTTACTCTAGAGGGTGGTCAAAAAGAATCCTGCTGAAATAAATAGTGAGAACCAGAATATAATTACTGAAAAAGTAAATATAATAACTGAGAAAATAAACCAAGAGATATGAATGGTCATTTTCTCATTTCCTCTTTCTCTTGGGACATGTGTTGCCTTACAGTTATAGTATGGATTAGAGAATGAAGATAGATTAGAGATACAGAAAGACATAAATACTGATTGATAGAGATATATGTAGCTGTAGTTAAAGTCTGTTTAAGTTTTTAGTCTCCCTTCAGAATGTGAACTGTCATTTCACTTCTATTCGAGTCAAAAAACCAAGTACAAAATAAAAAAATAATAACAACACTAAACAGTAAAGAGAGAATCCACATGTAGTAGGGAAGCAGAAATACATTAATGAAATAAGAAGCTTCTAGAACATACCAGATGATATTTTTTCTTAAAAAGAGTACAGTGTCCAGGGTAGGTGCAGAATCTCTGTAAAAAGAGGTAGGAGTCATATTAGTTTTACAGAGTTGCAGTGATTGAAAGCAGTGGGAGACGATCCTTTCCTGGCACCTTCCTGGGCTTTGAGAGTTTCTAAGCTAGCTCACCACAGAGGTAACAAACCAGCTGCTATTTTATCACCTTTAGTCACCTGATCCCAGAGTTTCACCCCTACCTCATCCCATATCTCCTCTGTAAAAGCAGTGCTGGCATTTAACCCTTTGATGTGTGATTCCACCCAACATAAAATCAGCTTAAGAGAGTGAGAAGCAACCGATTTGCCATGCCTCTCTAAAAGTTTAGACATAAGTTCAAAAACATGTTTTTCTTCTGGGGACATATTACTGCCCATGTTCCTCAGAGTTCACCTTAAAAATACAAAGGGACTGATGCTGGCTGGGCTCCCACTCCCTTTCAACAGCCCTTCAGTTCTGTGGGGCTCGCTGCTGGAGGACAGCTAGGCAAATTGTTGCTCCTCACACAGAGCACCATTTGCAGCAATTGAAAGAAATGGACCACACGGTGCAAGCAAAACAAAGCCAGTTTATTTCACTAATCACCAGTATTTATAGTTCTGTAACTTCTGCAGAAAATTTTCTACTCGGACCCCTTTCCCCTGTTACCTTAGCAACAAAATATTTTTGGTTATCAAGTCCAAAAGTATCAAGATCGTTGCATTTTTTCATGGCAGCAATATCCTTGTCCCCATCCTCTCTCCTCAGAGTGGTCAGATGAGGTGTCTTCACTTCTTGTTCCTGCTTTGAATTGGTCTCTCTCATGGCTTCCACTGTACCAAGGCCAGGAGGTCTATGGTGCTACCCAGCTCAGCATCTGTAGCTGTCTGATCTTCCACACGGAGTCATTTCAGTTACTAACTGGCATGTGATACAAAAAATATCAAAAACTATTTCCTAGGAAATACAAATAAGTTCCTTTTTTAATTTTTTTTTAATTCCTTATTAGGAGTGCTTTGTCACATATATGCCGTAGCTTTAAAAATTCTCTTTTTTTAATATACTTTAAAAGAGAAAAATAAAAATCCCACAAAGCCAAGAATTATTTAGAAAGGAAATAATACACCTTTAATTTAGTTTGTATGAACCAAAGAAAAAACAAAAAGGTATTTTCTGAAGGATTGAATAGCTTTAAAACTAGGAAATGTTGTATGATTTTTATTTCAAGAGTCAGATTTATTGCCATAAGAATGCAAGGTATTTGAAATAATGTAGTCCCAAAGGAATAAATCTGCAGTCCAGAGAGAGCTGCAAGGAATAAAAGCTTCTGCATTGATTTACTAAACTATCTCTTTCCCTTTATCTTCAGGGTTTATTTTTTTTTAACCACAGTGAATTAAAAATATAAATGAGAAATTTAGCTGCAGTGTGGAAATCAATGAGCTGTTCAAGAGGAAGCTGCAGGATTTGTTTCCTTGACCTTAAAGTTGCCTTTGGTAATCCATTTGAAAAGGGTTCCTGTCTAATGGCAGGAGACAATTGGAAATGCCACAATTTATTATACACATGAATTAAATAGACAATGCTTAATTTTGAAGTTCTTTTTTCAGAATTGTGTTCTGTTTGACTGAAAAACTGCAACTCTGTCTTTCACTGAGTGAAATCACTGAAGACTGTGACTAGACAAGCCTAATTTAATTTCTTTCTCTTCTGTTCCATCCACCTCCAACACCTTTTTTCCCTGTTTAATTTTAAATGCATTGATTACTCCCTATTAGGCTCAGTGAAGGCAGACTAACAAGTGCTAACAGAATTCCATAAACAATAAATTAGCTTGTAGATTAAGCTCTCCTCCATTTTTTTTTTTTAAGGCTGTGATAAGACCTGCATGGATCTCAGAGTACTAAAGCCACGTAAAAGCTATACCCATGCTCAGTGCCCAGAAAGAGGATAGAAATATGATTTTCTAACAGTTTCAGCAAAATGCTCTTGTATTGAGCCTGATGAGATGGAGTTTTTTTCCCCACAGCAGCCCTTAGAAAGCTGTGCTTTGCATTGGTAGCTAGAAAGGTGTTGATAACACACCAGTGTTTTGGCTACTGCTGAGCAGCGCTGGCACAGCATCAGCTCTGTCTCAGTGTTCTCCAGACTCATCAGTAGGCTGGGGGTTGGGTAAGATTTTGTGATGTGACATAGTCAGGACAACTGACCCTAAACAGAAAAATTGTTAAAACCTGTCTGGTTATTCCAGACCATAGAGTGTCTACTCTGATATAAAATCTAAGAGAAGAGAGGAGGAAGGGGAATGCATTCATTATTTATGATGTTTATCTTCCAGAGCAACCACTGTGTGTGCTGAAACCTTGACTCCTGGGAAGTGGTTGGACACCGTGTTCTGATGGAAAATAGAGAAGAAGTTGTTGGTTTTCCTCTCCTTCCATGTGCCTGAATTTTGCTTTTCCTTTATTAAATCATCTTGATCCACAAGGATCCACAGCTGTGATAGAGCAGCTTGGTGAACACCTGGCATCCAGCCAAAGTCCACAACTGCTTGAAGATCAAATGCTTTTTAAAATGGCCAGAATCTGGTAATGATAATAATCTGGTATCAATATGGTAAAATATTTCAGGAGTGGGGTGTCCTGACCTTTATCTGTGGAAAAAGCAGTTTAAACTGACAGACTAATCTGCCTGTGCCTGGATTATCACCGTCACAGGAGCAGAGTCTACTTCATGTCCAGGAGACTGCCAGTCCAGTTGCTTGCTCAGAGCATGGTCACAGTTGGTCAGGCAAGGTTGCCCAAAGCTTTGTTCAGTCAGGATTTAAAAACCCCAAAGGACAAAGAGAACACAGCCTCTCTGGGTAGCACACTTTGCTACCCAACTGTCTTCACAGAGAAACAAACTTCTTACTGCAATTTATATCCACTGTCTCTTTATCCTGCCAAGTATGTTGTAAAGAGCCTGTCTTTGTCTTCCCAAAACCCTAATACACTGGGGAGGTGCAGTTAGGTCCACCAAAGTTCTATGTTCTCTAGGATGAGCCAGTTCTGGTCCTTCAGCCCCTTATCCCAAGACAAATGCTCGTCTCTGAGTGTTCCAGGTGCTCTCTGTTGAAGCTACTCCAATTTGCTAATACATTTCTTATCCTGAGGCCAAGGGAAATATTTCTACAACAGTTTGAAGGTGATAGAGTGGCCCTGGATGGACTTACAATTATATGTGTTCATTTTAGAATACATGTATATATAATATATTTAAACATCTGTCATGTATTCTTTTCTTTTGTCTTTCAGAATTAAATCTTTAGGGAGACACTATAACTAGAATGCTGCAACTGATCCTCAGACTTGCAGTGAGATTTGATTTTATTAAAGGTAATAGATAACAAACACATTAGCTTATTCTTCTTAACCTGTTGTACTTCTTAAAAAAAATGCCTTTACTCCCTGCTGTTCTTCCCTTCCTTTAAGAAGGTTTTTAGCTTCAGAGCTGTTGCTTGGTATCTTTTAGCATGTAGCCAAGAATTACATAAAATCTGAGCAGGACCTTCTACAAGTCATTGAATTGTAAACAATAAAGTATATTAACAATTAAATGAAATATTTATCTATATTTTAACTAGCTGTTCTGACACCAACAGTATGTTTAAATACTCTTGCACACTCACTTGCAAAGATATTGGAGTTGACCATGAACAAATTGTGATTCAACCAACTGACTGCTACCAATTAAATACTAATGTGATACTGAAAACTATTCAAGATTGGGTAAATCAGGGACTTTTCCTACTTTAAGTTTTCTTTTGAATTTTTATTTTAACAGAGTTCCTGCTGCCCTTAATAGCAGACAAAAAGAAAATGTCAAAGTAGTCACATAATATGCATATCATTTAATAGACAATGCCCGGTTTTGTAGAAAGCCTGGTAAAATGACATTGTATGATACAAAAAACTGCAACTCTGCTTTTAAAAAAATAACTTTCAATTAAATTTTGGTTACCAAAAGCATGATAAGCAAGCTGGGACTGCTCATTTAGGCCCAGAAAAAAAATAAAAGTAAGTGTAATTTTGAAAATGGACATGAATGGGATTTTTTAATGATTATAAAGCTTTACATACATTAATTTACTCCAAAGCAGGACAATAATTAAAATAGTTGCTAAAAATAATGTAAACCAATAATAGAAAGAGAAGCAAAGTTGGAAGTCATAGGTGTGTGGTGTATATTCATTATAACCTTAGTTCCTGCATGACATCAGCTAGAAGTTGAACTGAGATGGATATGTTGAATAATTCTCAGAAGATGATATTTTGATCTAAACAAGCAGCGTGTGGCCTTTGTAGTTCTTTGGCCTTGGGACATTAAATAATGGAGCACCACCAAAAGGACACCACAATATATAGGAAAACAAATTCTAAAAAAGGCTGGAGCTGATAAAGAAAACAGTTAAAGCACAGAGGAAGTCTTCAGAGAGCCTCTGAAAAAGACATTTGCATAAAAAAAAAAAAAATAAGAATACTTGTTTGAACAGGAAAATTCACAGTCAACATCTAAGGGCTTCTGTGAATAAAATGACAGGTTGAACCAAACAGATTTAAAAATACATACTTGATGTATTATTTAGAACCTGAAAGATAGAAATTAATGTTAAAAGAACCTACTATTTTTTAAAATAAATGTTGTCATTGGACTTTAATGTGGGCAAAAGTACATGAAGACAAGCTGTGCAAAGGCTTCTGAAATCTCAAAAGTCAAAGCAAATTTTAATTCATTGCTTCCGCTCCAGTGAAGTGAATTTCTCTCAAGATGCCTGGAAGTCTATTTATCATGTTGAAGAGATGTCCTCTTAGGATGTTGTTGCTTGAGAAGTGACATGCTGAGGGACATTATTGTCTTGTTCACTGTTGCCATATGAAACAACAGATTAGATAAAAGTCAAACCCACTGAAAAAAAATTAATACATGAGCACTGGAAGAAATTAAGAAATGTGAACTTCTCATTCCATCACATACTAAGATATCTGCAGCATTGATGCCTATGGATTTTTAATTTAGATGTGTCAATGCAGATCATACTGTTTCTGGAGAAGGGCAAATTTATCAAAGATGACTACTTCTACGGTAACTGTGAGTTAATCAAGCAAAAATCACAAAGAAAAACTCCAGAAATGGAACACAAAATATTCTTTCAGTATTCAAAGAGACACCAGGAAAAGCAGTATCATGATACCATGTTATAAACTGATACATGTCACTGGTAAACAAGTTTGCCTTGGTCATGATTTATCATTAATAATCAGGGAGTACTATAGGTTCTGTTGAATATATTTTAAAAATTATCAATTAAAAAAGTCTCACAATAAAAGAGATTTAATAAATATTTCATTTTTTAAAAGTTATCCCCCTCCTTTTGCTTTGTTAGGAGATTTTGTTGTGTTTTTTTGTTTTTAAATGGCATGAAACAAGCTACATGGTGTATTATTCTTACTTTAGACCTGCCAAATAATTATCTACAAGAAATCCCTGCACCATAAGTATTTAATGATAGATAGATAGATAGATAGATAGATAGATAGAAAGGCTTTGAATGAGACAAAAAAAAACAGGCTTCATGAAGTCTTGCACATAGATATTCTCCATTTGTTGTTCCAGTTGCAGAATAGCTATTTTTTAATGAAGTTTCTTTCAAAAGGTTAAATGCAAAAGTAACTTATTTTCATTAATAGAATAGACTGAGTCTGAATGCCACTTAAGTCTTTAAAAATGAAGTTAATTGATAGTAATAGGTATTTAGGGATAAAAGATATTTTTGTTCCATTTTTGTTGTATACTCTGGTTTTATACTGAAGCCAAATGAAAAAAGATTTTCTTCTCAAAAACTTTTCCTCACTTGTTCTACTTCTGAAAAAGTTTACTCTTTCTCTCACATCCAAAATTACCATTTCTAAGCGTTAAAAAATTAGTTAAATCTCAAAAAAGTATAGAAAGATACTTCTTTTCTCTGATTACAGAACTCTTATATCTATCATTAATAGAGAAGAACTGAAAGAGAGAACATCCAGCCCTCAGTACTGATTTTACACTGTAAAACCTCTGCATACACTTATGGCAATCCCATTATTGCCAAGTTATTTCATCATGATTAACTTTACTATAAAGATTAGCAAATGAATTAAAATTTTTAAATAATGACTTTACAAAGACAACTGGTATGTTTTAAATACAATTAGATAAATTTTAAGCTGTGCCAAGGGAAATATAGGTTGGATATTAGGAAAATGTTTTTACAGAAAGGGTGATAAAGTACTGGAATTAGCACTGGGCAGGTGGTGGAGTCGCCATCACTTGATGTGTTTAAAAAAAGAATGGATGTGGCACTCAGTGCCATGGTCTAGCTGAGGTGTTAGGGTTGGGTTGGTTAGGTTAGGGACTCAATGGTCTTGAAGGCCTCTTTCAACGTAGTGATTCTGTGAAAATTTTAGGAAATAAGTCTGTGATAGATTTCTGGAATTAAAATCCTTACTTTTCTACAAATATTTCATCTTTCAAATAATGATGTATTTATTCCATGGCATCTCTGGACATACATTAAAAAAAAAGAAAAAAAAAAGGAAAAAAAAAAAGAAAGAGAAAAAAGAAAAAAATTAATCTTCCTTTCTTTTCCCCCTGTACACTACTTGTGCTGCATATCTATAATGGATACTAAGGTGGATTGATGGCTTTCACATGAGAGCACTTTACACACAGAACTTACATTCCCCCTCCTCTCATTTCATACCATAATTTCAACTCTGATGAGATAATTCTCTCTTAGTCTTCCCTAGCTGTATTATCATTGGGATTTTTTTAACATTTTAATTATATTTTATGTCTTTCATAGAGCTGGAAAATTTTTTATCTTTTTCAAGAAGCAAATTTAATGCTATAAAGAAAATACTATACCTACTAACAAAAATGTTAATAACTTTTTACCTAATATTCTCTAAAACAAAGTCAGCAAGATATCAGGAATTTTGTTCAGTGGAAATGTCATTTGAGACATAACATTATGAACAAATTTATTTCACCACAAGGCAAGCCATGCAGATCATCAAAAATCATGCATTACTTCTCTGGTCCTTTAGTCTGTATCTAAAAATATGATTTTCTGATAAATCTTGCTAGCAGAGGAAGTGCTAGTAAGTATTAGGGCAATTTCAACAATCTGCATTCACATATGAAGCTAGCCCCACTGACTGTCTTAAAGCATTGTTTTTGTGATATTGGTGAGGGAAGTGCTGCTGTTTCACTTTACTTATAGATGCAGATGTGGCGGAGAGACCCTGTACTGCAAGACAATGTGACTTCCCATAAAATGTCTCTCCCTGTTTTAATTACTAATGCTTGCAAAAAAAGTCGTCTGCTTGAAAACTAATTCACATTGCTCATGATACTGGAGATCTTGTTAAATAAGTTGCCATTTGAATGTGGAAATCCTCCTCATTAAAATCTACCATCTCTTCTCTCTCTCTTCGTCTTGGTCCAAGACCCAAACTGAATCACAATGCTCCAATTGTTGTAGCTAAAATTCCTCTAATTAAAAAAAAAAAAAAAAAATTAAAAATTGTGTAAGACACTTGTACACCACACTAGCATAAAAAGAATATATGTTTTGTGTTTGTGTGACACAGTATTTAAGGTGGAAGGGTTAATATGAATATATATTTAAAAAAATCTGTAAGTGGGAAATGACTAGTTGTTTCCTTGTGACCCTTTTCATTAGGAAACTCTTACATATTATTGAGACCAAAAGAAAAACAACGACAACAACAACAAAAGGTCAAAACCTAAACAAGTCCACCCTCCCAACTTATTTTTGAGTCATTTCCTATTTGCTAGCTGGCAGCTTCTGCTGAAAAATGGATGAATATTCTTTGTCAGTACTCTATTTTTTCTATATAAACTGATACCTGTGCAATTATCTGAAGGCTTAGCCACCTGGAGGCACCTATAAAATTTGTGAGTGTATTTATTCCAGTGTAAAAGTTCACTTGGAACTTAAAGTTCTGCTGCTGCCTTTGGCACCTGCCAGCTTGAAATCTCTCTCATCTCTGAACCCCACTGAGAACTGTAAAGCAGGAATTCCTCAAACCACCTCACTCGAAGGAATCAATCCAGCAAGTGTCACAAGGTGACGCTTACCTTATGTATTGTGGTCACACTCCAGGGACTGCCAACTCACCTCTGAAAGATCAAAGAGAAATGCGTTTATATGAGGTCCTGAAATACACAGATGCAAACCCTGGCTTTAAATCTTCCACCTAGGTGATTTTCTCCACTTATGAAAGAGAGCCTCCTGTGAGGAAAATTAACACCACAAAACAGCTTTTGTTAAAATGGTATTTCATACAATATTCTATACATAATTTCCAATGATTTATAAGAATACATATTAAATGTTCGCTGTGCCAGGACATATACTCTATTATTTTTGCTGAAACTGTAGGAACTATAACCCTAGGTAGAGTTCTAATTTCCTAAACCACTCTGAAATACTGAATTCTAGCATTTGCTAGAGAAAAGGAATAATGAAGGCAAATGCTGTTTAGTTTGATTCAACACCCTTTAGTTCCATTACGTACACTCCTTCAAAATGTGCTTTAACGAGAAAAATGCTTCATAATAGAGTAAAAATGTTGTCAGGTGAAATGATCATTTTTGGATAGGAATAAATGAGGCAATAACTGCTTCAAGGTACAATGAAAATGGACTCATTCAGATACAAGAACATTTTGGATTTAAAAAAACCCAAAAGTGTAGAAATTCCAACCAATACTTAAAAAATCACAAATATATAAGGACTCTTATTGATTATTTACTCAAATTGTACAATTCCACTGACTAAGTGGTATCAAAATGGCTAGCTTTTTCTTTTAGATTAGGGGGAAAAAAATCCCTTCATGCTCTGAACCGCAGCAGAATAGATTCCTCTGTGCATCAAAGATAGAAGCATAGGCTCTATGTGATGAGTTCAACTCAATTACACTATAATTGAGGGAAGTCTGCAATGCAGACAAGACCTGTGTGGGTATTCAGCAGTTCAAGGACTGAACCATCCCATTTACTGAAGATAATGAAATGTGTCATAATCATTCCCACTGCAAATGCTCTTGTGGAGAGGATTTTTCATTGATGACAAACATATGGACTGACAAAGGGAGCAGGTGTGAAATTGCCTTAGTTAAAGCAGAGCCCCGAATCTAGGGAAACTTCCCTTTGATATGTCAAACTAGTCTCAGTTCTGCCCTAAAAATCACACAGTGCTTAAGATCTCTAATAATCATCATAATCATACTTAGTGCTTGCATAGGACTTGATGTTTTCAAAGTATGTACAAATTTGCATTTCTATCTTATTTGTGTGTGGTCTTGGAATTGATTGAAATGTTGAGCATTGAAATGTTTCTCAGTGACAGGGCTTCGGTTATTTATCATTTTTTTGAAATGAAAGAGGGTGAGGAGAGGGTAAGAAGGAAAGATTGGTTTCAGATGGGAGCTGACAGTCCTTCCTGTTGTCTACCAGCTCAGCTTCATCAAGAGGAGAAATGTCTTTTCCTTTTAGAAGTAGATGAGATAGAGACATGGGGTCCTAACTCATCCTCCTCCTAATTCTACCACACATTCTCATAGAGGAGGAGGATAGATAGGGTGGTAAAGAGGGGTGTCACAATGCTAGTAACAGAGATGAACAAGGAACTGAGGATGATTTGAACATCAAATACAGAAAAAAAATCTCAGGCTAAAAAAAAAATCTCAGGCAAAAACTCAAACATTCAAGAACTATGAAGAAAATCAGTTTTTCAATGGCACAAAGAAATCAGTATGTGGTTTTTCTGCTCCTTGTTATGAGACACAGATACCATACTGAGAATAAAAGAGGGAGAAATAAGGGGAATAGGGTTTTTTGCTCTTATTGAGCTAAAGAAACAGACAGTAGGAAGAAATGCTTGTTAATGAAAACCATTCAACAGTGGCAGATATTAATCTGCCCTATGAGATTATACCCGGCCTCATGTTCCTGTAAAATGAAACTTGGCATAGAAACATACAGGACCTTTTCCATGTTTCCAGATCTCTGGTGTCAAATTAAATTGCATCTTTTTAATTAATGATCAAAAAGAAGTATAAAATGAAAGGATAAAAAAATAAAAAGAGGAAGGCAGGTTAAAGCAGTGTAAAGAAAAAAAAAATTAAATAGTATAGAATAACATAGATAAAAGGATAAAAGAAGATAAATTAGAAAGAGAAAGGGTAACAAATTTAAAAATTAATCTCAAGACAAGCATAATTATAGAAAAAATACAAATCTGCAATAGGAAAGTGTTGGGAAAGCTAGAAACTCAAATTAAAAAGCCATAATCCTGATCTCTTATTGACAAACATTCAGAAAAAAAAGGTAAGAAAGGGAGAAAATAGGATATGATATACAATCCATAATATTAGACCATAATTATTTTTATCTACTTAATCAATAATATAAATAAGAATACAATAATGCAATAATGCAGTAATGCAATAATGCAATAATTCAATAATATAATAGTATGATAATATAATGATATAATAGTATAGTAATATAATAATTTTATAGTATAATAATATAATAATGTTTGTTTTCAATACAGATCTTGGGAAAAGTTTCCACTCTATAATTTTTTTTTACAGAGAATAAAATTGGTTTTTATTTTGAACAGTTTTAGTCTCACAGAATCATATTTGACTGGATCTGAATAAAGGATAGTGCTGTGAAAGGTTCACACTTTAAAAAAGTTCCCTTTTCCCCAAAAGAAGCTCCTAAACACTTCTATAGAAAGTAACAGTCATATTGTACACAGGAATGTAATAAAATTTGTGACAAAAATCTCAAGACAAAATCCATCGTTATTTTTATTTTTTACTGATTTTTCACTGTGAAAATTTAAATCTGAATTATACTTTCTAGGTATATAGGTGCAGAACAAATAAGTAGAATCAACTTAAAATGACAGAGGATATAAACGCACCTACCTCTGTCTGGGGTTGTAGTATCTGTCTTGGATTGTTTCAGTGGAGTGATTTCTACATTTTTAAAGTGTTTTATGCAGAAGGATGATGAGAGATATCTAGAAGAAATTTATCTATTTTCTTTTCTTACATCTGCACTGCAGCAAAATATTTCTAGTTTAACCTATACTACTCTATATAGGGTTTTTTTAATACTTGAGTATATTATGCCTTGAGGGAGGATTCACCTCAAACTGTGACTGAGAAAACCACTTTGAATCTGATTAAGTCCTTTTGATATGACCTTATAGTTTTATATTATTAGTAGTATTACTACAATTTCTTTTTTATTATTAAACCGTCTTTAGTGAGTTTTCTGGCTTACAGCCACCAGGCCTACTCCACTAAGAGACGACCAACTAGCAGAAAGCCTTGCTTTAAACACAAACAACATAGTTGTAGATGCATCAGACAGTAGCAACACAAGGAGCTGGTAGATCTTATCATTTATTCAGCAGAGAGGAGCCCATCTGCAAAGACAGTGGGGGCAACCAACACTGTAGTAAACTGTACCTCCAGTGGCTGAGACAGAACTCAGATGTGTTTTCCTCACAGGAAGCTGCCTTTGAAGTGACCCCCCAGAAATGTCCCCCTAGGAAGGTTAGATTGAATTGAAATGCTGTTTTAGCTTCCACCTTGCCTGAGGAGGCTGTCCTGCTCAGCCACAGAGCATTACCATGTCTGCCTTTGATCCCTTTTGCACACCACTTTCACTACATGATGTGCTCCTCTGCTGCTCTCATTGTCATGGTTCTTAGAGAGAATTATGCTGACCTTTCATGTGTTTTTGTAAACTCCTATGGGCAGAAAAATCACTTTCTGCCTGTACTGTCTAGGTGGAACCTGTGTAACAACTGCATAACATATTGTAACTGAACAAAGTGCCAAATGCCTCAGGTCTTTGACACAGGATACAACTGCTAAATATTAATGAAACAAAGAGATTATAATCTCCTTACATGCCAGACACACACACAAATAACAAACCATAAAATCCTTAAGATGATTTGATAGTTTTCAAACATTTAAAAATGCATTATGAAATGTCATACAGTAAAATTTACGGTCCATCTTGAACTTGTAAATTAAGCAATCTCTGTCAGAAACCCTTCACAGTGTCCACATCCATCAAATATATAATAAGTATATAGTTTATTTTAAAAGCTGTTAAAAGTAGTTTAAGCTAATGATGTTCAAAAAATAATTCTGTGTCCTTCATGGCAATGAAGTGAATGTTGTGTGAAATTCACACAAATTTGAAAATGTGAGTAATTTTTCTTGTTTTTCAAAAAAGTCATAACAGATGATATTTGGATAGCTATTGTAAGCTTTCCAAAAGTAAAAAAAAAAAGCAGATAAGCCAGTTTTGGCCTGACTCCTGAAAGTTTTCTCAAGTGGTAGAAGCAAAGACTCTTAAACATCTCATTCTATATCAATCTTTGTGTAAAGATGGAGATCCATGACTGGAAAAGTACAATTATATGCAACATAGTTGAGATGATATTTTAAGTCTAGAGCAACCTGCAAAAGACAAACCATGTGCTTTTTCAGTGCACTGGTCATCTTCCCCTCCTCTAAGCTACTCATCATGATACACATGAGGAGATGATCACAGACTTTATTCTTAATAACTGATTTAAAATAATTCACAAGAACTCTGAATATCTTCACTTATTTTACCTCACTAGCAGGACTTTTGAGTTGTATTTCTCCCAAAATGTTAAATGTATGTGTGAAACAGAGCAGGAGTGGGAAAAGGGAGTTGAGTTGCAGAAGGAAAGAAGTTCAAAAGTCAGTTTAACCGAGGAAATAAAGAGGTAATATGAAAATGCAAGTCCTCTGTGTATCCCTGTGTCTGCATACGACATTTAAAATAGTGCTTCTGAGTATAATATTTCAAAATAAAATCATAATAAAGAAGAAAACAACAACATAATAAAGAATCAAGAACTTTGAAATACTGAGTTAACCCAACCACAGAAAAATCAAATCAATTGAAAGCCTTGAGGTAACTTGCATCTCTAATATACTGTATGTTGAAGAGAACACTCTGTCTCTGGAGTTTCTTTCCCCTCTGGAATGATTCTGCTATTGTGATTTATTTGTTTTTCCTAATATTTCTCTAGGCAATGATATCAGCAGTATTTTTTTTTCTCTCAGATAAGTAAATTCATTTCAGATTTTACCCCCAGAGGACTTTGAGGAATCACATGAATACATCAAGAAAGGCTGAACTAAAATGTCAAACTCTGTCAAAAAACAAAACAAAACAAAAACAAACAAACAAAAAAAAAAAAA
>VXBR01001563.1:1813326-1834565 GCA_013400215.1 Cisticola juncidis | reverse complement strand
GGGCAAAAGAGACCCAGCCCACTTTTTCCTGCACTCTTAACAGGGAGTTTCGAAGTAGGCGCGGTAAGATTCTTTAGCCAATAGTATTACAGATATACGATACTGCAGGGAGGGTACAGACTTGGGACAAACTATACATTTTCCAGGGGGGAGGTAGGATATACCATTCCATAATTCCCAGATCTCATGATTTCATGTAAAGGATATGTTGTACTTATAAGGGGTTTTTTTTCTAATATTAATGTTACTTAGGCTAACTGATCAAAGTGTCTGACAGGGTAGATCTTTTACTAGTGATCAGATATGAAGTTTGAAAGAGGATTCTTGAAGTTTTCTTAAGATGTCTCTGGTGTCAGGAACTTTGATCTAATTCTAACATGCCTGGAAGTTTCACTATTGGAAAATTGAAAAGCTCCACACAGAATCATGGAAAGTAAAACAACTTTTTTTTCTGTAATTTTTCATTTTCTTGTCATAAAGATCATTAAGAATTGCAAACCCACAAAAAACTGTGGGGCCAATGCCATTTCATATTTTCGTTGGCATAGGATGATGAAATACATTGATAGGACAAAGGTGGGAAAATATTAGTACAAGAATAAAATCATACAGAAAGACATAGATAGATGAACCATATTAAAAATTATGAGAAAAGGTCAAATAGTCTAAAGTGCAAGATCATGAAACTTGGATAATAGTTAGGTTAGCTTCTATAAACTGAAAGCAAATAACAGATAGGAAAAAAACTAACTTAATTACATTATTATTGAAGAGGTAGTCAGGTTGGATGGGTTTTAGAAAAGGAACATAAAGAAGACCGAAGAGCCACAAAGATGACCTTAAGATTAGGATGCCTCCCATTAAAAAGAAAAGGCTCAGAGAAATATGTTTGATCAACCTTGAGAAAAGAAGGCTTAGAAGATATCCTATCGTCATGTTCAAATATTTAAAGGTGGCTACAAAGAAGATAAAGATCCTCTTTTTCAAGGAGTCCCACAGAAAAGAGGAGGAGTATTGGGTACAAGTTACTCCTGCGAAGATGCCAACTGGACACAAGAGGAACATTTTTTACAATGAGAGAAATCAACCATTAGAATAATCTCTCTAGGGACATGGTGGGTTCCCCAACCTTGGATAAATTTAAGCTTCACCTGAACAGGGTACTGGGACAGTTTGTCTGGACCATGCTTTTGCCAAGATAGGTTGAACTAGATGATCCTTCCAACCCTTTTTGATTCTATGCATCAAACAAGACTGTGGAAAACAGTCCTGCATGCCTATACAAATATTAAAATCAATAACAGAGCTAAAAGGATACTAGAAAAACATCTGTAGAAAAATATATATGATGCTACACTGAGTAGGAAGGTAAACTCCTAGAATCTTTTCCAAACCTGCTTTCTATAAGTCTAGTGATCCCGGTGAGATTTATTTAAAAATACTGTGTCCAATTTCTGTAACTGAAATTTAGAAAACAGGAAGTTTAATCTCAGGAAAAAAAGATCTTTTAACAAAGGTCTGCAACGACCTCCCATAGAAACACTTGTTCTACAGTAGAAACTAAAGTTTGGCAAAACATAAACCAAGAAAGGATCTTGTTTCTCTTTGCAAAAAAACAGGAGGTGAAAAAACACTATAGACCATATTTAACTGAAGATATATATTGAGTTTTAAACATAATATTTTAGCAATAGTCTGAGAAGTAAAAGGTATCAAAGCAATGAGGTGGTGAAAGATTAAGAATGACAGCATACAAATTTGAGAAATTTCATAATGAACATTGGTACTTCAAAGGAAAGGATGGCACAGTACAATGATCCACAGAATCAAATTAATGGAAGTGGAAAATCAAACGAACCCTGAATTTTTATATGCTGAAATGGAGTCCTTTGAACTTTGTTGTAAATTGTTTTTTGAAGTAAACAGGTGATAACATAAGATCATGTTCAGATTCTTATAATTTCCATAGTATAGGCAGGAACTGAGTTCCTTTTCTAGAGTGAGAAAATCGAGCTCAGAGAAACCTTTCTGTTGAATAAGCAGAAAAAGTTTTTCAGCAGTGAAAAGGTTTAAATTTTCTCTTAATCTAGATGTGAAAAAGTAATTTCTACTTTGATGCTGCAATAATGTCTTGGCTGGTAGAGTAACAGGAAACATGAGCTTTCATGTCCTCCCTTTGTTTTTTGCGGTAATGTTAATGCTCTCTGAAGTTCTTCCAAGTTATGCTTAGCAGCTGAGGAGCTGATATTAATAATTAATTTAAATATTTCATTTTTTAGTAGAGACTTTGGAACCTATTAGTGTGATACAGCAGCACTTTCTTCCTTAATACTTCTTTGAAACATTTCCAAGACAACAAGGCCTTTACCATTTTGTTGGGTTTCTTTTAGTCATATATATATATCTGATACTGTATTCTGTTAGAATGTCAAACCTGTTTGCTGGTTTTTGTCAATGAACTTTATCAGTTAAAAGATAATTCAAAAGACACATAAATTTTGGACAAATTCTGGAACAGTTCGGATTTCAGATAAAAAAACTGAAAAAACAGGAATTGTAAAAGAGATGCTGATTCACAGCTCCATATAGTACCATACAGATTTTACTGCGCTTTTTTCAAAAATAAGAAAGCTTCTGTATATAGTCATATGTAGTAATGCATACATAGCCCAAGACATTACTGCATCTCAAGAGTACATTCAATAATGAGGACATGCTCATTTTACATAATATGAAACAGATTTGTTGGAACTGACTGGGAAAGACATAAATGCTGAGTTCTAAAAGGCTGAAATACTAGAGAGTAATATAGTAGAAAGTAATGGGGGGGAGGGCTTAAAAAAAAAATACACCAAAAAGCAGAACATTCGGAATAGAAAATAACAAAGCAAAGAAATATGGAAAAACTATGAGGAAAGGACATTAAGCAAGGAGGGACTTGTGACAAAACTATATAGCACATGCAAGTTAGGTTCTAGTTATATCTTGGAGCTCTAAATATTCATACACTGCACTTAACCTGTTCCCCATCTCCTTTCTTGCTAGTTTCTTAGCCTTTGCTGAATACTTTAAAATTTTAACTTTATTTCTAGAGTTTAAAATATGTTTTCCTATTTCCGAAATGTAAATCACTTTGGGAAAAAAAAATCACGTACACACACACACACACACACACACACACTCACACACACACACACATTAAATCAATAAATATTACAGAGTCTTTTTTACTATGCTAAAAGACAGGTTCTCTAAACCACTTTGGACTGCAAGATCATTTCAAGGTACAATACATCTTCATCTGTCACAAATTGGCATAGCCATTACAGTAACAGAGGAGATATGATTTGCAATGATAAAAATCTGCCAATATGAAGTTCACAGATTCTACTTCTATCTACATAATATTTGAAAAAAGAAAAATCTATATTATTTTGGGCATCAAATGGCCTCACTATCCACTTTAAATTACCTTTGTACCTTTCTATCCTTTTTTCTTTGTCTTCTTTTTTCTTCTAAGATAAGTTGCCATATAACTCCCTTCAAGGAGATGAAGAATTAGAAGACTGGCCATCAATGTACAGGTGTGATGGGCTGACCTTGGCTGGCTGGCAGGGTGCCCTGCAGTGGAATAGAGAGAAAAAGTATGACAAAAACCTCTCATGAGTAAAAATAAACATGGGAAGATAATTTACCTATTACCATTATCACAGACAAAACAGAACCTACTTAGGGAAAATTTATTTCATTTTTTGCTAATTAATCAAATGGTGAGAAATAAAAACCAAAACACTCCTCACCCTTCCTCCCAGGCCTGACTGAACTCTTTCATTCATGTCTCCTTTACCTTGCTGCTGAGTAGAGTAGGGTAATGGGGAATGGGATCTGTGGTCAGTTCCTAACAGTTCCTCTGTGCTGCTCCTCCCACCTCACACTTTTACTCTCCTCCATCATGGGTCCTTCCTGTGGGATACAGGCATGAACTCTGCACAGACTGCGGCTTCCTTCAGAAGATACCTACCTGCTCCATGGATTTCAGTGTGGGTATCCGCTCCTGTGTCTTGTTATGATTTTTTGACGGCACAGGAATAACAACATGACTCTCCATGATGGTAAAGATGAGAGCAAACTTTATTCTTCTAAATTCTACTTTTATAGAGTAGTTCTGTACAAAGAACATGTTTGGTTATTCAGCATCCACACCCTTTCATAAACATTTCTTTTGCCAGTAAAGATGTTGGAAAAACACCACCTGCGGATGGTTTCTCACTCCCCAAGGTTTGTTTGAATTCCTCCTTAAGATTTCTCAGGCTAACATGAAAAGGTTGCTCCCCTGCCTTTCACACAAACACTGGCAGAGCCTGAAGCCTAAATTCAGACCAGTGTCAGCCCCACACCAGTGTCATCTCCATGAACTGCAGGGGAACCTTTTGCCCTGCTCTGGCACCTGGAGCACCTCCTCTACCTGCTTCTCTCACCTTGCTGTCTGTATGGCTATTTCTCATCCTTTTCTCACTCACTTCTCTCCCACAGCTACTGTGCAGTGTTTTGCCCTTTTATAAGTGCTTGGCTGGGGGACTGAGCTGTGCCTTGTGCTGGATCCACTGGAGCCAGCTGGAATCAGGGGTGTCCAGCACAGGACGGACTTTCCTCTGCACCTCTCTCATTGCCAAGGCATTGCCGCCTACCCCCGATACATCAGATAAAACATGTGGAAAGGTACAGCAAAAATACTGGTGCCAGGATGTTTCCCTGGCCTTCTTCTTTGACACAGATATTTCCTTGCTCTCAAGAGTACAGTCCACATCCTGGTCTCACATGGAGACAAGTTTATGAATCTAATTTTTTACCAGATTGTTGTTTCTTTAGCTGATAACAAGAAACTGAAGATCAGTTAAATGCCTTATGTTTAAGCATCACATTTCTTGGCAGAGCAACTAGGATACTGCAAAACTGAAAATATTCCAGTTTTTTAGGGAGTAGTGCTGCTGAAATTATATGCAGAGAAGTGTCAGTAAATTAGTGTAATTAGCTCTGAGAAACTTCTCTGACCTATTTCAAACCATCTATTCATCTCCATTCAAATTTTTGTGGAAGAGTCATCATGAATTTTACTTGTTAGTGTGAGTGAGCAAGAGAAATCTTCCTTGAGTTAATTTAAAAAAATCAAAGAAGGACTTGGCAGATAGGAAAAATTTAAGATAGACCTATTTTTCTCTAATTTGCATGCATATATCACTTCTGGAAATGGCTTTATTTTCCCTAAGACACAACCATTGATAAAATCAAGTGTCACAGTTTTGGGGTTTTTGTTTGGTTTGTGTATTTTACCTTTTCATAGGAGAAGTGTGCATTTTAAATGTTGACTCCATGTAACTATCATGTCTTTAGACTTTCCCAGTGCTGAAGTGGTTAAAAAATACTAAACAGCAAACAGAACATTTTTCATCTTCTGCCATACTTTTCCTGTCAGGTAGAGAAAGAAGGGGGGGGGGGGGGAAGGGTTAAAAAAAAAAGAAGTAGTATTTGTTAGGAAAGTTACATTAATTATGCCTGTACTAATGGTGAACCACGATCCATAGCTTGCAGTAAAGGCCAGATTTGAGGACTTTCCTTATCAGGGATTAATTAAAAAGCAACATGGTATTGTTATTCATCATGGACATAGACACCACTGACAAAGACTGAGCTTTCAGGTTCAACCACTGTGCTGCACAGTCCAGCAGTAGGACCCTTAAAGTGAGCTTTTTCTCATAACAGACTTAAACATTGCTATAGTCAATCAGTGATAAAGGGCATTCCTTCATCAGGAAACGTAATGGTTTCAAACTGAAAGAGGGGAAATTTACATTAGATATGCAAAAGAAATTCTTTATTCTGAGGATGGTGAGGGAGTGGAACAAGCTGCCCAGAGAAGCTGAGTAACCCTTGCAGGGTTGGAGGGGACTTTGAGCAACCTGGTCTAGTGAGAGATATTCGTGCCCATGGCAAGAGGGTTGGAACTGGATTCTTTAAGGTCCCTTCCAACCCAAATCATTCTGTGATTCTATGATTTTATAGAAACCACATGAGTTATGAGGCACTATATCTTGAAGACTAATCTTCAGCCTGCTAAATATTTGGCAAAGTAGGTCTTTTTGAGAACTAAAATTGAAAATATCAAGATCTCATGAATCTAAAAATGTAGTCATCATCCAAAGATGACAAGGAAGAAAGAAAGAATATGCATAGACAAGATGGTAGTAATAGAGCACTGCAATCTGTGTTCTGGACAAAGAATAGTGGAAAACATTCTCTCACAGAAATAAAATGGTTTCATACCACATAGGTTCAACAATTTGTGTTAAAAATTGCCTTCCTCAAAGAAGAAGAAGCCTTCATTTAAGCTTTCTTATCAAATTGCAGTTTTTCATTAAAAAAAAAAAAGGCCTATTAAATGACCAACTTACACAATTTCAAACAAAACAAAACAAAACAAAGAACACTCCAGAAATACCCTTTTCAATTTCAGCAATAAGTTAACAAGATGATTTCTGCCCACACAAAGAAACTTGAAAAATTCCCATTGCTACACAAAGGTGTTCAGCATGTTGAGAAAACCTGTGCTTCAGTAGCACATTGTCCTACTGGGAAGCAGCTGCACTAGATTTTGTAGCTTGTTACTGAACATGAATATGGAAAGCTATGGGGTGTCTATCATTAGTGTCTCAGAACCTTGCAGAATTTCATGGTATGTAGACATCTATATGAAGAGAGAACTTTGTGGTAACGTTCTATCTTGATTAAAATATTTCATTCCTTCAACAAGGGAATGTATCACCCTACGGTGGACATATTAACACTACTCACATCATCTCATAAAGCATCATGCAGCATAACCTTCCTATTATGTCAGTTGGTGATTTACCTATCTTATGTTACATATAGCAGCAGCTGGTGCTATCAATGAGCTTTTTTCTGAACTGCTTTGAAATTTCAAAAAGGTAAGTGAACAAAAATAAGGAGGAATTTTTAATTCATATATGAACTAGAAGAAATCGTCCATCATCACACTTGAAGACTGATAAAGTGTTTCTTGAAGCCACTCTGTGGGGTTTGGTTTTTTCAATTCATGCTGTATGTCTTAAAATATTTTCATTAGTGTTTAGGATTTTTGAGGGTTTTTTGGGGGTTTTTTTGGGGTTTGTGTTTTTTGGTTTTTGTTTTTGTTTGTTTGTTTGTTTTTCGTGTTTGTTTGTTTGTTTGTTTTTCGTGTTTGTTTGTTTGTTTGTTTTTCGTGTTTGTTTGTTTGTTTGTTTTTCGTGTTTGTTTGTTTGTTTGTTTTTCGTGTTTGTTTGTTTGTTTGTTTTTTGAGGGGAGGAGTTGTTTTTTATTAGTTTGTCTGGGGGAAGTTGTTGGATTTTGGATTTCTTTCCTGTTTGTTTTGGTTTTTTTGTGGGGTTTTTTCGTGATAGCCTGCACCAATTTGAGTTACTAAGACATTTAAAATTGCCTAGTCTTATTTACTTCACAGAGGAACAAACACTGGAATATAAAGAAAGCTTTCAAAACTAGGCCTGATTTTTGTTGAAGTTGTGGATACAATTCAGTTTAGGGGGGTGGGGGTTATTAGGCCTTTGCCCATATAACATAAACAGTATGCATGCTCTTAAAACGTTCACAGGGTAGCCAATTTCACCACAGTAGTGTGTGCTAAACCATCAAAATATCAGTAATTTGTAGTAAAGGTAGGCCACTGACCAGAGGGCTGGAGCACCTAAGGAGGAAAAGCTAAAAGAATTCAATTTGTTCAGCCTGGAAAAGAAACACCTAATGGTGCCCTTTTAGTACCTGAATGGAGCCAGCAAGAAAGATGGAGAGGGGCTATTTACAGGGGCATGTGGTGGCAGGACAAGAGAAATGAGCTCTAAACAGAAATAGAGTAGATTAAGATTAGATATCAGGAAAAAATTATTCACTGTAAGGGTGGTAAGTCCCTGGAATAGGTTGCCCAAGGTTGCCACAGGGTTGTGGATGCCCCATTCCTGGGCCAGGGCCAGGCTGGGTCCTGGGGCTCTGGGCATTATGGTCTAGTGAAAGGTTCCCTGCCCATGTCAGGGAGGTTGAGTTAGATGAACCTTAAGGTCCCTTCCAACCCAAGTCATTTTACGATTCTATAATTCTACAGTTTTATTACTGTCTCAAAATGAGGTTTTTATGAGTACAATACATTAAATTACCTACAAGGTGGTATCAACTTATATTGCAGGGTACTTCAAACTATTCTGTGCAGACATACTTGATACAGCAATAGTATCATAGAACTGGGAATAGGCCAGAGCTTTTGAGTGTCCATCTACTACTATTTCTATGGTAATACAGAAAAAATAAATTCTATTGTCTGATGTTTTGACAGATTTTTTTTTCCTTAATGCTTAAACAAGAAAAATAAACCACAAAATACCCTTTACTGGTCATGAAAATGTCAGCCTTGTCTCAGTGCTGGCTATGAGCCAGTATGATTTCTGTTAGTCCTTTCTAAGGATCAACTCCATGAATGTCTCTGGTTAGCAGCACATAATTAAATACAATCCTTCTTAGTGATGGTACTTGCTCTTTCATATAGCTGTCAACTTGTTTTCCAACAACAGCTATACATTAAGCAATATGTAACCATAACACCAGTTAGATAGAAAAAAACATACAAAAGCCAGACTGATTTTCTGAGTTTACAGCCTCTGTGTTCTGGTAGATTCTTGTAGGCTATAGTTCTTATCTATACTAGACAAAATGCTTATTAGCACTTTCTAAAATACTTGGAATTTAACTATCAGTATTATATAGTGTGCAAAGCTGTTCTTTACTTACTTTAAATGTAAACTCTTTGAAATGAAAGGTTTGTTTTTGTAAAAAAAAATTCTGAATAAAAAACAAAGTGTCTTCCTTACTTCATTGAATAAAGCTCAATGTGTCATGTCACCGTGCAGTGTTGAAAGTTAACTTAAATCTTAACTAATTTGAGGAAAAAAAATGTTACCTTTGACTCTTCTTTATAATGAGAGTTTTGTATTTTACTCAGAGTACTAGATAGAATATTGTTTGGTTTGGGTTTTTTTGCATATACACAGAGAATGTGTCAGTAATAGGAGAGCTGCAAATTCTTTTTATTTTTTTTTAAGTATATACTAGCCAGTTTTTCAGCTGGTGTGAATCACTGCCTTCATGCAACCTATGCAGTTTCTGTCAATATTATCACCCACACTACTTTTCCTAACCTTTTCTTGTTTTATCCCTGCATGGTGTGTGTGTTATTATGAATGAAGTGCAGACCCTGAGAGAACCAGGTACAGCGGATGAGACAAAAAAGAGAAATACAAATTGATTATGGTGTGTTTTGGACCAGCACTGTAACAACTTTCCCTTCAAACCTCATCAGGCATTTTCCTTTCCTCAGTCTGTTCTGTCTGCTTCTCCTCCTGCCAGTAGAAAATGTCACACTTCCAAAGAAATGCAGACATTTTAAACCTTTCTGTCACATGCCTTCAACCCAGCACATTGTTTTCTTCAGATAACTACACTTTTCTTCCACTAATGATGAACTATACTCATATCTGCTGTAGCACTATTTTGGGCCACAAGGCTTTCTTTAAATCTAAAATGCCTAAGTTACAGACAGAGCCAGGAAATGCATTATATACAATACACTGAATTTGAATGCCAAGTCCTTCACAAAATCTTCTCTTTGGTACTCAGCATTACATTTATCAGTGTCTGTGTTTAATATCATAATAAAAAAAAAAATACATTAAAATTAAAAATTTAAAGAATATACATAATATTTAAGCAATTCTTCAATAAACCTTAATTGCCTTTACTTCTGAAAATTCTCTTATCTTTATTTAGGTTGAAAAAAAAATAAAAAGGGGAAAAAGAAAAAAAATAGTCTTCTAATTTGTAATTACAAAGTGAAAAAGCTCTAACACAAATAATTTCTTTGGAATTATTTGTGTCACAACACTGTGTATATACATATATATATTTATGTTTTATATATATATATGTTTTTATATATATATGTTTTTCCCACTCATAATTTCCTAGAGTTCACTAGGTTTCATTTTCATAGTTATGTATTTTCATGAGGTCCATAATTTCAGAAATTTGCTTGATCTAATGGAAGTTCTTGCCAAGGGATAGTGCAAGAGGAAGAAAAGTGTCTAAGTGTGTATATTTGGCTGGTGCCTATATATAGTGTACTGTTCTGTTAAGAGTTTAAGTGTAAGGTAAACTTATACCTGGACTTACAAATTTACAACTGTGGACTTGCCCGGATTAAAAAAAAAAAGCAGCATGGAATAAAGTAGGTAGAGAATGTATAGCTACTTAGAGCTAATTGTCTATGTGGATTGTTTTAGCATGAAAAAATAACATATTTGTAAATCTAACTGAATTTAAAGTGATTTATTCAATATGTGCTTGATATTTCCACATTTGAAATGGGCTCCTATTAGCAATAACACATCAGTTCAGCTGTATGGGCCAATTCTCAGAGGATATGTGAAATTAGGAGTTTAAATTATGTAAGAGTTTCTTACAAATTGAGGTCGTGTACCCTATAAACACTGGGGAGTGAGTTTCAGTTTCTTTCTTCAAATAATTGTCTCAGATTTCTACAGATTTCCTCATCTTTCTTTTGCCACCATAGAGCTGTCTGTATTCTTTATGTGCATTCAATCTCTCCTCATGTATGTATATATGTGCATGCGTGTGTAAATAAATGTATTTGTCTCTCTGTGTGTTTTTGTATTCCTACTGAGTTTTGACATGTTAGCTGCAACCTTATGTGCTTAAATAAGATGTATTTAAACTGTATCCACTGTGGTGTCAGCCAGGAAACTCCAGGGACATCTTTGTCTGGGAGAGGTCACCTTCTATCTCAATCTGATGAGAGCTGTTACTCCAGCTTCTTCTTCAGTGTGTCAGATTTTTTATTTTAATGGTCCAGGGACATTTTTGTAAAGACAGACACCTCTTTCTCCCCCTCCCCTGCCTCTTAGTCCTCTCCTATATTTTTTATTTTTATTTTATTTTAATGAGAGTATGACAGCTCAAATCTTATTCCAGGTACTGAACAGATTCCTGTAGCATGGCATCTTTTTGCAGTGCCAGCCAGCAGCAATGACATTTTTCTGTCCAACAGGAGGAGTTCTAATGATGCACAGCAGTAGCACTAGTTGGAGCCTAAGTGGCAGCCAATGTAGCATCAGCCCAGTCACTTCAAATTAAGTTTGGATGATGAATCTGTAGAACTGCAGAGCTTATGAGGCTGAGACACAGAGTTTATGTGATTACTTCTCTTTTATGTTTCTTTTTTTCCCTTTTTCTATTACATTTGACTTTGTAAATCAAACCATGATATACATGGTTAACTTAAGGCTTCTAGACGGCAAGATTGAACTTAACTAGGATATGGAAAAGATACAGAAACCTTGGGAAAATTGAACTTACAAGCCTGATTTGGTAGCTGGTGGCTAAAACTGCTGTAAAAGAAAATTCAGATACAGGAGCTATTCAGGGTTTCATTGTTGCTCAGCAAAGCCCTTTGTTTGCCTAAAGTTCACTATTCTGGGAAAGAAACATAAGAAAAATGAGGTTAATATCTTGTTCTTAAAGGAACAGCATATTCTGATACATCATTGTATTCTGTTAAACTTGTTAAAAACAAGTCAGTCTTGCAGTAATTTTGGAAGAGTTGAAAATGCAGTTGCATTACTTCATTCTAAGAAGAGTAAAAAAAAAGCCAATCAAATAAAAGTTTTTATTTATCATGATCATTAACTATGTTATAAAAACAGGTATAAAATACAACTGGAACATAGCCTACATTATAGTATACAAAATAATCCTGTGTTCTTCTCTAATATGTTTCTAAGATCACAAAAAGCCTCAAAATACATGTGTATATAACACCCCTCTAGAGCACAGAAATGTTTTTTCATCCCAATTTTGAGATGAAATATCATAAATTAAAAGTTTCATGTTACAAAAGGATTTTTCTCCAATAGGAATAAATCCAGAGAACAGGCTTTACCAGGATAAACAGATCTTTTTTTCCCTTGGTCCTCTTCTCTTTTATTAGTGAGATTATGAGTGTTCAGAAGTATATAATGAGTTACATTGCTAATGTGTATCAGTTTTTTTCTGTTATTTGGATGAATATAGTCCATTTACAGGTGTTTTTATTTATTTTTGTGTATAAAGCAACAACAACAAAAAAAACCCAGTCTCATTTAAAACTATGTTTCTGTTATTGCCATAGTGCTTGCGCATAGAGGACAAATGTATTATATTGTAAGTAGGGCAAAGAGAGGACTGGAGTATCTCTCCCTAGGACCAAGGGATATAAAATGAGTGGCATTTTGCCAGCTTATTTACACCACACTATTACAATCTGATTATTAAAAATATTAGAGAGATACCTCAGCCCAAATTAAATGGCAAACAAGACCATAAGCTGAAGTCCACAGTATGGATTTTATCTAACATTAAAAGGGAGAGAGAGAGAGACAGAGGGAAAAATAGGAATAGAAAACCAAGAAGAGTGAGGGGCATGGTGATGAGTGAGAGAAAAGAGAGACAGATTAAGCAGAACAATAAACATCAGCCCTACAAATCCCATGGTTGCCCCTTGGTCATCTTCTGGTCTTTTCAGAGGTGAGGGTTGCACAAAACACACAGTTCCATGGATTAATAGAGTTCAGGAGCATTTGGGAATACCCAAGAACCTCCCTGACCTTACCAAATGAGTCTGTGGGCTATGGCCTCTCCCACATCAAACCTAACCACTGCTGATTTTCAGCACAGCTGCTTTTGGCTTTCCTTGTGGACACATTCTTCTCCCTAAGTCTTGTCTACTTCTCCTTAGACCTGAGATAATTGGATAATAGCGCCACCTTTATTTATCTCAAGTTCCTATCTGATGTCTTAAAGTCCAACTTCCTGAAATCCAGGAGGTAGGGTGTGCTTCAGTGGTTGCAACTTCATTGTACAATTTGCCATAGCGACCAAAGACCTTTGGTGATCTTAATAATGTTTAAGACAATTATGATTTTTTAAACCTCTTCCAGATGCTTGTAAGCATCTCACTTGTACTGGCTAGTTAGCCAGATCCAGTAATCTTTATCAGTCAGAGAGCTCATATGGATTCTCCCAAAGATGTCAGCTTGGCTTCTCAAATTATAGAATCATAGAATGTTAAGGTTTTGGAATGGACTTAAAACCTTCTGGTCCCAACCCACTCTGCCATGGGCTGGGAAACCTCCCACTAGGCTGCATTGCTCAAGGCCCTATCAATACCTACAAATTGGACAGAGAAAGTGGCTGAGAAAAGCCCTGCGAAGAACTCCATTGAAAAGTTTCTAAAATTCACAGATTCTTCTATTTAGAAACAATTCTTTTTAGTAATATTCTGTTTTGTTTCATAGAAATATCCCAGTTAAATTATATTAGTTCCTATTCCCCAATGTGTGAAGGAATGAGGACATTTCGCTTTGTGACTGGTACACTTTAAGAAGGGGAAAGACTTTATGTTAGAAACACAAAAACAAAACAAAACAAAACAACAAAGCCAAAAAAGAATGGGAAAGTTTATCACGTCCCAAAGGACAAAACCTGTAGAATCAAATAATCATAGATTGATTTGATTTGGAAACTACCTTAAATATAGTTCCAAATCAAATAATCATAGATTGATTTGATTTGGAAACTACCTTAAATATAGTTCCAATTCCCCCACCATGGCTAGGGATATCAAACACTAGATCAGATTGCCCCAGACCCTGTATCTTTAGTGGGAAAAATTGTTTAGATAAGATTTCTGTAGTCATGCATTTGGGTCTGATAATTTCAGTCTGTTTTGAAGATGATAAATTGTAAATGATTCCTATAGTAAACAAATCTAAAGACTCCTGCTGGCTTCATCAATTACAAACAAAATGGGAGTTCACAGCCTTTTGTTTAACAAACAGTTTTTACTTCAGAAAACGTTGGTGGGGATCTGGGCATATTCACATGAAGACACATCCACATGTTGACCTATAGTTATAATATGCTCAAGGAAGAAAGATCAATTTAAAAAATATATCTTTGTGCTACAGAGTTGTGCTATGAATATGCAACAATAGATGTAATATACATATAATAAATATTTCACTATTATCTAGAGTTTTAAGATAGATAGTTTTCATTCAGGTTTCATTCAGATTTAGGATCATAACTCTCATCTAGTAAATACCAAAAGCTAGAAAGATATTTGTACTCATTTTCTCTGCAAATTAATTTACATTCAAAACACTTTTGTAATAGTCCATATATCCACTCATTCTCTATTTAGACCCTAATACAAATTAGCAAGAATATTATGAGTAAATAGTCCCACCTATTTTAAGAGACTAAAAACTCTGGTAAAACCTATTAAATTATAAATTATTAAGTCTTAGAAAAAAAGAATGGGTTTTGGAGGCAAAAGGAAAAAACCCTTCAATTTTGTTGATAATATCCAGTAATTCAAATTTAATTACATATATCATCAGTACACTTGCCTTATCAATTTATTACCTCTTATTATCTTCTTTGAAAAGTAAAAGGTATGTAGCTGGAGACAAAACTCTCTGTTGCCTCATTACTCTCTGACACTTTAAGCTGTTAAAGACTATACCCCTTTTTTTTTTTTACTTCTCTTTTCCTTTCCACGATTCACTGCATGAAGGTTTTGTGCATGTCTCTTGATTATCCAGAAACATTTTTCATGACTTTAATATATTGATTGCATGGTTACTGCCTTAAGTATTTGAACAAAAAATCTCAGAAAAATCTTGTCTCAATGTATTGGAACTGCAATAAAATGATTTTAGAGTTCTTTTATTTTAACCAAGAAAATAAACTGCAAAATAAAATTATATTTCAAACTTGATCTGTATGTAACAGTAGGTGTACACACCAAAAGTAGAAAGTGATGTAGCCTACAGAGAAAACATAATTTCCTCATTCAGTGTCAAAGCATATCATCAGTATAGCATAGCCAAAATTAAGGACATTAATTCAGAATCAGGGACATTAATGACCCTAGTTGTCAGCAGTATAATACAGTGTTTTCTTCCTTCCAGGAAACAGCTAACAAAATTTAAAATTCTTTTCTGGTTATGGATTAAATTTGATAGGTAGGAAATATAACAGAGTGTAGTCAGATTATCATTTTCTGTAGTTAGTAAAATATATTTAAGGAGGCAAAATATATGGTTGTACTTTTTTGGAAAATCTTGTTACAGCTGTTATTGCAACTGTAGAAAAACAACACCAAGAAGAATTATCTCAGCCTTTGAGCACAGTTCTTCTATTAGACACGAACTCAGTACATTGCCATATAGCTCAGAAAACCGAGGTTATCGGCTTTATGAAATAGCAAATAGTTTAACTAGGGCCAAATGAAGTAATACAAACACTAGACTGAAAATCTTCGCAAATGGTTTTGAAGGTAAGAAAAAGTCTGTAATCTTGCTTCCCCCCACCTTATATTACCAGTGTTGTTTTTACTGAAAAGTATGTTCTCTCTCTTTTTACAGTGTTGGGTTTTTTCCCCTTCTACACATGAAAAATATTGGAAAAAAGAATCCTTACTTTCCAGTGTCTTAAACTAAATGTAAATTTCTTTTAGGTATTTGGTCCTCATCTTCAGTAAAAAGAGAAAAAAACCCCACCATTTATTTCATGATTCACATGGATATCCATAATCATGTTATAGCAGCATCTTACTTCAATAACTGGACTATGTATTTTATTGGAATATTTACAAGGTAAACAAAGATACAAGGTGTTAAAGATTTAGTATGTCTAAGGGTATGAGATGTCTGAAGAAACTTAGGGAGCTAAGGATATAGGTGATTAATGTAGCCTTAGGTGACTCCAGGATATCAGGAGACCAAAGCTAAAAATAATGCAGCTTTAAAGACACCAAATTTCTTTGCAATAAAGTAAAACAAAACAAAACACAAAACAAAACAACAAACATCAAGAAACCCTTATGGTATTTTTAAGGTTTGGTTGGTGAGGTTTTTTGCTTGTGTTTTAAGGAATAAACTTTATGGTTATTCACAAGGACTATTTGCATTTTTTTGTTAGCTCTTATCACAGACAGCCTTATGAAAGTTTTATCTTGGCATTTCAATCACTTTAACTTCTCACCAATTCTGTCTGAAACATCCAATTTTATCATAAATAGTTTTGGATAGAGGCATTGTCTCTTGTCCTGGAACTAATGTGTTTTTGTCACACAGAAGCGCTGTGTCAGGTAACCAGTTTTAGGGACTCCCGGAAGGGAATTCAGTGATGTTGTAGTCTCAAAAGCAAATGTGCTTAATCTTGATGTTCCAGTGTAACTCCTTTATGTACTGAATAAAGAACTCAAGGCACTGTGTTTACTTTGGTAAAATCCTTAGATTTTCTAAGTCAACACACCCTAATCATCATAGGTAGCGTGAAAGCTACAGTTAAGAGTGATGAATGCTGATCAGGTTAGTGCTGTTCTACTGCATGAGACATACAGTGCATAAAATGTATCTTTTTATATCTTTTAAAAATGTGTATTTCCAAGTTTTTGTTACAGTTTGGGTTTGTTTTTCCTTTTCCAGAAGTATCCAAACAAAATTCTAGGCAGTTAAATTGAACACATAGATATCAAGGAAATTGGTTTCCATGGGAACCTTATCCACAAGACAGTTTTCAAATGCTTTTCTGCTTTACAGGTGACATTTCAGTAATTCTAACAGTATTAATATTGAAAGTGGACATGAAATATATGACATAAAATGATTTGTTTGTGTGCATGTGTGGACAGAGACTAAGCAAACAGCATATTGATTGAACAGCTTTTTCAACTCTGTGACTATGACAGTCTGTTTATTGCAAACTATTCCCAAAAACCTCATTTTGGGACAAATCTGAATATCATTTGTTCTGCCTCTAAGTTTTAAGCACACATACACTTTAAGAAGAAAGAAAATTAGTTTCAGCACAATGCATAATAAGTTCACTATACATTAAGGGATTTCTTCATTATGAAGCATTCACATCTGAAACCAATTTTCTTCCTGCAGGAGGAGGCTACATTAAAAGTGCTGCAGACTAATTGAGATAGCAACGTGGCAACAAAGCTGGAAATCTGGACAGAAATGTAGCAACTGGTGAACCCTGCTGCCTTGATTATCACAGTAATTACAAAGCAGGTGTTAGCGGACTGCGTTAATGGGCTGAGCAAAAGGTCAAGAGGGCTTAGCTATCATTTTTTTCCTCATCAAATTACTGAGTATTTATTTCACCACTCCTCTGATTTGAATATGTCTGAGGAGGATCTCCATAGAGCAAAGTCACTTTTTCCTTTTTTCCCCTCTCTTTCTTCATTTCATTTGTGTTAGACAAGAGGTCATTTTGAATAACAGTATGTAGTTGCTTGTCAAAAAGAAACCACTTAAACCAGGGACTAATACCCAAGGGATACACTACTTCAGTGTTAAAACCCTACCAAGGTGTGTTTGTCTGGTCTGAATACACATCTCAGTGTTTTTCACTGTACCAAAGGAGACAATAATGAGATTATGAATATAATTTTTTTCATGGTGTAGGTACTTAATGGGTCTGCTATTTCTCTTTCAACTGAGGGAAAATAATGATTTTCAGATGCAAATATCGATGTTAATGTCACCCTTGAGGAGAAGAAGTATCTACCTCTCCTTTCTTCCTTTTTGAGGAATACATATCTTTTTCTTGCTTGAAGACAATCACATCTTCAAAAGAGAAGAGTGTATGAACAATTTAAAAGAGACAAGAAAAATGTTTGCTGGAAAATTAAGTTAGTAATCATCATTTACTTCTAATTTCTATTGACTCAAGTAGTTCCAGAGTATAGTTAAATTAAGGGGAAAAAACAACACAGACATTGAAGATTGTGGTAATAAAAGGAAACAGAAGTTGGTTTTGTTTGAGTGAGAGAAAAGCCACTGAATAAAAAAGAAAGTTAAGGCTTCATTTGATGATATAATTAGCTAGAACACAAGATTGGTATTATCAGAGAATATCAATGGTCTAAATCTAATGACTTCAGAAAAAAATATTTTCAGAGTTTATTTCTAAACATTTTGGGAAATAAACCATGTTTGGATATATGCACTCTGAATAACTTGCCATAAATACTAACAACAAAGGAATCCATTAAAGATTATGTCTGTATTAGATATTTCCAATCTTCATTCACGGACGTACATAAGCAAATACATTTCTTCTGTTTGAATCTCTTCATAGCATTCACAAAAGCAGTGATTCATACTTTTAAAATTTGAACAAATCTTCTCTAGTATTCTTTCAGTTCAATCATTTAATGAAACCTTTATTGACACTTCCTTATAATTTCCTTATAAAAAAATTATCTCCTGAGTCACGAGCCATTCTGGTCTTCTCTTGAAAGACATGAGTTAAAGATTTTTCCTTCTGTTCTCTAGACATAGCAGAATGCACCACTGAGCAAAATTTTGTCTTTTTTTAATATGCTTCTCTTCCTGTAACAGAAATACACATATATGCCCAAATGCAAAATACTTCTTCCACTGCTCTGAAAACTGAAGCCTGGTTTATGCTGATGGCTGTTCAAGGTGAAACATTTTAGCACATCAGAATATCATGTGTAAATGCAGAGTTCTGTGCAAATTCCTACAGATGAATGAGAAAAAGGAAAGTATTTAAGACCAGTGAATAACTGTGACTACTTTTCCTACACAGTACCTGCTTACTGTGGAGGATCAACAGAAGCAACTCTTTCCCAAAGGGTATCCCAGCCTACAAGACACAGACCTTGTGGTCAAGGTGATGAATGCATCTGACTAAAGATAGGTTATCTGAATGTCACAAGAGAGAGAACCAAAAACAGCTTTTGAAAAGAAAGTACTGAAATAAATGGACTCACACATCTTTTAATAGCAAACTCTAGAAGATGCACAAAGATCAGCTAGCAACTGGTGAAGGCTCTCACAGGTTTGGTTCACAAAGAAACTGAAGTATATCTTTAATGTGGCCTCTCTCCATCCACAGTAAAAATAAGCTGAACAAGCATCATTCTTGTCCTTGTTTTGGTCCACACAGATGGGAGCCCTGATCTCACTGGTCTGTTTACACATGATCACTGGATATTGCATGGATATCTTATCCAGGAAACAGTCGTCTTATGAGGGTATATATTTAAGTAAAATGTGTCTGCATTCATAAATGCTAGACAACAAGTTGAAGATTTCTTATATTTGTAAAAGCAGCAAAAATTTCAGATGAATTAAAGTGAAGATCCCTCTACATTCCCTACAAAATATATTAAATCATGTACTTTTATCATACTAGAAAGCTGTTATTAGTGTTTCCTTCCAGATAATTTTTGGTATTTTCAAAAAGACTTAAGTCCATTCAAGGTGTATTTTTTCCAAACCGAATTTTTTATTGAAAACCATTATTATTATTGTAATAATAGAATTTTTTAAAACTTGTGCATTCTGAAATCTTTTTTGAACTGCTGTCTTTCTGAGAATAGTCTGAGGACAAAAAAATAAAAGATAATAACCATCTCAACCTAATTACCTTCTTTCAAAAAATGAAACATATTTCAAATTTAGGTAAAGCTGAGGGACAATAAGTAATTAAACTGCCTGCAGACAGTTTTCTAGAGTTTATGCCTTTTTTCAGATAAATATTTAAAGCCTCTTTTTTCTGAAAAAGGTAGTAAATATCAATTTGGAATCAGATTAAATTAATCTGATTCCAGATTCCAGCTTTTTAAAAGAACACATAATCAGTCCTGTAATATCTTCTTTATTTTTTTTTTTCGGTGTATACAGGCATACACATCTTACATTCTCAGGGGTTGTAAGGCATTTCATATCCATTAATTTCAGTAAGAGTTATCTTCCTTAATATTTATTGAGGCTCTGAATAACATCTAATCAGATTTCTGTCTCAAACTGTTTTCAATGGATCTTTAAGTGATAAATCACATAAAACTTTTGTTCTGTAAAAGTCAAAGTGCTGTACACAATCAACCTTTTATTTGATTCCAGAAAAGGTGGCCCTAGAAATTTGGCCATATAGTCTTCTGGAAAATCTAGATTTAGCACTGTCATTGTACATAAATTATTTGTGGCAACTGTCAATTTATTTCAGTCTTCCAGTTTCTGTCATCTAATACATTTTAGGGTGCGGGGGAAAGAGCAACATATTCTTTTAAGAGAATTCTGAAACTTTATAGCTTATTTATTTTTTTCTGAGAGAAATACTTCACCCTAGGCTACACTTTCTTTAATTTCGGAATCATTTTTAAGGACACTTACCACCCACAAAAGGAATTTCTTCTCTTACTGTAATTTTGCAGGAAGGCTTGAGTAATTTTTATTAGCTGTAAACCACTAAAGCTGGACTGTCTGTGAACATTGTTTATGTCTGTCAAATAAACTATCTTTGATCTATTACAAGTATCAAAATAAGTAAGACTGCCAAACCCAAATCCAGACCAAATCTGAGGATTTGTAAAGCATTGGCAAACTGATATGTAATGTTGTTGATCTAACAAGGTAGTCCTTAGAAATTAATATCTTCTAAGAAAGCAATCACAGATTATTTTCTTATACTGGAATGTCCATAGTAGTCCTCCATGTATCTTTACTCATTGTTATTTTTAGTATTATACTATCAAGAATAAATTTTAAGGTGATAAGGTCATCAGATAATCAGATTGCTACAATGGGAAAAAACATTTGTGATTTTAGTGTTAAAGTTTGAAGTTGTAAGTCATCATGTTGACAATCTAGTAATGCAATGAAAAACCCCATAATTTTATGCCTTTATATTTGAAATTTCTCAGTTTAAGACTATCCCTATAAGCACTGGGACTGATGTGTTTCATTTTCAAGTTTTGAATTATTTAAAATTAAGTTCATATTGAATCGTCATTGAACTGTGCCCTTGTGCATCTTGGTACTATCAGCTTTATTAAATCTGTGCCATACAGAGTTCTTCAAACAAATTTGTATTTTGAGTGTATTTCAAAGTCAGTTAATATTCTTACAATTACACTTGGGGGTAGGGATGTGTGATAGGCACACCATATATGCATAGATATTACCTTGGCTGTACATTTGCATGCTTCTTTCCTCAAAGACTAAAAAAAAAAAAAAAAA
>VXBR01001563.1:1802432-1813300 GCA_013400215.1 Cisticola juncidis | reverse complement strand
AAAAAAAAAAAAAAGATCAATTCCAAAGCAGCAATTTCCCCCAGTACATCTTTGCTTACTCTATTTTGCCTCCCTTACTTCCACTGCCTGGTACTAAGTGAGTCTATCAAGGTCTCTTTTCTCTTTGGTATCCATAAATTCGAGTTTGATTGCACAGAAGTACTCGCTCCTTTTTCGTGCTGAATCAGGTCAGCTGCAGAACAGCAGCAGAGGGATTGTGTGATTGACAAGTCTGCCTTTGGGATACCAGCAGACATGAAAGTACATTGGTAGCAGAGGCTCCAATTAATTTCATAGAGAAACAGCACAAGAGTGGAGCAATACAATTTTTTTACATGAATCCTATGAAATATCTAATAAATGTGTTCAATCTCAGAAGCAATCTTCGGAAATCAGTCTGATAAAATTATCTGTTAGAAATTTTGACCAGGAAAGGATTTTGCTTAAAGCTCACTCCTACAGCATTTATCCCTGGTGGTTCGTTTATGATGGTCTTAAGGCAAATGCTCAGAAAAGGTTGAAACACTGACTGGAGTTACAGAAAAGTTGAAGCCATTTAGGCACTTAAAGAGTAAGTTTGTTATTTACTTTGATAGGTGAAAAAGGGCCAAATTGCATTAAACCAATCCCTAGTGCATTATATAAGCATATCCATTTATAATCTGAGTCATCTACTGGCTCAGTAATTCTAATATCAAGGATGTGGTAAACTTAAAAGTAGCTTGACAGCAGAAAAGGCAAGCACATGTTAATTTTAATTTGTGCACCAGATTGTAGTCTAGTCAGACATACTCTGTATACAGAGTACACATCTTAGTGATTGGGGTCAATTTATCTTAAATTCAACATGCAATTATAATTTTTATTTTACCTGAATTTCATTCCAAGTCTGGCATGTTCTTTTTTGTAAATTGCCTCCAATCATGTTTAAAAGTAGTCTGAGAATGATTTTAACCTATGATGCATTTGTTAGCCCATGAAAAAAATCTTTGTTAAGTGAACCTCATGCTTGAATGTTTTCTTTTTATTAACTTCGAAATAATAAACTTAACTTTTCAAAAACTTTTTACATTCTTAGTGAGTTCTTTACAGCACTGTGGCTTTTTGTCCTATGCCACTGGGAGTGAATGCTGAAGGCAGGCTGAATGAAAATTGTTTTGACACCTTTGCTAAAAGAATTTTAAGATCTTTTTAGTTGGCTGCAATTATATTGTTGGGTAAGGAATCCAAAACCAAGGGTCTCATTAGTAAGTGTTTCAGTAGAAACTGCCATCCATCGTGACAAGATATATTACGTTATAAATTCTCTTTCAGTCAAAGATAGCTTTTGTACCTATAAAAATATTGTTTCTCCATGCATGCCAAAAATCTCTCACATTTTAGCTTATATCATCACAAATTAAATTAGCAGTTAGTTTAATTTTCAGAGATAATGTTTTTCATATGATTGATTGACAATATGATTTCTGAAGGATGGAATAAACTTATTGATGTGAATACCAAGTACAGCTAGTCATGCATTCCATATCTCTGCAGAAAATGTATACCAAATGCAAAACAATTTATGTTTATCTTGCCCCAATTATTTCTTTCATCCCCACTTTTAGCAGTATGAGTTGGCTTGTGCTGACCCTTCATACTTCTGTTATCTGATCCACCTAGCCTCACAATCTCCCAAGAGTGATTTGCTTGAAAAAATTTGATCTTATGTGGATGATGTATTTTTGGAAACTAATTGCAAGAGACAATAAAGAATTTTTTAACAGCATGTGGACTAAACATAGAGAGATTTCTACCCTATTTTTACTGTTACTTTCAGGAAAAATACGATATGTCAGAAAAAAAGTGCAGTGATCTGCATTTTTAGGTTCTCACCATGGAAAATATGGAAAATGCTGAACATGGTGAACCAAGAAGAACACTTAAGGCTTTTTTTTTAAATACAAGTATTTAATATGCTATAAAAAAATCACTTAACACCTGGTGAGGGTGGCTCTTATGAGCTATTAAATGAATAGCATTCTCCAAACTTCTCCATCTTAAATCTATTTAATATGCTATACAAATGTTTGCTGTACTTAGCAAATGTACTGCTGTACTTAGTCCTATTACAGTATGATTACTCGGAAATCTGCTTTTGGAAACATTTACCAGTAGAAAATAAAATATTGGAAATAGCATGAAACATGCTCTTTTGCCTTGAATACACTACAAATATCTCACACAGATTGCACTAAGTGCAGCCTTCTATGATAATCTGCACATTGTTTGCATATGCATCTTATTCCTTGATCACACATTTTTCAGGCTGGATGAATTTATCTTCCAGAGAGATGTGCTGCCCAGGCTGTCCCAAAGTGAATGCACAGTAAAATATGATTAAAGCAGTATCTTGCTCCCTGAAGAGTCTTGATGACACCCCATGTGTACTAATTGTCCTAGATAAAGTGACCTTGTCATTCTACCCCCTTTCATCTAAAGATGAATCCCTAAAGGCTCTAGCATGCAACATGTGGCTGCCTCATGGTTTAATCTATTGCTGATCACTGATAATAGCATTGATGAATTTCAGAACTTGCAGGTGATATCCCCATAAATAGCTTCATGGGCCACATATTGCCTGGCCTTGCCTGCTGCCCTCTATCAGCTGATCAGCCTATGTTGTGCCAGAACCTCCAGGACCTAGTTACAGTGTCACTGTAAATCACCCATAGACAGCCTAGATAGGGACTGCATGGATGCCTCATGTAATCACTCCCAAAGTGTCTTGTCAGTCCTGAACTGAACTCCCAGAGGCTGAAGGAAGCATGACTATGAAGAAACAACAGATAAGAAATATTAGCAAGGGATGTGGTTTTAATTTGTAGAAGTTTTCTCAAGAAATTTGCAAAGGTAACAGTCCATAACTGCATGTTTAGTACTGAGTTTAAGCCTAGTTTCTTAGACATACTCTCCTATCCATGTGGTTGAATGTTTCTAATAAGTGGCAGCTGAAGTGACACCATGACAAAAACTGAGGAAGGTCTATAAACAGACTAATGTAAGAAAGACTGTCAGACAAACCATAGAGAGAATATGTCTCAGGTTCTCATCCCCAAGATTTGGTGGTAAAATGTCCTTTGCCCTCTGAAACTCCTTGTACCAGAAGCAGAAGAGTTAGGACTCACCATCTCAGGTTTTCCAAGGTTGTTTATTCTTTCTTGTCTCAAAGTTCTCTCTGTGCTCTGCCAAGGTTCCTGCTGTGGCAGGGAACTCGTGGCGATTCCTCCTGGTCGAGCAGTCTCAACCCTTTTGTGTCATTCCTCTGACCCAACCATGGTCCATAACCTATTCTCTATTTACAACTAATTGCCAATACCTATCACCTATGCTAACCTTATCCCCTCTACTCTAAATCACTCCCTTGTGACCCAGAACTGCCGAAGATGGAGGGCAAGAACAAGAAGGAAGAAGAACAGGTCCACACCCTGACTCCTCCATCTTGGCTCTTCAGCCTCCATTCCAAAAACCCCCAAATTCTACATTTTCACCCTGTGATAAACTAAGTACTACTTATTTCACACTCTTGAGACTTGAAATTCCTCCTGGGCTCTGTGCCAAGGTTTCCAACCCCTCTGTACAGCCAAACCCTCCTGTACAGGTTCCAAACCCTCCTGCTCAGGTGTCAGACCCCTCTGCCAGGGTCCCAGAGCTTCCAGAGTGATCAGAGAGATGTCCTGGACTCCAACAAATATGTACTGCTACTGACCAAAACCAGGAGCAGGAGCAGGGGCAGGAGATAGAATGTTATTGTGACATGTAGCAGAAGTTACCTCAGTGTTGAGCTCATATAAATTTTTTTTCTAGTGAAAGCTATGAGTGCTGTTAAAGATGGTGTTTGTAGTCTCTAAGTGTGTGGATGCACAGAGACAGACTGGGTATGTATCTAACTCTTGGTTACCACAACCAAGAGTTATGGGTGGTAACTGTAATCACTGATGAGTAGAATACATCAATGTATATTTGAAAAGCCCAGTGTGACTTGGCTTATGAAAAGGGAGTAGCCCATGGCCTTTACATTTAAAGCAATACAAGCACAGTTCCTGTGCCAAACTAAGCCTCCAGTCTGTTTGGAATCCACACAGCATCTGCTATTGTTTGTTAAAAATTTCACTTGTGCTTAGGTTGGCAATCTTTTCCCTGCCTAAGACAGCATCTCTCTTCTGAAACTGGTATGTATTGAACTTGATGAAAAAAGAGTTAAGACAATAGTATTTCTTCCACAAGGGGCACTTTACTGCACATATAATTTGAAAAGATTTCCTGCTCAAATCTGCTTAGATATGTTACTTTGCTTTCAATTTCCTCTTTAGTTCTAAGAGGTACATTACAAGGTTATATGCCTATACATGGCCTGGATACATAATAAGTTTCCCTTAGCAACATTAATTATATGTATTTTTCTTCCACAGTCAGCGTACAAATCACAAATTATGCAGCTTTTGGTGAAGTCTTTCAACTGCTGAATTCCTTCTACCTTCTTGTTCTCATTTGAAGTTTGTTGATCATAAGTGCCATAAGAATATATCTGCTGAATAAGACTGTTACTCTAATTCTGGATAAGGAGCCTCTTAGTCTTCCAGTATAGATTTCGCAGCTAATTTGTGATATATCATAAATACTTTAGGCAACCTTGTCATCCACCAATTTCTCTGCTGACTGCGAAGAAGATTCCATCTTCATTGCAGTTTTAACTGACATACCCATACATCATTGATTCTATCCATGAAGATGCTATTATTTAATTTTTTGCTTTTTTTTGATTCAAGATCTTACATTTCAGTTTGGCCCTGTTTTGAAGACAAAGAATATAGTTGTACTAGCTGAGTTAATGCAGTCTTTTCTTTTTTTCTTTTTTCTTTATTTTTCTTTATTTTTCTTGTTTTTTCTTTTTTTCCTTTTTTTTCTTTTCATTTTTTTCCTTTTCATTTCTTTTTTTCTTTTTTCTTTTTAAATGTACTCAGTGTGCAGTAATAGAACAATGTTAGTGAATCTTTAATATTTGACTCTTCTGATTTTATACAATATGTAGAACTAGAAGATGGCTAGATCAGGGTAGGTCCCAGAAGGACATTACAGAAAACCCACATCCCTTGAAAATCCTGTTCTCGGAAAAGAAGAATTCTCCAGACAAAATAACTCTCTGTCTTGCCAGGAAAGAATAGCTTTGTTCTTTGCCAGGAGAATGGGCTGTCCTTGATAAACTTCCTCTTATATTACCTATGCATAAATAATAACCTGCTTTGATTTTTAATTTATTTCTTTTGTCTGACAACCTGTGGGATTTGTGTGTGAAAATCTGGTAATAATGTCTTCAATGCTGATGTATCATTTTGATTCATTTCCTTTCTCTTGCACACGAGGTCTAACTTAATGATTTCAGTATAGAAAATATCTTTTCCTTCCCACATTCTGTCCTCCTGTTGCTTGTAGGAATTGGATGGGTTCATAGTTGTTACATCATGTTTGCTAATTCCAGAAATGAGATGTGTTTTCATTTCCTGGCAGGCCATTTTATGGGAATTTTCATAATTAAAAATATAATGGTTCACTTTCTTCCTCTTCCTCTACAGCCACACAGCAAAGCAAAATGATCTATCTTTAATAAGTTTATTTCCCCATTTCCTTTTGAAATTCTAGAATGATCAAAAATTTTGCTGTTCTGATATTTAAGCTTTTTTTTTTCTTTCTTAAGCAAATCGCAATGGCTTTTCATATGATGAAAGCTATGAAATTCAGCCTTTTAATTCAGCTTAGAACTGTTGATTCATCTTAGAGCTGGGTTCAGCCTTAGATTCATTTGTTCCTGTCTTGTTTATTCAAATGTTTAAAATATACTGGATATTTTATTTAATTTATGATATAGCAGACATTGCATGAGAAGAACCATCTTGTAAAATTTGTGAATGAGTATTGAGAAATTAATAATACTGGGTAAATATTTTGAGAACACCTCTGCTGTACTACTTTATCTTTTCGTTACAATACGGGCAAATGTCTGAGGTGTAATCTTCAGGCAATACATTCCCCTGGAAGGTCACAAACTATCAGGGTTTAAACCTAGCCAGCCACTAGTTCACTCAGTCATTCTCCTGCCACCTAGATGGGAGAGAGAATTAGAAGTCTAAAAGTAAGAAAATTGTAGGTGGAAATAAAGAGAGTTTAATGGGACAGAAAAAGAAGTAAATAACAATAAGAAAAAAAATTAGAATATACAAGCAAGTGATACAAATGAAAACAGTTGCTCTCCACCCCTGGCTTGATGCTGAGCAGTGGCTGCCCAGTCAGATTTCCTCCTATTTTATATCCTGAGAATGGTGCCATATATTATGGAATATCCTTTTGGCCAGCGTAGGTCATCTGTTCCTGGCTGTGTCTCCTCTCAACATTTTGTGTCCCACCAGCCTTCTTGTTTAGTTTAAACACAACTTAGCAACCACTAAAACATCACTGTATTATCAGAATTATTCTCATACCAGATCCAGAACACAAGATTGTACCAACTCCTAGAATAAAAACCAGCTCTATCCCAGCTGAAACCAGGACAGACAAACACCATGAAGTATGGGTTTTGTACTGTTATGCATTCCGAATTAGATCTTTCATTAGCTGGGCTAGTAAATAAATAAATTTCTTCAGTTAGGAGAAATGATTGTTAAATGTAAAGCCATGAGACTCTAAAATACAGATACTATCAATTGACTGTCTGTCTCCTTAGTGTATTTTTAAAGAAATTTTAATTTCATCCTCTTTCATAGGTCAAAACAATATGTTGCTGGAAATTAGACATGTGCTTGGCATTATGTAAATGATGTTTGATTAAGTGTCATTCAGAAAGTAGCAGATTCCAGTGATATCCTCTTGTTTTTCGGTGATTAGCACAGGTAAGATTCATTAACTTCGTTAATTCATTAACATTAATTCGTTAACTCATTAACTATGTATGTCCTTTTTTTGTTTAAAATCATTATACACGTGAAAAAGCCTAAATTGTCTATTAAAACCAAATCAAGTAGTAGTTTCCACCTTTTCTCTGCAGCTTTATATACTTCATCTTCAAAAAAAAAGGGAAAATTTTGCAAAGTACATTTCCTCCTTTTACATTAAGGCTATAGTTGTTAAGGGATAATGTATTTAATCTGAAACATCCTAGTAACACAGACTTATAATGAAAAGCTTGTCAAGTGTTTAATAATGATACTAAGCAATTATTATGACACTACAGAATGTGATCAAAGCCAATCACAGATATTTTTCCTTGGTCATATACCTCCAAACTACTAAATTGTTAAATTACTAGCCATTAAGCTCAATCTCATTCCAGTTTCTTTGCACAGAGATAAAAACTGAGCATTTTGATGACAACTCAATGTCCGAAACACCATCAAAGTTCATCTGTACCAGCAGTCTGCTTTTCTAGGGGCACATTTTGGGTTTAAACAGCAGTTATGATGACAGTAATGATTCCGGTGTACCTCTCATTCAAAGATTACAAAAACACTTGTGTTACAGGTAGTTAACCTGTGCTTACTATTTGCTTCACATTCCGTGTTAAATATTATGTGTAGGCATATTCAGCCAGAAGCACAGTAGGAGAAAAATGTGTTGCATCAGTTCTTGCAGAGGACGAGGCTGGGGTAAGCATGCCTTAAAACTCTGGGTACTGTTTTTTCTATAGCTAGATCCTCAGCAGCTGCTGCAGCCAGGAGGCAATGAAGGATTGAAGGAAGAAAAGGAAGGCCTTTGCACTTGAAGATAATATTGCTAGGGCTGGAATTAACCAAGAATGGGGGATGGATGATGTCTAGCATGCACTCAATTTGCTGAAGAATTCACTTTAACATTTGTGATCTACAAATAGAGCTGTCTGTGATCAACACTTACTGTTTAAAAGGGGGAAAATGCAATTTTTGAAAGCTAATATGAGAGGTCTGATGTAGTGAAGATTTAGAACCTGGTCTGAAAATAATTAAATTTTTGACCAGGGTAACTGAAGAAATTGATGCTTTAAAACCTGTGTTCACAGTTCAGTTATATCAGTGAAGAAAATGGAGTTAATATACCAGAACTTGATTTATTTGGAGGGCAAGCACCTTCTAAACTCCCTTAGAGAAGCCAAGTCTTTCCTCTACCTGTTCTATGAAATTTAGGGTGGAGCCACCCTACTTGCTGACTTGAATTGTTACTGTTGGGTTCCAGCCACCAGAGAATCATTAAAATGTACAGTGGAGCATCATAATGCCAGAGCCTGAGAATTCCATAAATCTGTGTCCTAACAGAGAGAACAAGACTGAAGGAAATTAACTGTGCTTCTTATGCAGATTTAGGCTTCAGTGTATAATTTGAGTAGAATGAGTTGTGCTTCTTATGCAGATTTAGGCTTCAGTGTATAATTTGAGTAGAATGAGTCCTCATCAAAATGGACATCTAATTTTAGTATGGAAATTCTGGGGCCTTCATATGAGGCTACAGGTTTCTTAGGACCAGTACTTATATAGATAGAGATATACACCTTATTTTTATCCTATGTATTTATTTATGTCTATGATATCTATACACACATATATGTACATGCTTCAATACCAACAAACTAATCTGATCATAATATTAATATAATGTAAATATATAATAATATATATTTTACACTATGAGAAATGGCTGTATTGGCAAAAATGCCTCTTCGGAGGAATGTTTTATGCAATGGGTATGTTGCCACATAAAACTTTGACTAGGATAATTATAGTGCATTTCAATATCAAGGCAAGGCATAAATCAACACACTACAGTTTTGCTTTTAAAAAATCCTCTGAAAACCCTCATATGTTCAGCTGGCTTTTAAGATATATGAATGTGTTTAAAAAGCTATGTTTCATTATTGAAAATGTTGTTGGAAATTCATGGCCTTAGCAGAGCATGCATATTCATCCTGGCAAACCTAAGTATTCTCACTATTGCTTGTCACTCAGAAATAGTATAAATTAAACAAAATGTACAGGTGACAAAACATGAGCATGGAGGAGTCTGTAGATTTTTTAAAATATATTTCATTAATGTTTTAGTGTTTCTGCAACCTCAAGATAAGTTAAGTGTCAAAATTAAATTACCCTACTGAGTTATAATCTGAAAAAAAATTGAGAAAAAGATGTGACAAATCTGAGCTTATCACATTTATTTGAGGAATGCCCAGATTCTCCATTTTGAACATCCAGTTGAGGTTAGGACAGTGGAGTACCTCCAAAAGTAAATGAAGGGCAGATTTAGGATCCCTTGATGAAACTGAATTGCCACAAGTCTATCGGTCCTGATGAGATGGATCCCAGGGTTCTGAGGGAGATGGCTGATGTTGTTCTGATAGACTTCTTTGTATTTGAAAAGTCATGTCAGTCAGGGAAAGTCCCCAGTGACTGAATAAAGGGAAACATCACTCTGAATTTTAAAAAGGAAAGAAAGGAATCCCCAGGAAACTGCAGATCAGTGAGCCTCACCTCCATGTCTGGGGAAATCATGGAGTGGATCTTCATTGAAACATCATTAAGGCATATGCAAGTCCAGAGAGTGATCCTTGACAGCCCGCATGTCTTTACCAAAGATAAGTCATGTGCAGCCAATCTGGTGGCCTTCTATGAAGGAGTGATTTCCATGGTGTGTAAGAGATGATTGACTGATGTAATCTACATAGACTTCTGTGCTACCTATAACACAGGCCCAAAAATCTTTCTTATCTCCAGACTGGAGAGACCTGGATTTGAAGGGTGGACTATTCAGTGGATAAAGAGATGGATGGATGAATGGATGGATGGATGGATGGATGGATGGATGGATGGATACAGACAGAGAGTTGTGATCAATGGCTCTATGTCCAGGAGGAGGCCTGGCATGAGTGATGACCCTCAGGGCTCTGTCTTGGGACAGGTGCTATTCAATATCTTCATCAATGACTCAGAGTGGGATCAATTGCACCCTCAGCAAGTTTGAAGGTGGCACCAGGCCAAACTTTGCATTTGACAGCAAGATGGGATGCCACCTAGTGTGACCTGGACAAGTTTGAGTAGTAGGTCCCATGAGAATTTAATGAGGTTCAACAAATCCAAATTCACCTGAGTGGAGCTGATGCCTTTCCCTGGGTCCTAAAGATTAAGAGCCAGACATGGTTAAGGGATAAAGGGTTTTTACCTCAATATTTAATAAGGATCTTTATGGTACACCACTTCACCAAAGTGGAATACGCCAAAGTGTACACACCCAATAGGCCATGTATACAATTTTATGGACCTTACAAATTATCATATCTAAAAAAATATCCCAATGAGAGGTTTGCATGAATAGCATGATATTACCCCATCATGAGGAACTCCCCCCGGATGGGTCTAATCTTAATTTCTAAAGAGGATCTTGGTTCTTCAAGCGCAGGGTTTTCCAACCTCCAACCACAAGGCCTCTAGAATGTTTGGTCTTCTGACCTAACAGAATATCAGGACTATGCTAAATTACCAGACTTATGGAATTACAAGTATGCATGCTAAGAGCACTGAGGATACATAAAATATATATAAAAGAAAAGGCACAAAAATCATCAGGGCAATCTCAGACATGAGTGCAGGCTGGGAGAGGAACCTGCAGAGCATTGAGAGGAGCTTTGCAGAGAAAGACTCGGGAGTTCTCATGAATGAAAACCTGAATATGAGCCAACAGGGTGGCTCACAGTCACAAAAGCCAACTGCATCCTGGGCTGAATCAAGAGAAGAGTGGCCAACAGGACAAAAGACTAATGATCTATTTCAATTTAAATCCTCAGGTTATATGAAATGGAATAGCTTTATTGAAAAAAA
>VXBR01001563.1:1687326-1802422 GCA_013400215.1 Cisticola juncidis | reverse complement strand
AATAGCTTTATTGAAAAAAAAAAAAAAAAAAAAAAAAACACTGTCTCTATAAGCTTTTTTGTCAACATGAATATTTAGGGGTTTTGTTAACATGAATGTTTTATTAATCATAACCGGCTCCATAATCTTGATTACAGGAAAAAAGTATACATTTTCATAAGTTAGCAGCATTTAGGTACATCTCACAAATATTTCTGAAGGCATTGAATTATTGTTGTGAGTTAAGTTTTCAGAACAAATTTTGGCTGATTTGTTGAAGAAAACCTTTCATTTTTCTTTAAAGACAGGTTTTTAATCCCCCAAGTATTATCCTAAGATAATGCTGGCAAAACACCTTTTTTTAATCTTACAAGCAGCTTGTCTATTTATAGCAGCATCAGACAAAAAAACATGTCAGATTCAGATAATGAAAAACTCACAGAATGATTAAGATAGGAAGATCACCTTGTCCAACCTTCCCATTTAGTTTGGGACATCTAAACCAGGTTCTCTGGACTATGTGCAGAAGATTTTGGAATATCTCTAAGGATGGAGATTTGTCCTGGGTACAAAGGAAAAAGAGGGGGGGAGTATCTACCAGAGTTTAATTCCATTACCTCTTTTTCTGTATTTTGTATTAGTAATATTGTTTTTACTCTTCATTTTTCTTATTTCATTGCTGTTTCTGTTTGGTTGGTTGGTTGGTTTTTTAATCAAGTAAATAGTTCTTATCTCAAGTGAGAATCTTTGGGTTTGGTCTTCATCTCACCAGGAGAAAGGGTGGGAAAAGAGCAGCTCAAATGTGGTTTAATTTTCCAGCTGGGTTTTAAACCAGCACAAGACTGCACAAAGTTCCTGGGCAATCTACACAGAGAAAAAGTGTTTTCTGCAGTTCAGGAGGAACCTTCTGTGTTTTAGTTTGTGCCAGCTGCCTCTTGGGCCTGTCACTGGGCAGCACTAAAAAGAGCCTGGTTCCATCATCTTTTGTGTTCTCCATTCAGGTACTTATGCACACTGATTGATAAGACCCCCGAGTCTTCTTGTCTCTTGGCTGAGTATCCCCAGCTCTCTCAGCCTTTCCTCACAAGAAAAACCCTTCAGTCTCTTCATCATTTTGGTTGCCCTTCACTGGAATCTCTCTGGGATGTTCAAGCTTTCCTTGCATTGGGGAGCCCAGAACTGAACTCAGCAGTCAGAAGTGGTTTGATCAGTCCCGAGCAGAGGGTAAGAATCTCCTCCCTTGACCTGCTGGAAGTGCTTTGTCCAATGAAGTCCAGGAGACCATTAACCTTTGACATAAGAGCATATTGTTGCCTCATGGAAAGATGCATCTGGACTTGTCCTGGAGCATGCTAAGATACAGGCATACATAGAGAGGTTAGTCTAAATTGAAATATCATTACAATATCTGCATATTTATCAACATAGATATTTGAGAAAGTCTACTAGAGGAGGCTTTAGCTCTAAATATAAGTTAATAAATGACTGCTGATTCAAACTGAATTTTCAAATATCATTTAACTGATACTGCATCTTTTCTTTGATTTCTTTAATGTCTGAAGTTATACAAGGATATTATAAAAGGACAGAGAATGTTTATTATGTGAAGATAACAGGAAAATGAGCAGAAAAAACATAGCCTACAGAGATATCTTTATTTAAAGACTTTCCAAAGATATCTGATTTAAGGGGTTTTTTAAATTATGCATAATTTTTTATAATATAAACTAAATTTAGTTGCTTTTGTCACTTTATACACTTGCTTCTTCTTACATATAGAGCTGAGTTTATGGAAAAAGTTGAGGCCAATCTAGGAGGCCAGAAATGGCTAAACTGGTAATTGATTCTAGGACCCATATTTGGAGCAGCCAGAAATAGCCGAGAGCTTGACTTGATCCATGTTGCACAAAAATTGAGACAAAGCCTGCCTCAGAGAGATGCAATCTAAGTGCAAATTACAGACAACAAGCTGCAAGCACATGGTAACCATCAAAATGCCTTGGTGTCAGAGTCAGTATTACAGTTGAGGTCCAATCCAGTTATCAATTATTGTTTGTAGCCACTTTCCAAGCAAGCAGTATGGAAAATTAATTTGTACTTCACTCCTTCCTACTGCTTATGGATCTACCTCTGATTAAACACAAAGATGTTTTCAGGTTATCTCTTTTATTATTTTTTAATCTTGTGAATGGGGTTGTTTACATGTAACATGCAATTAGATGTCAGATGGTATTTGCAATCAGAGTTGGTTGAACAGATTGCACTTAGAATGTTATGAAGATGATAACATGATTTAAGCTTCATATTAGACCTACTGATTGCTTTAACTTGCAGAATATTTGAAAGATAATTAGGAAAATAGAAATAATTTTGATAGGACTTTGAACTGTTTTTTTCTTTACAATTTATGAACATAATCTAGATAAACCAGAACTAGGAAAGAATCCTCACAGTTGGAGATCCCTGATCACTTTAAAGAATGATTTACAGTAATAGTTTGCAGAATATAATAAATAAATTAGGTGAATATGAAAGAACAGATAGCTGTAACTGAAATTTTATTTTCACTTTAATGAGTTTTCTTACAAACAGGCTCTTCCAAGTGAACTATATTAGTACAAGGACAAGAATTCTTGAAAAAAAAAACTTTTAAAGTTTCAAAAATTATTGTGATTTAAAGTAAATTTCCCTCTATTTATTTAAATATTGTTTGTAATTGTAGCAATTTTTGTTCTGTGAAACAGTTACAGAAGTCATCTCCATTTGGTGGTATTATCCCTTCAGCCCAGAAGAGCTATAAAAAGATGTGCAAAACATTAACCACAAGAATAATTTTTATTTCACCACACTGATCATTATGACTTAGACACATTGTTTAGATAAAATTGCTACACTAAATAGCTTATAAGAACTAAAGTAGTTTTGAAGATAAGAAGGTAACAGGAGAATTTGGCTTTTCTTTAATAGTAATTTTAATATCCAGGGAAAATAAAGGGGTTGGAGTTTCGAATATCACACATAACTGATTTTTGGTTGACAGTTTACAGAAAAATACTATTTTTCTATTAATAGGAAGAGTTAAAAAAATGTAAGATCCACACAATGCATAATGTATCTAGTACTGTCCCCATTGAATTAGGACATCCTGTGATGGTAGAGCATGAACAGCAACATTTGTACATTACATGAGGGTAGCATACAAAATCCTTTGTGAATTCTTGCTGTTACTTAAAGCTATTTCTCCTAAGAACAAGCAAAGTTGTAAAGCAAGTTTCTCGATATACTTTCCTACAGCTTTTAAAATCTATGGCTGAAATTTCAAGATGGGAATCAGTGTTTGGTGTATGATTCTGTGCTATACTTTATTTTGATTTTGACCAATCAAAGAATATTCTAAAGGAAAGCAAAATAATCCAACAGTCAGGAATGTATGATATTTTAGCATTACACTTGTTACCAAACCATCTAGAATAATAATCTTCACCTATTTTAAAAAGTCCCAGAGGTGTAAAGAGAAAACAGGACTCCACAATCTTGATCAATCAAGGCTGTCTAGAAATAGTTCTGAATATTAAGCACACATACTGAAAACATTAGGGTTTCTGAATTCAAAACGTAAGCTGAAAGTAAAATACTTATCATATTTTAGCAGAATCTGTAGGCAATAAGACAAAATTTCAGAGAAATTGATATGGTTTTGTTTTTATCAAACTAATGAGCTGAAGCTTTTTGCCTCTGGATGCACTCTTCATGACAAGAAAAACATTATGATGTCAATTCTAATAATTTAACAATTTAGTTGTTTGGAGATATAAGATCTGTGAAAAAATATTTCTGTCTGGATTAAGTCCAATTTTTGCAGTGTCATTGCCATAATCACTGGTAAACTAGTAATGGCAAGAAGAAACAATATTGGTGGACAGAGTTCTTTATAGACTTGTAGGACGGCCTTGTTCTTCATGCTTTTGCTCTTCAATATAGAATCACAAGCGAAATTTCCTTACATTCTTTAATATATTTATGATCTTGAAATCATCCTGAGGAAAAGCCATTTTAACACTAATCATTTTTTGAGAGAGAACATCAAAATAATTCTGAAGTCTCACTATCTACATTAATAAGATAATTTTGACAGCATCACTAAAACCAAAAGAAATTAAAGACCTGATGATTTATAATCTAATGAAGTTTTATTTTTAACAGAAAACAATAAAACCCCAAACAAACATGAGCAAGAAAAAATTAAAAGCCCCCACATACATGCTCTATAATATGATCCTTTTACTTCTAATTTGAAACACAAGCCTTTATACATGATCTATTTTTCACTCACCATTTATATTTCTGGATTTCATTCTTCTTATAGAGCATTTGAAATGCTATTAGCAACTGATGATAAAGGCTAAATATGGAGGATAAATAGTAATTGTCAGTGTTCAAAGTAAGCAGATACGTCCCTTTCCTCTGAGGAATCTCCTGCTGCAGAGAATACTGATATGTCTTTTGACACTGAAAGTGCTGAGAGAGATGTAATTTCAGATCAAGACAGCAGATTACAAGGTCAAAAGCAATCCACTTGAGATAAATCCTATGTCATCATAACGAACTTAAAATCCTTGATATAGAAATTCAGTAGCAGAATAAGCAGAGTACTATTGCTCTTTTTCTGTTTAAATTTACATCTGAGAGAAGTGATAGTTATGACTTAACTTGAGACAAGAAGCAACAGAATAAAATAGGAAAGCCAAGCTGGAATTCTTGTAATGCCTTTAGATCCCAATTCATCCAAATGAGGCTTTTTGAGTTAAAAGCAAATGTTCCATAAAACACTCCCAGTGGACCCGAACGTGGTCACAGCCTCAACAACAAGGATCAGATGGATTTACTTGCCATGGAGGAAGAAAGGTTTGGTAGCTTGCTCTGAGGGTAGGAAAAATTACAGACAATACTCCTAGCAGCTCCAATAGGAATGATAAGTCCCACTCCCACTCTTTGTGTGTGTAACTACTGTCTGTGAAAGTCTCCATGTATCTACCAGCTTGTGGTATATTTGTTTCTACAGGATTCTGAAATCTATTTTCTTGGTCAATATTTTTTTAGAAGAGAAAGTCAGAAAAAAAACCTGATTGCTTTTTTAATATATCTATGAAAACAATTACATTCCAAAATGTCTGTTACAATACCTGCTACAGCTTTCTGTCTGAAAATATAAATATCAGATCTCCACTGTCCTTTTTCTAACTGAGAGGCTCAAAGGCATTGTGTTCCCACTAAGGAGAAATCAGATTTCACACCAATAAGCACAGACAGAGAAGAAACTGCAAGACCAAAAATTGTATCTGTAGCTATGCAACTACTGAAGAATTTCTCACTGAGATGGTGAAATGTAGTTCCTATGTAATAAAAGGATATTTTTTCTCTACAAGTAAATCTCAAAAAGCAGGCCAGGAAAAACACAGTTAAGAAACTAAACACAAACGGGTCATAAAACCATAACACATAATAATTGCATGTCAGAACATTGTGGCATTTGGTAAGACCAAAAGAATTTCTAGCAAAATCTGTACAAGAGCTTCCATAGTCCAGTCACCTGGCCAGAGAAGGAAAAAATTACAGCACTCATATCCCACTAGAGCCTCAAAATTTAGATTCTAAAGCCAGAATCACCAGAAATGAACCACACTGGCAGGTCACTCACCATCTACATTATATTCAGTCTTGACTGAAAATGAAGATGATTGAAGTACGTTTAAAAGATTTGTCCTTAAATTACTGTGAAACCACAAGGGAGGATTATAATGAAGCTATTCTGGTATAAAATGTATGAAAATCTGTCTTTAGAGTAGTTTCACAGAACAGGCAAAAAAAAAGATTTTTTTTGTTAAAAATCATCTTCTCGATATAAAAATAAAAAAATAGAATTAATACAATATGAAATTGTTAAAATTTAAACACTCTTAAATCAGTGAAATCCACCAAGTCTGATAGCAAATTCTTCTGGATGCTGAGGCAGATTTGGCTGCAAACTGGAGACATATGAAAAAAGAAATAGTCATGTAATTGTGGAAATTAAGGATGGCCACAGATACCAACATATTTTGTTTAGCTTAGATCTAAAATCATTGACTTGTTTGCTGAGTCTGCTAGTGAGAGTGCTAGCTGACATCAACCACAGCTTAAAACGTTAAATTCTCCTTATTTTTCTTAGCTTTCTGATACTTGTTAGTTGTATTCCCTTTACTACTCACATCTGCATTAAGAAACATCTTTAGGTTTTACACTTTACATCTTTGATCTAGTGGGATTTATGGTTGTTTGAAACTGCCCTGATAATTTCTTCTGTCTTTTATAGCTTCCAGTGGAAAAAATCCAGTAGAGTTTGCCTCAGGCCAAGTAAAGTTTCATTTTTGTTGTAGAATGCAAGCAGGCTTGCCAGGTGGTTTCTGAAGGTGGAGAGAGTTACAAACAACAGACAATAAAACTTTTCAATAGCTAGAGAAATCAGTACTCACAGGAGTAGTCTTTTTTTTTTTTGTTGGATTTCTAACTTTCTATATATGGTTTGCCAGTAAACAACAAAAACCAGAGATTTTAACTGTTTCTAATTAAGCAGAACATTGACAGTCTCTTTCAAAACCAAGAGTCTCAGGGTATGATGGAGTACCAGATGACAATCAGGCATGTTTCATCTCCCACTCATGTCTAACCCCAAACCAAAACCAGAGTACATTGCTTGTGGTAACTCAGATACAGACAAAATTATCTACAGTGAACCGAACATCTTTCAGCAGTAGTAGATACAGAAATTTGTATATTTGTTGGAGTCCAGGATATCCCTCTGACAGCCCTGGAGGATCTGGGGGCTGTACAGGGGGGTCTGGGGTCTGTACAGGGGGGTCAGCCAGCCTCCCACAGAGCCCAGGAGGACTCAGATTCTGGCCTCTGCCCATGGGAGTGAATACTCACATTGTATGAAGAATCACAAGCTGAGTGAATTCAAAATAAGTAGTATTTAGTCTATCATAGAATGTAAATGTAGAATCTAGGATTTTAGTATATGGGGTTGAAGAGACAAGATGGAGGAATTGGGGAGTGGCCCTGGTGTTCCTTGTTCTTGTTCTCGTCCCCCATTTTCTGCTGAGTTGGATCTCAAGGATTGGTTTAGAGTAGAAATGACATGTTAGCGTAGGTAGTAGGCATTGGTGAAATTTTGTAAATAATAAATACGTTTCGGACGGTGGTTGGGTCAGGGGTACTGTACATAAGGTACGGGACTCTCTGATCCGCCCAGTCCTGCTGCATGCCCTGCTCTGCTGAGGATGTCTCTCAGAGAGCAGAGAAAGAACTAAGATAATGTGCCCTGCCAGGGAGACTTGGCAGAGAAGAAAAAACTAAGATAATGAAGAATAAACAACCTTGGAAACATGCACTGGCGGACTCTGTCGTCTCTGTCTTCGGTGTGAAACACTTGGGGCAAAGAGAAGACGCAAAACCTTATTACCTTGGGGAACAGCAACCCCAGGGAAATCTCCAGGGAACAGCAACCCTGGGGGAAGAACCAGCAGCCTCGGGGCACGGCCGCCCTGAGGAGAATCTCGGGGGACAGCAACCCCGAGATATATTATGGGTAGAAGGAATACATTAAATATTATTATGATACTTTTTCTAATTCTCAGTTGTATCCTTAGACTTCAGATTTCCATTAGAGTATCAATTTGCTAATTTCTACTGGTTCTCTAATGGCAAGTTTACTCTGCTCCTCACAGATTTATGCACTGTATTCACTAGTACCATCTGTTGGCAAAAACAGACCATAGATTTACCAAACAAATAAATATTAATATCTAAAATAATTTAGTGACTAGGAAAATGTATTACAACCTAGATTTTTTTTTTCCTGTGATATCCTCTCTGCTTCCAAGGCTTGTGTGGACAGAACTCCTCTTCTGTGGTAGAGTTTAAATCCAGTACATGGGAAAGTAGCTGGTGGATTGATCTGTTGCTCTTGACAAGCCTGAGAAGACTTCTTAATTTTCTCACTCAGATTAAATAAGATGACATGCTTAAGTGCCTTCAGAACTTGAGTTTTCCTACAAAATTTGACATTAAACTATTTCTCGTAGATTATAAAAGACAAAGAATTGAATATGAAAGTACTTTTTTTTGAAGAAGGAAGGAAGGAAGGAAGGAAGGAAGGAAGGAAGGAAGGAAGGAAGGAAGGAAGGAAGGAAGTTCTCTGACTTTCATCTGAAGTTTTATGTTTCAGGATAATAAAAATAAACTTCTATCCAGGAGTTCCATAATATATGTCTGTATGATAGAGACTATTTTTCCAGAAGTCAGGAAAGAGTAATATTTCTGTCCATTTTGTATTTAAATCATTATATTCTCTTTCTGACTTAAGTAAGGACAGTCAGGAGAAAGCTGTTAGTGATAACATTTTTGACTCGATCTGAGATTAAACCTTTTTTGATAGTAAGGTGTTTCCTTTGGTTTGCACAAATGAGCCATTCTTGCAGTGGTTTCTCTGAGCTCAAGTCTGGCATCCATTTATTTGCATTTTGGCTAGTAAACAACTTATTTTCCACCACAGCACTACATTATACTCTGCACACGGAAAAAACACAACTTAAGAACATAAAGAAAATTCCCAATCCAGTTGACTTGCAGAGATTTCTTCTACCATACAATTACATTCTTCTGTTTTAAAACAAACTTATGCTAATCAATCTCTAGCCTCTAGCCTTTCTTCAGTGAGGTTCACTAAGGTCTACCCGACTTCAATGTAATACTAGTAATTTCCTTAAAGCTGTATGTTTTTAATCAAAAAGTTAACTGCTAATGTGATAGAAACATTAGCCAGTTACATCTTGCATCTTCAGATTTATTATTACTGTACCATATTCTAGTACTTTTTCTCAGAAATTAGTATTTTTTCTTCTTGCCACTGATATTTCAAGATATTTGCAAGATAAAGAAAAAAAAACAAAAAACCACAGAACAGTCTGTATTGATTCAGAAAAATATCCTAACCTTCTACTAAATTGAAGGTTATTTCACTGGCTTTAATTTCTGTCTTTCTTTTACCAGTTAGTGGTCTATTATTTAACATATTACTTATATTACACAACTATTAAATGTGTAGATATAGTTCATGAGCACATTTTTATACATGTATATTCCTTTTTGGGTTTTATTTTTATGCAAACACCAGTCCTGCAGATATAACATACCTCCCTGCACATGCAATTTTGAATTATTTGATTACTTTTGCTAGCCTCCAGCTATTCATATTCCAAGTACCTATTAGCTTTCCTTGACTGAAGTTATTAAGAAACAAATATGTTTGGATATGATTAGTCTTTCAAAACATAAAATCCATCATAAAACAGTATAAAAAGGCTTTTTTTTTTTTTTCTGTGATGGAAGAGAGGTTGATTCTTTTAAAAGATTTTAGAATGGAAATTCTTTTCAATTAAAATGGAAGCCAGACCAAATAATTCAACTAGTCTTCATCTTTTTGCTTAGCCCTTAATGTATTCCTCCTGTATTTGTATGATAAAGACCATTTATTGAACATCACTACCCAAATTATACAGTTTTGATGTTGGGTCCTATGACTGTCATGTAGTAAGTAACAAACAAAGAGTATCTGTGAGCAGCTGACCAATAAATTGGACTTCATCAAAAATTCAATATCATCCAGAAAAGAATTGGGATATTGCTGGCTTCAATTTATGGAAAAGGATTTTCACAGACAGTGTGCCAATCATGCAAAAGGATGGTTGAAAATAACTGTTGGATTGGCATATTAATGATCACAGGAGACCAATGTAAATGTCATGAACTACTGAGAAAGAATAAACTGAGCACTACTATGAGTCCTCATGTGTTCCCAGTCTGCACAGATAAAATTTTTATCACAGCAAACAGCATGGTAGTTTGCATGAATTATTAAATCATATGCATACAAGAGGGTTCGTAATTAAACAGAAAGACTTACTGAGGATTATAGTAACTGACAATGTCTAGAGCCTGCAAAGTCCAGCTATAAGTCAAGAGACTAGCATATATGATTGCTTTTAATTTGCACTACAATTTGTGAGTTATTAATTTATAACAGGTTTTGGATATTGACAAAGAGGAAATGAATGTACAATTAGTCTTTCAGTATGCATATGTCAAACATTAATAAAAAATATTAGGCTCATAGCATTATTTATATGCAGTCACATTCATTTGTCACAATAATAATAACTCCAATATAATAAGCTATTTAATGCAGAAATTTAGTTTAAATTGACTATGTTGTCCTTTATGCATTATTATGTATGAGCCCTTCTAATATGCCTTCTGTTTTACATTTTTAGCAACAGAATCATATGCTTGAAACTCTCAAGGGCTTATTTTGTATTTCAGTGATGAACAATTCAGCCTTAAGGTACTTAATTCAGATTATAAGGCCTGTGACATTTAGAATAATACTGGAGGTTCCTTTTCACCCCATTATGTACACGAAGTCTTGTAGTATGCTAATGTGTGCAGAAGGTCAGTAGCTCTCCTTTCTTATTGCCCTCTACCCATAGAGAAAATAAAAAATGCACTTTGTAGAAACAAGTAAAAGTTTTCAATTATGTTTTCCTTTCATAACCTGAAGTACAGGGAGACATCAAATAGCTTTATATTAACTATCATCTTCCCATTTTATTTTACCCACTATAATGGGTTAAGTTGAATTATTCTTCTCCCCTGGTTTGGGACAATGGTGAAGATGTTAAATAGTTGAAAGCCATTACTTCATTTTTAAAAAAGGAGCAAATACACAGGGGTACAGAAGAAACTAGCCCTGAAATTCTCAGCATGAAACTCACAAAGGGGAGAAAGTTTTCCATCCCTTGCTGAAATGTCTAAGCCCCAGTACTTACACTGTGAAATACAGTTTCAGCACTCTAGTCTGACACTAGTCCAAGATAGTTAGCTTTGTCAGGACTGGAGAATTTCTGTAGCATATTACAGAATCACATATGCAGCATAACCATGCACATGAAGAATTGAATCATTCTAGTTTGAAGTATCTATGAGGCAAGCACATAGGAAGATTCCATCAAGTTCTCCACTTGTGTCTATCTCTATATAAAAACTTGCTTTCTTTCCATGAGAAGTACTGACTACTCTATTTTATACATTTTAAGCATTAAATTGGTTTGAGAGGTTCTTGAACAATTATTCATTTAATATATCACACAAAATTTATTACTTACATTATATTTTTTATAATGTTAGTATGCAAACTTATATTCTATTTTTAAAGGAATTTTTTTAACTTTACAAAGTGCTTTCCCACATCAATTGTGCAAGTCTCTAGGTCAGTATATTATATAGCAAGGTCCTAAATATATATATATATAGCAAGTATATATATATAGCATAAATATAGTATATTTATAACAAGTATATATAGCAAGGTCCTAATAAATTCAGAATCAAGCTCAACAAGACAACACAAACTTTACAATAGATAAATTTCTATCTGATATTGAATAGCATTTAGATGTAATCTAACTGCACCTAAACTGTGGTTACCACTATAAATATATAGAAATGAATCAAAAGGAAAGTTCTTCCAAGCTTCTTTTAGGGTTTTGTTTCTGTACTTATTATAGACAAGTAGTGGCCATAATCGTAGAATCACAGAATCAGTCATACAATCATTCAATGACTTGGGGTGGAAGGGACCTTAAAGATCAATCAGTTCCAACCCTCTTGCTATGGGCAGGGACACCTTCCACTGGACCAGGTAGATCCAAGGTCCCCATCTAACCTGGCCTTGAATATGGGACACCCACAATTTCTCTGGACAAGCTGTTCCATTACCTCACCACCCTCAGATTGAAGAATTTCTTACTAGTACTAAGTTAAACCTACTCTCTGCCAATTTAAAGCCATTAGTCCTTTTCCTATGCTTACATGTGCTTGTGAAAAGTCCCTCTCTGGCTTTCTTCTAGTCCATCTTTATCTAGTTAAAGCCAGCTATAAAGCTGTCCCCAGAGTCTACTCTTTTCCAGGCTGAACAATGTCAATGCTCTAAGACTGTCTTCATAGCAGAGACACTCCAGCCCTCTGATCACCTTCATGGTTCTCCTCTGGACCTGCTACAACACGTCCTTGCCCCCTTTAAGTTGGAGGCTCCAAGACTCCTTATGGGGTTTCAGAAAAGTGGAGAAGAGGGACAGAATCAACTCTGTTGAGCTGAAGACCAAATCTGAAAGACATTATTTGCAGTTAGTGAAACCATGTTGGCTGATGTCATCATATTCAATGTGTCTTGTCACAGACCCCAGAAGGATCTGCTCCATGATCTTCCCTGGCACCAAGGTAAGACTGATTGGTCTGTAGTCTCCAGGTCTTTCTACTGTTTTTTAAAAATGGGAATTTTATTTCCCCTTTTCCAGACTGCCCCATCTTCTCAAACACGATGGATAATGGCTTAGTTGCATCATCCGGTGGTTCCATCAGGACCTGCTGAGGCATCACACCAAGTCCCAACAGGGGACTGCTTGGATGGTCTCAATCCTCCCCTACAGTGGTGTACTGTAGGGGAGGTGGTAGTAGTGTGGCAGACTTCTGCTATAATGCCACCTGTCCCAGCCCTCTCTCTGATGCTGACCAGAAGCTCTCAGATTCCGTTTGGTCACTGAGGCAGAGGGCAACACTCCCTCCTTGTCTCCCCCGATGGTCTAAAGGAAATTTTACCTTTAGCTCTGCTGCTTACAGATGCTGCAATGAAATTACAGATTTGTCTCTCTGTACATTAATTTCTCTTTTTTCTCCTGCTCTGTGATATCTGTTCAGCTCAGACTTAGCTCTGAACTGCCTTTTGGTTTTAGGCTGTGAGGAGCTTAGCATAAGAAAGCTTTAGCTTCTTGGACATCTGAAGTGCATTAGAATTTAATAACAGCACATTTTCTCTCCTGTTCATAACCCCCAAAATTGGACATGATGCTTTACTTCAAAGATAATATGAATAGTTTCAAATAATTTTTCTATTTGACAAAAAGCCTCACTTAAGGTGATTACTTTAATTTTTTCGGTATTGCATTTAAGTATGTGAGGCATTATTTTATTTTTTATTTTATTTTGTATATTTATTCCATAAAACATATAACTAGAAGCTATACCTGAACTCAAGAAAAATTATTTATTTTAGTAATAATTTATTAAAGTGCAGGAGCTTTTAAACCGTAATACTATTTCTTTCTGAGGAATGAAACAACTCAACACTCATTTATATTTTCCTTTAAAAACAGAGGTATGTCAGACCCATGTATTTTGCAATGTTAAGGGGTTAATTGTCCTAGTGCAACCAAATCAAGTATAACTGAAGAACTGAAGAGAAAATCTTTATCTCCCTGGGTTTATAGGACTTTTTAAAGCAAACAGTTTATGCTCTTGAATAAAATATCTGTCTCATACAGGCAAGAAAAAATCTATATGGAAGTTAAAAGATAAATGTTAGATATCTAGGGAAAAAAGATGCTAAGTTATATGGGCCAATACTGAAAAATATTATTGTGAGTTCTCTTATGTGTCTTAATGCAATTTTTTCCCACAATTTTAATTGTATAGGAAAATCAGCTTTGTTTTCAATGTTTACCTATTTATTTAGAATCTGACACTAAAGTAACTCAGAAAAAGATTTTTGATTTGTGTCCTTAAACTTCACTAAGCAAAATCCACTAGTATCCAAAATAAGTAGCTGCTGAAATGGAAATTAATATCCTGTAACTGAAAACTGAGATTACTTCATACAAGTATTCAATTACAACATAATCTTGAAAAATAAGATCTTCAGAGAAATCTTGCACAGTATGTACTCACTTGTTTGTTGGGCATTTGCACTTTGTTAAATTACAGTGCAAGTATTTCTGTGGTATTTTATTGTTCCTCAGCACCCATGTATGTGTTAACATAGGAGGATAAATTCCTGTGATACTTCACTGAGTGCTAGAACTTGGGTGCTGAATGTTGTTTTTTTTTCTTCCAATGAGTGGAAAAAAGTTCTTCAGTGCAAAATACACAAACCATCCAACTAATTCTGACTGCAAGTTATATTATGTAACTACCTATCTAGAGAACAGGTGTTTCTGATTTTTCACTGCAGTGTCTCTCTCAGGATGCATGGCTTCGTGTCATACTTCAGACTTTTAGGTCTTCATCTCAAATTATGGACTCCCTTTTAACATACCTGGATACTTAACCACATCACATTTTCAGAACATTTTTGTGGCATTCTTCTCAAAGTATCTTCTATGTTTTCCCTCCAGTTCAGTCCTACATTTAACAAATTTGGTATGTTTTTTTCTGGGCACACAAGAACTTTCCCTACTTCTGACATCACTGATAAAAGACAAGTCTAGAAAAGTAGTGAAATTTCTAAGAAAAGGCAGTACCAGTACCAGCCTTACAATTAAAATACCTCACCATTCTCTAGATATGATATCTCATATCTAGATATGTATCACAGAATATAGTCCCTCTCTGCTCTGCTACTGAGTCTGGAACAGCAATAATTATCAGAGGGGAAATTTTGCTTGGTGTTGTCCATCATTATCAGCAAGTCAGTGTCTCACAAATTACATTCATTAAGCTTTGAATGTGTTGTTGATGTAAGAAGCAGTCGTGAAGCTGCATCCCGAAAATTACAAAAAATATAACACAGGGAAATCAGCTAAAGGCCTAAAAACCACAGGCAAAACCACACTCTTCTCCCCTCTTTAAAAGCACTCTCTGAGAAATGGATGAGCTGAAAGTGCTCCACCTAAAAGCTTTTTTTAACAAATTTAGTACCAAGACATTTTTTTACAAGACAGCAATGAATGCATATCCTGGTTTTATTTCAATACTTCATGAATTAAAGTAATCGCAAAGAATGATTGTTTTAAGGAAAGGAAAGTAAAAAAAAAAAAAAAAAGGTGACCTTTCCTCCTTCCATTATCTTGGCCACTAACTAGGCATTTATCAGCATGAACTTTAACATTCATAACTGTGTTATGTCCTGAAAGAAAATTTTAAATCAATACTAATATATTTCTATGCTAAAGAAGAACTTTTTAAGGTAGGAGTTCCTACTTGTTCCTAGTTTGATGATAAGCTCTTTTCTCTTGTTTTTTCACTTCCAAGGCAGAGCACTGATAATTTAACTAAAGGTTGATTAATCACATCTCCATGGTAGCAATGTGAAGAAGTCAGGAAGCAGAAGTACAAGAACACGTAAAAACAAGAAAAAAACAAAAAATACAAAACAAGCCAACAAACAAGCCCAAAATCCCCAAACTGCTGAACCTACAACCCATCAAGAATACAAAGTGAAGGTAGCCATATCCAGAGATCCTACCTGCTACACAGCTGTGAGATGTAATAGATAATAGGCTTCTAGCAGATTTTCAGCTCATGGAAAGAGCTAGGAGACTTGACCTGACTAAATAGCTTGGGTAAACTGGGCTGAAGCTCCAGGCTGCTGACACAATCTGACACAATTATCTCTATAGTGAATCATAATTCTGTATAAAGGGGAAAAAAGGGACAACATCCCAGAGAGAGCTGGGGAAGTTTTCTAGGACATCTGCAGGAACAGCAAGACAAACCACTTTGTGTGACCAACTATTATCTCCTGGTCAGGTCTCAATGCAAGGCTGCAAAAAGACAGATTTAGACCCAGCTCTCTTCACAATAAATGAAATGATAGAAAACTAGTAACTGTTACAAGACTTTTAAAGGAGAACTATTCTGAGCAGCAGCTTTCAGAGAAACTGTGCATGAAATCAAAAGAGAAGTCAGATCCACAGACCTGTAGACCCCCTAGGACCATGGTGTTTTCTCCCCTAAATGATTCTATCATTCTGTAATGCAGAAAACAATGACCATAAAAGAGCAAAAGATAATAACATTATGAATGTGGGCATGTCCATGATGTGTTTCAAAATATTGTCAATGAAGAGAAATGAGGCTCACACTATAAAATTAATTTCTTAACATCACAGCTCTTCCTCACTTTCTTGCCTTGAATCACCACAGGGACTCAGAAGAAGTTGTCTTTCCCATCAATCCTTTATGAGATATCGTGAGGCAGCTTTCTTAGGCCAAAGAAAATCAGGATTCCTCTTTTTCAAACATCGACACTTTGATCCTTTGTCCCATATACTTTTAAAATGTAATAATTTTTTTTTGTCATATGATAGAAACACGATCAGTTCTCTTCTTCCTGTCTCTTGATTTCTTTTAACTCAAAAGACTAGATTTCAATATTGAGAAAGGTATTCATCCTGTGACACAGATAGGAAAGTCTCCTGTGTGCATTGCCTCCAGGCTAATCTAAATTGAAGTAAATGAATTTCTTCATAGCCTAAATCTAAAAAGGTAAAAGATGGGAGAGAATGTGAGAGTTAGACACTTAACTTGTAGTGATTAAATAACACTTATTTGTGTGGGAGATAAATTATAGAGCACGAAATAACTTTTTGTCTAGAAAATGGCAGAGCTGCCAGGATGCAGATCCCAGATGAATTTGGAAATGAGGTAACTGTATCTTGGGATGCAGCTTTCCCATATTTCATATGCTTTAGGAAACCATTGCTGTTAACTGTACATAAAGTAACCAAATAATGAGGTGATGATGGGAGAACAGAAGGAGTGGGAAGTGCTCAAGTGTGAGAGTGAACAGTAGTCTGGAGCCTGACTACAAGGATTTTGGAAGATAAGAGGTCAATCTGTGTTTATACGGATTCCTATGCAGTTTTTATGGGGAATACTGAATGGCTCCCTTTTTGGGAACAAAACAAGTGAGAAGTAAATAAAGTACTGGTATGGCAAAAAGTGAAGTGCAGAGAAATCCTGAAAATTGCAAGATCCATAGCAGTATCAGTTGGATGGGGAACAGCCCAGCAGAAAGGAGACCACCCAGCCCAACTCCTAAATAACCAGATAGGCTCCTAGAAGTAGAACAAGAGAAAGAGAAATGGGGTTATCTGTTGGAATGGCTGCAAGTGGAACATGGTCACTCCAGGATGAGAGATTTGTTAAGAGAGGGGTAAGTAGAGGATGGCTGGTCACCCTAAAGGCTTATGAAACATTTGTCTCTGCCTGAGACCAATTCCACACCAGACTGGAGAAACACCCCCTGCAAGATTCCCCCTCTCTGTCTAAAGGTAGGAAAAGGGTTATGGGAAACTTGGCAGGTTAACTACATTGGTCCTTTTGACAAATCAGAAGGAAAATAATGTATGTAGGTTTTGAAATAGCCTCAGGTCTGGTCCAGGATGAAGCAGTAACACAGTTCACAGGGGAAAGTACAGTGAAAGGGTTATGGTTCCGTTTCCTGCCTAAAGCAAAATCAGTACTATGAGATAATGGCAGTCACTTCACAGCAGGAATAGTCCAAGAACAGGAAGAAACTAGAGGAATGCTGTGGCTGTTTGACACCCCCTACAATCCACAAATCAGTTAGATACTGGAAAAAGGATCACCTAAACCAGTTTTTGTTACCTCAGGATCCAAAATGGCCTGACTGACTTTGGGAGATTATGACCAAAGTCACTGACCAAAGGGGACTAAATGGATGTCCATGACTTGTGTCATTTTTACCTAAGTCACTTACTATCTCTTCTGGCAACAAAGGGAAATCCCCAGAATTCTACATTTTCCACATCAGACAGTATTGGTAAACTTCCCAACTATTGGGTTATAGAAGTGTAATATAAGTTGTTTTCCCTCATTGTTTTAAGAAGAATAGAAAATTCTCAATTTCTGAAGATTAGTCCTCAAAATATAAATCATGTTCCTTGCTGGACTACTTTCATTGAGTAGGTGGTGGTTTTTATCTTCTTGAATTTTTTAAATGCATACTAAACAAGGTTGTTCTGGCATGCATCCTGGCTGGTGCTTTAATGGTCAGTTTAACCTTTGCTGACAGAAAGACAAAGTACTGCTTCTTTCCTGTAAAATGCTCATAATACAGCTAGAACTTAAAAATCAGCTGAGCATTCTGGAGAAATCACTTTCTTTTTATTTATTTGCTCAGTTTGCATTGTAATTAGCTATCTTAAATTGGAGTCTTATCATTTAAATAATTCCAATTTAAGTGTATTCTGGACTTAAAAAAGAGAGGGAAAAAAGAGAATTTAATTAAACTACATTGTAAATCAAATTAAACATAAGGAAAAACTTAATTAATCATCTATTCAAAGTTCTTGGCTAAATATAGTGGTCATAACATTGTAAATTCTAATAACTGATATTGTGACATGTAAAAGAATACTAATTTCTATCTACCTAATCCTGCTTATTGCAGTGTTTGATGTGATCAATACTACAAATGCATCATTTGCCATGCTAGAGTTAATATAACTGCTAATATTACTTTGGTACAATTAATGAATAGATTTAAGACCAAAATAAAAAATTAATTTGATAGTTTTTAATATTTTTGATAACTGTAGATATATATTTTTTCAATATTATTTATGATGTAAAGATGCTCTCTGGATTTCATTTTCTTTTACATACATCATTTATCAGTTTACAAATATGAAACTATAAGTAATATTTCTCATTTTGAAAGTAAATTCTGTCAGAACAAGTTTTTTTGTAAGCCCAATAGAAAAAAGGAAAGAAAGATAGGCAGAAAGATAGAAGGACAGATGGAAGGATGGACGGACAGACAGAAGGTATGAAGGAAAGAAAGAAAGAGAGATAGAAAGAAAGAGAGAAAGAAAGAAAAAGGAAGAAAGAAAGAAAGAAAGAAAGAAAGAAAGAAAGAAAGAAAGAAAATGAAAATGAAAATTAAAATGAAAATGAAAATGAAAATGAAAATGAAAATGAAAATTAAAATTAAAATTAAAATTAAAATGCTGAAAGAAAATGAAAGAAAATGAGAGAAAATGAATGAAAGAAAATGAATTATGGTTACACACTGTTAGTGGCTAATAATAGACCTGTGAGGTAATACTTCAAAATCCTCTGAACCTTCTCATATCTAAAATTATTACTATTGATATTATTAATATTGGTAGCAAGTGAAATGCACCTTAGTCATTTGATGCCTGATTGTAAAAGCTTTTTGCCATTATGGTTATTGCTGTCATCATGTGCTGCTTCAGACTGAACAAGTCATATCTCTGTCATCACTAATGGTCCATTATTAACACATGTCCTGAATCATTGATAAATTCAGCTGAATAATTGTTATACTCTACCTCAGATTTTTCTGCACTCTTTGGGACTATGGTAGTATGATCACACTTACATGGGCTTGCATTCAGTATAAAGAACTTTTTGATATAGACTTGCAGCACACTATCATGTTAATCAGTGTCTGTATTTGCAATGCCTTGATATGTAGTCCAAAGAGTCAGTCAGGTTCACTAAAAGATGTGACTCAGAGTGGCTCTTGTCATTTTGGTTAATAAATGAGCCTTGTATAAAACTTCACTGCATTACCCTACATAACATTTAGAATCTTCCTTACTTTGCCATGTGACTGTCCAGTACCTAACATCTCTCATTTAACCACTACAGGCACACTACATGATCAGACTGACAGCTCCAAAAGAAAGCCACATGTAAAACTGAATCTGCTTCTGCTTTTAATAATGATATTGCTTAGAAAATATCAACATGATCTTGTCATGCCTGACTCATCCTCTAACATGAGCCAGAAAAATAATTTCCAAGCAGAGAAATCTCACAATTCTACAGAAACTAGTTATATGGGGATGGGAAGAGAAAAAAAAAAAAAAAAAAAAAAAAAAAAAAAAAAAAAAAAAAAAAGAAGCTGTCCTGCCTGCTTGTAAAGCTTCTTTTCTCTTGCCTAGGTTGAAGCATCCAGCTTCTTGATTCAGCTAGTTAGAACCTGTGATGTGAAATTACATCAGAATACAGGATAAGACTCAACACATTAGAGACATATGATGTGCTCATATGTCAGGGAAGGACTACCTCAGAAATATGTTTTCACACACTTTTATATGTCCCTTCAAACTAGGGAAGAAAATCAGGACCAAGGAACTCTTAAGTGATTATTTCATAATAAGGTGAAATTGGAAGTATAATTACGTATTCCTTACTACCTCTCCTATCCAACTATTAAGGTTGCATTTTTAGTGACACATAATTAATCATGTGTGATTTATCTTCATTCCTTTAGGACTCTTGTATCATCTTGTGTCTGCACTATTGAGGTTCCCTGAAACAGTCCTGATATAAATGTTTCTGACAACTAATGCTTCATTAGCAACAATTACTCACACCTATATCCTTGTACTAGAGTCACTGAATAGGTCAATCTATGAAAAAGGCCCTAAGAGTCTAGTTAGAGGATAGATATATGTTCATACTACATAGATAAGGTATTTTGTTAACTTTTCATTGTTGCTTTAAAAATATCAGTGGTATGCCATCAAAACTGCATTAAATATTTCTCTCCATACAGATCAGATCTGAAACACATGAAGGTGAAGATTCCTGAAAACAATGACCCCTCACAGCAAGAGCAGCCTGGCCCTTCTCCACATATTTATTCGTTCTTATTCCTGTTATTCAGCTACTTTCTTCAATCAATGTGGAAAGCAGGTCAAAGGTGCCTCATGCTCACAGTCAGAAGACCTTGGAAAGCCATTTTGTGTACAGCTCTTTTTGGGAAGGTTCTCTAAAGGTACTACTGCCTGCAAAGGCAGGGAGTCTTACCTGCACTACCAGCTGCACTATCACACTGATGAACACTGCTGCACAGCTGTTTTGAAACATTAGTAGAATAAATAACAAGGATATATTTTATTTTGCATCTTCAACCACTGATGGCAACTAAAGTTAGGAAGACTGATAACATTTTGTTACAGAAAAGAAATATAATATTAAAGGAAAACTTGGGAATGAGAGCCCAGGTAAGCATTTCTTTCCAGGAAAGACCCCATCCCTGTGATAAAACAGCACTCTGAAGGCCAGAAAAAGATGGCACTTTCTTCAGCACATTAATGAGAAACATGTAGCCCAGAATGTCCAGCAAAGCAGAGATAAAGCCTTTATGGCAGACAACTTTCCTCTGTAGAGTTATCTAGTTAAAATAATGGTTCTGGTTTTGGTACATATTTTGTAGTTTTCTAGGAGCACTTTGCATAGTTTGAGGCTCTCCAAAAATAAATTTCATTTGAGAATACATCAACAACAACAACAACAAAAAGATTACAAAAAAAAAATTACAAAAACACTCAAAACAACCAAACAAGAAACCACCCCACAAAACAAACAAATAAACCCAACCAACCAACCAACAAACCCAATAAGAAAAAAGCACATATATCATTTAGTATGCTTTTGAAACAAACAAATACAGGATGATTGTCAGAATCTGTATCTCCATATTTATCCCTGCAAAAGGGCTGACATCTGTCAATCCATGTAATGATGACTTTGCAGTGTTTTGTATCACTTATTATTATTCCATGTTTCTTTTATTTGCTTTTCCTTTTCTCTTTACTGGATTTTCATATGATTTTACTAACTCAAAAGACAACTGCACCGCTAAATGGAACAAACTTAATTTGTGAGATGATTCAATTGTGCAAAAGTCCAGCAAGAATGTGGACCAAGCTATAGACCAAGAGCTCTTTTTTCCTTGACCAAATTTTGCTCAAGAGGTTTCATCTTTTATATTAATACACAAGAGTCTCTACTTTTTTTGAAGTTTCTTTTATAAATCAGTGTGGGGATGGTTGATTTTTCATTAGTTATACCTCGCCTAGGCAAGTAAAATTTATTTTATTTCATCATAAGAAGTAACTGAGGGAGTTCATGTAACTGTGGGAGTTCATGTGACTGCGTGATGATGAGCTTCACAACAAAATAAAGTTTGCAATATGTTGTTGCAAGGATCTAACTTGCTTTTTAAACTGTCTATTTTAGTGTTTGTCCAAAGTATTCTGCTAGTCTATTGTGAATGGTATTTTCTCACCTTTTTTTTTTCTTTTTTTTTTTTTTGTCTCCAAGAAAACTGGGAATTCTACAGAAAAAAAAAAGAAAAATCTCAGTCTAAAACAATTTCTCCAGGCAAGCCATGTGGCAAAAAGTCAAAATCACAATATGCCTCAATAGTTTTAACAGAAATTATTATCATTAGTGTCACTTCTGGCATCCTACAATTTATAACTATGAACACATATTTATTTTTCTCTGCTAAACAAGATGCAGCATTTCTACCAAGGCTTACTGCCATTTTCATCAAAAGGATAAAGTGATTTGAATGACAATGTTTGTATTGATTTTCTCTTTCAATACTACCCCAAAGGCTCTTACCATTAAGAATAACTTCTCTATGGTTTTATTTATTTTTTTATTCTTTTATTGTTTTAATATGCTTTCACTGCAGGATACTAGAATAAAAGTTACATTTTGTGGCTTGGAAAATGAACGTTAACTGAGTGGCAAAGTACAACCAGTAACTATACACAGAAAATCTTGTGCATCCCTGTTACATTCCCTTTACACTGTGAACACACAAAACTAGCACATTTTCTTTCAGCTAGTACAATTTGTCACTATTGTAATTCTCCTAATTACATTTTCACAAATCATTAAGAGCTGGAGAAACTATTAAGAAAGATATGCAACCAAAATCTAAGTTTTAAACAAAGGATTAAATTTTAGTTTTTTTCAGTAGATAAGCAATATGATACACCATAGTCTACTGCTTCAAATAATTTTGGTTAGTTAAGGAATGCCTATTTGAATCTGTACAAATACACAGAATGCAGAAACTTATATATGGAAGAAATCTGGTAACTAACTTGACTTTATATTTATATATAAGGTCTTTGATTTTTCTTACTATGACTCTAAAGATTTTGTGTTTTCTTTTTTGTTTTCTTCTTCCCTACAACCTCTCTTTGGAAATGGTAAACTATTAATTGCTCTATTTGCTGTATATGTCAAGGTGGTGGTAGCAGGGATGGTCTCTGTGACAGACACCAAAGCAAAGAGGAGGGAAGAGGTGCTCTAGGTCCCTGCCCATGGAGAAGCCCATGGTGAGGCAGGCTTTGCAGCCCATGGTGAAATACTCTGGAGCAGATTTCCATCTGCAGCCTGTAGAGAATCCCACAGCAGAGAAAATGGATATGTCCTGAAGGAAGCAGGGCCCCATGGAGAAGCGCCCATGCAGGAGCAGATTTTCTGGCAGGAGCTGTGCCGAATGGGAAACGCACACTAGAAAAGGCTCTTTTGAAGCTATACCCAGGGGAGAAGATACATTCTGGAGTAGTTTGTGAAGGACTGTACATTGTGGGTGGGACCACAATGAGCAAGGAAACAGTGGGAGAAGGAATAGCAAAGAGGAACTCTTATGGGCTCATCACAACCCCCTTCCCAGCCCTCTGCATCATTCTGGGAGTGGATGAAGTAAAGGAGTTAAGAACGTTGAGTCTGGGAAGAAGGCTAGGTGGGAGAGATCTGCTTTTAGGGTTTTTGTTGTTTGTTTGTCACCATTCTATTTTTAATTGAAAACTAATTAAAATAATTTTCCTCAACCTGAGTCTGTTTTGCCATGATGGTAACTGTAAGTAAGTGATATTTCTGTATTTATCCTGACATTTAAATTTGCCATCTTATTTTGTCTCCTATCCTGTTGACAGGGGGAGTGAGAGAACAACTGTGTGGACATCTAGAGGCCAGCCAAGGTTAACTCACCACAATTACTTGCCTTAATTTTCATTTTCACATTTACAGAATGATTTATTTGCTTTACTGTCACATGACTAGTCGAGGTTAGCTTATTGTGTAGTGGAAATAGGATAGACAAATCATGTTTGACATTATCTTGATACAAATTAGTTCAGAATTTGTCATGATTTTTTTCAGTTTTTAGACTAATTTCACATCCCTGACCTCTGGTTGCCATCTGTTCTAAGGAGCTAAATGCTCTGCTCTGTCCCCATATAGCTATTTCTCATCTACAATTTGCAGTACTCTCTGAGGTATCAAAATCCCGCTTTGCTGGGTAACATGGTAACATCACTGAAAAAAAAATTGGGAAGCAAAATATAAAAATAAAATATTAATAAGAATATTAAAAATAGTGTACCTCTTAAGGCAGATTTACTGGTGAAGAAAAACTAACCAACATTTAGAAGTCTAACCTGGCTTAACCAGTTCTTACCAAGTAAGAACTTTCTACCAAAGTAGAAATTCTCAACTTTTCTTCTAGCCACATAGGCAAATGTCAAATATTCAGGGACTTGCATTGAAGTAACCCCTATCACCTCTTTAACTGGCATCAGTCAACTCCAGGTATAGACCCCAAAAAAAAAAGAATTCTGTTTTCCATGCAGAAATATCTACGGGAAAATGTGCCTCAGGCTCTCCAAAAAAATGTTGCTAAGGGCACAATGCCTTATGTAACATCCCTTTCCTTACAAGCAGGTCAGTTGTACAAAAGGCACTGGGGCAGGCAGGACACACAATGTCAAGCATATTTCCAGGAGCTAAGCATCTCCGCATCCCAAATGGTGGTTCCTACACCACCTTTCACAGCACAAAGGAAAGGAGGTTTGTAGTGTAATGCAGCACATGAAACAGGGTGAGGAAGGAGGTGGCATATACGAAAGGAGGGAGGGATCAGCAGAAGTGCCATCCATCCCAGGGCATCAGATGACACATTCCGTTGCATCTCCTCTGAGCTCTGCTTTCAGGACCTGTGAGCTCACAGTAACATGGGCACATGAAGGATTGAGGGCACTGGGAAAGCTTGGAACACTGCCATAATCTGGCATCTGTATCCTCCAGAATAAGACGAATGGCCAGCAATGCTCAGCCATGTGTTTGCTATGCATTTGTACTTTCTGCAGTGCTTATCAGCCTAGAAATTACACAAGAGAGGACACAATAAGAGCATCCTGTCTTTCGGGATGCCTGTCAGTCATGAGATGATACACATGACTGTTCTGGAGTTCACTTGCACACACAGCAAATTGTTCAGCACCACCAGCTGGGGATTTCTTCACAACCATGCTGAAAAATCCTGCTGTGTAAACACAGGAACCTCACATGTATACACATTATGAAACTCTAATGAGAAGGCTACACTCAACGGTGATGGTGGCCACAAAGAGGGAGCAGGCACAGGCATGCAGCTCCGAAAACTTCTCTTCCTAAAGCTGAGGTAGGAAACTGCACTGGCACTTCCCCTGCTCCTGGCTTGGACTGTGGGACAGCCGTGGCTGCCAGACTCTGCCATCCCTGCTCCTGGGTGCTGTTGGTCCCCATTGAGATCTGAAAGGGTGTTGTAAAAGAAGGAGTTAACTGTGAAGTGTAACAAATTACAAGGTAGAGCTACAGTGATGATAACTGGAGACCCAGAAGGTGCCTGTTCCAGCTGGCAGCACTGAAAACAGCACCAGCTGAACCCTTTATCCAGATTAGCCCTCTCTCTCTAGGCATGGCCATGTCACAGATGTGAGGATCCAAGCTGCAGAGCAGCTATAGAGAAGATACAACCAGCCCAGTACATGCCTCTGTGGGCAATGTGAATATGTAATAAAATTTGACATTACTATTCTTATGTATTTTTAGCATGTCCCCTGATACACATTATCAAACACCCCTGGGCACATTCAGCTCTATTCTCCTCCATTAGTATGGATGTTCAACGTGCTGCAGAGTGCTCTTTCTGGAGAAAGTGACCTTGCTAAGCATCCTGTGCCCTGTCCACTCAAGCCAGACTGAAGAGTGTGAAGTTTTCAGAGACTGTAGAATGGGACCACAGGGATTTGGATTGCTTGAAGGTGAATAGAAGAAAAACATTAAGGCTCAAATTTAACTTTGAGTTTGCATCTCTGGGGAGTACTTTGGGAGAAAGTGACCATGATGGGTGACAACACCAGGACATACCTGTGCCACTACTATGCCTAAAAGGCCCAGGAACATTAGTTTAGGATGTTCAGCAGTTTAACATGAAACTAATACAGAATCAGATGTCAATGCTACACTAGTATATCCCTTTCTAGGAATGAAATTTATTTCATTAAAAGTAGATATTTATGAGTGATTCCTCTGTTTTTGGGGTTCTGGTGTTTGTGTTAGTGCTTGAGGTCCATTAATCTTGTTTGTGAAACGTCTGATACCCATCTCCATCCATTTAGCTATTCTCTAAGCCAAGGCTTCCAAGACCACTTTACATTTTCTTTCTAAAGAGAAGATTTAAAGATTTTTTTTTTAACATGAACTGTCCAAGATACTGAAATAGTTACCTAGCTCTTGGTGGTCTACTGTGAAAAGCACTGCTTGAAGACATTTCAGACAGACAGGCTCAGCCAAAAAAATGAATTCTTCTCAAAAGTCCTGGAGAACATACTTGATCACACTCTGACAGGTGTAGTGAGGTGGAACTAAACTATAATCTTAAAAGTATCACGGCACACAAGAGGTGGCTATTCAAATATGTTCTTGGCATCTCTGTATTTGTCAAGGTGGCCCAATGTTTCCAGCTCCACACACAAGTTACTAACAAGGCCATGTAGACACACATCAAGGATATATGTCCATGAGCAAAGCCCAGAGATGTATCCCTCCACTTCTTGCTTTTCTTGTTTTTACATGTCCACAAAAAAAAGGAGCATGGCTGGTGAAAGGTCTATAACACAAGTCTAGGGCACAGTCTAGAAGGGCTGCAAAAGCTGGTGTTGGTTAAACTGGATAAAAGGAGGCTCAGGGGAGAACTTATTTTTCTCTATAACTACAAGAAAGGAGGTTGTATCAGACTCTTCTTCCTAGTAAAAGATAAGAGTAAATGGTCTCAAGTTGTGCAGGACACATTTAGATTGTACATTAAGAACAATTATTCCTCCTAAAGGGTTGAAAAGCACTGGAACAGATTATTCAGGGAAGTTGTGGAATGACCAGCCTTTGAGGAAATTAAAAAATTAGTTGATATGTTGCTTAGGGACATGGTTTATTGGTGGACTTGGCAGTGTTAGGTTAATGTTCAGACTAAGTGATCTTAAAGATCTATTCCAAATTAATGATTCTGTGATTCCATGACTTGATGTTTAATTCAGCCATCTTCTCTAATACAAAAGCACTGTCATCACATATGTTTTTGTGCCAGACACACATTACCTTCTTTACTTTGCTATAGTCCAGGTATGGTGCTGCCATGTCTCTAAGGAGTTTGAACTGATGTGCTGACCTGTGTGCCTAGTGCTCTTTGAGTAAATGCCACAAGCTAAAACTGAGGCAGTGGGAGGTGATATGTTCCTGTAAAGGCCTAATACTGTCAGCCTTAATTTGAGGTGAATCAGTTTTATTCTTTCTGTTCTGCTCCCTTCAAGAGTGCAGAAAAGAGGTGCTTCTGCAACTTCCTTCACCTCCGTGCATTCTCTGGTTCAGGGAGAGAAGGAATAATGTCTCAGTATGTAGTGCACATTTTTGGGGCTTGGAATCCAGTGTTAAAAACATACCAATATTGTTTTATTTCTCCCATGCCTTTGGTGAAGCAGAGATTCTATTGGCCATAACAAAGAGGACACTTGTGACAGGTTCTTCCATGAGATAAAAAACTGTTCCCCTGTGCCTTATATATGCAATTTTTTTCCTAACTATACAGGCTGGAACTATTGTAGAAGACTAATGTAAACTCCAGTTTAGAGGAAGGGTTTTCTTCTCAGGGAGAGTACAGACATAATGCAAGGAGGTTTTGAGGCTGCACTAAAAGGAATCAGAAGTGTAGCTTTCTTTGATTGTAACCTTGTTGAAAACATGACTGATTTGAAATGCTTTTGATGATTTTCATGAAGGTATATATCTACAGAACCTTCTGTGTATAGGAGTAAATAAGTTATTCAGCACTTGAGACGATGTACCTTATGAACAATGACTACATCAGGAAATACAGTCAGGCTAAAGATAAACACACATTTAATCATGACTCTCACTTCTATATTCTGCATGGAAATAATAAGGAAATTAAGCCTGAGGAAGTTAGCGGCAGAAATATGTTAATATAAGTTGAAGTCAAATATTTATTTGATTCTTCATTCAAAAAGTGTAATAACTATAGGCAATTCCTTCTCTGAAAATACCATGGGAAACTGGAGTCTAGACTCATTAAAGGACCTTCAAGAAGGAGCTCACACTTCAAGCCCCAAACCCTTGCTCCCACACACTAATACCCAAATGTAAGTTACAAAAAAAAATTTAATGCACTTTTTTATGTACTCCATGATATTACTGAGGCACATGTCTTATAGGTTGAAATGTATTTCTTACAAACTCATTTCAGTCATGGCTGAACATGGAAAGTATAAAAGATAAAGACTACTTGCTCCAATATATAGTTTTAGTATTATACCTGTATCTTAAGCCTCATGAAATTCAATGTTACATAAAGTGTTGAATTTCTTTAAAAATTTAGATATAGATGATGTGGGTTTAGATGTAACATCATCATCATCATCTTCTTCATCATCATCATCATCATCATCATCATAACCCACAGAATTTTACCACAAGTAATTTCTGAATAAATATGCCTAAATCCTTGAGGTGACATGGCTGAATGCATTACAAGGAAAGCTGAGCAAAAACAGATTTCTGACCCCACATTATTTTGACCTTTGTCAATGGCATAGAAGAAATAAGGTTGCAGTCAGTAATTTAAAGATCACCAAGATTCTGTAGTTGGTTAAATAAGGAACAGTACAAATCATTGACACAAGAAGATATGGTTCACTTGGTAAACTAAGACAAGAAAAATATTCCTTTCAAAACAAGACCATTTTAGGGAGAACTATACTAGAATGCAAAGATTCCAGAAGGCTAAGTGGATAATTATATAGGAATTTGCAATAGTCTCCAATGGCATAACTACAACAGGTAATTAATGAACTAGGAAAGAGGAGCAAAGAGGTGCCTGTCACAGACATCCACACCTTGAGAAGGGTCTTAAAATGCAGGAGAGATTTTAAAACAGAAATAAGGTGTAGAATTATAGAATATGCTGGGTTGGATGAGATACATCAGGATCCCTGACTCCAATATTTGGTACTCCACAGGACACCCCAAGAGTCACACTATGTGCCTGAAAACATTGTCCAAACACTTGAACTCTGTCAGGCTGGTGCTGTGACCACTTCCCTTGGGAGGCTGTTCCAGTGCCCAACCATCCTCTAGGTGAAATATCTTTTCCTGATATCTAACCTAAATCTCCTCTAGCTCTGCTTCATGCTGTTTCCTTGAGTCCTGTAACTGGTAATAAGAGTGAAGAGATCAGTGTCTGCCCCTTCTCTTCCCCTTTTGAGGGTGTTAAAGACTGCAATTTTTCCCTCAGTTTCTCCTTCTCCAGACTGAACAGATCAAGTGACCTCAACTCTCCTTCGTCCAGCTGATGATGTTATGCCTGACAGTCCCCAGGACAGGATTTGCCCTCCTGGCTGCCAGGGCACTGCTGACTCATGTTCAACCCGCCATCAGCCAGGACCCCCAGGTCCCTTTCCACAGTGATGATGTGCAGCCTCATGTTCCCCAGTCTATACACCCAACTAGGGTTGACTTGGCCCAGGCAGAGAATCGAGCACTTGTCCTTGTAAAACTTTGTATGGTTGGTGATTGTCCATCTCTCTTAATTTGTCTGGCTATGTCTGCAGGGCATCTCTGCCCTCAAAGGAGTCAAAAACTCCTCCCAACCCAGTGTTGTCAGCACACTTAGCATTGCTTTGAGTGTCATATCCAGGTAGTTAATGAAGATGCTAAAGAGAGCTGGGCTGGGGTGGAGCCCTGCAGAGCCCAGCTAGTGACAGGTCACCAGTCTGATGTTAACCCGTTGACTACAACCCTTTGTGCCTGACCCATGTGCCAGTTGTTCACACATCACTTCACATGGTTATCCAGCTGTGTTAAGGACACAGATGTGTGCTGGACATTTTGTCCAGAATGATCCTGTGAGAGATAGTATCAAAGGCTTTGCAGAAGTCCAAGAAGATTCCATCTACTTGCTTTCCTAGATCAACTAGGTGAGTTACCTTATTGTAGAAGGAAACCAGGTTCGACAAGCAGGACATTCCCCTCATGACCCCATGCTGGCTGTGACCTAGCCCCAAAATAATAATTCCTGCAGTTGAAAAAAAAAATGTGTATAAACTCTCAGAAAAATCCTTAGTGTTTTTAACTTGAGGGAACTTGAAAGAGTCATTTGATCATATCCTATAAGTATTTGCATAGCTGTACTTATATCGTAGGTGTACTTGAATGCCTTTGTGGTATTTTCATTCTAGTAAAGGAGAAAGTTGCATCACTATTCACTAGACAGTTGGCTGGATGTGCTAACTTTAATTATATTAGGAAATGACATTTCAGAGTCGTAGGAACTCTGTGTGTGTGTGCTTCGTGAAGGTGAAGCTCTGGCATTTGATTGACAGGATCAAGTTTTTGAAAAGGACATTGAGAATGGCCCTGCATATGTAAAGGCTTAAACTAACTGCTGGACATTTCATAAGACAACACTGTTAGTACCAGCACAGCAACTGGTTTTGAAGGTGTGGAACCTCTTTTCCACTCCGGAGTACAGGAGGGAAATTGCAGACTGGATGCAGATCATGGTTGCCTGCTTTTGTGATTATGACAGTGGCTGGTTCAGAGAAACAAACTAAACCAAGATGATATCCAGAGTTCCAAAGGCAAAACAGAACTTTTAGTGCACGACTAGAAAAGAAGTTCTGTGGGTCCCAGCTCAGGAAGTGGTCAGTTGCCATTTGGTCTGAAGAGGACATACACAAAAAACATGACTAACTAGAGCATGATGAAAACATAAAATTTGTATTTGAGGCAAGAAAACAATCAGATTTTGAGATCATGAAGAAAATCTAGTTCCTCCCAAGTCTAGTAAAACTGAAAACAATTAACATTACTTGAAAATGTATTATAATTTAAAATTATCTTTTTAATGGAGAATGTAATCAATATTTGTATTTAAACATCTCACTGTAGCTTTCAGGAAATAATGTGTAATTTTAAAGTGTTTGGAATAATTTTCAATCTCTTCCCTATTGACTGAAGTACTTCTTAAGCAAATGTTTGCATATGTAATTAGAAAACTGCATGTGTGGATATGTGCAGCAATTATATTTGCAGCACTGTACATTTTTGGACATTTATACTATTGAAATTAGTTGCCTCAAATATTTACACTTATTATTTAATTTTAAAACGTTACCAGAGACACTTCAGTTATACTAAAAATCTGTGCTGTTTGTGTTATTAGTTCATACACATATAATATGACCTTTCCTTTTTTTATGCACCTGCTTTTACTTTATTTTACTTTGAAGTTAGGGTAATTAAAAATTTCATAATATTTCCTTTAATAACAGATTTTTTGCATGTGTGTGGGATGATGAGGAAAATCTTCATTGCTTTGAGTGACATATCTTTTATTTCTGTTTCAAAGAATACTCTACTCTCATGTTCAAAGACTAATCTGAATTCCAGAAATGTTTTAGCTTAAACATATGCACAACTGTCTTCCATGTCACAATTAATAATCATTTTTATAGAAAAGTACATTGGTATATATCTGGGACAACATTTGTGAGTTTCTAAATCTAATTAAAATTTTTATTTATTTTCTAAAATCCTGTGGAATTCTTATGTGTTTCTCAATGAATTGTTGCAATTTTGAAATACAATGTTTTGGAAGAACAAGCTTGAATGTAATGTTGAGTAAGACATTTTTGGAGTTTTTCAAATTTGTGTATCTAATGAGCTGAAAGGTTTCTTTGATGAAGTAATGAGTTCTGATCCCATATTCACTGAAAATAAAATATGAGGGTTCTTCACACTGAACTGTTTTTTGTCTTACTGGCTGAAGTACCTTTGGTTGCTGAGCAGGGCTCATGGGGCATATTTTCTATTTGCCCTTTGACCACTCAAGCTTCAAACTGCTAAAATTGATAACTGATCCCCAAACAATGACAAATGTTACACTTTCCACTAACCCTGATTGTCTTCACAAATACCTTTAAAGTTTTAATTTTAATATGCCATTTATTGATTTAACCAGTTATTAGCTTTTCTCTACTAGTAGGAAAGTGGTTCTAAAATCTGTATTTTGATAGCATGGTTCTTTGCCAAATATGGCTATAACTGAGAATTAAGACAAAACTCAGCATTGCTGAGGTGGTGACTCAATATGAGTGAAATATTAAAGGAACACAAGGTCAATGTCTCTTCACTTTGATAAGTGCTTTTATGAAAAACTCAGACAAAAATATGTGTGGATGTATTTGTGCTTTCAAAGCAATTGAATTGAACTGAGAGAAGAAAGAAAATTTTCTTCCCAAGTTAAAAAAGGCTATCTGTACAGCTGCAGTTTGAGATTAAAGGTACTACATGGACAATAGTGCTTTCATTGGTGATGCTCTTCCCCCATTATAGCTTGGCCCCACAATGATTCATTTATCAGGAATGTATTGTGGGAGACAGTTTAAAAATATCCAAGTGATAGATATTCTTTTCCTGTTGTGTTTAGAATAAATGGTTTACTGTAATACAGGAACTGCAGAAGAATTTAGTTCAGAAGTTCTGGGAAAATGAACTTAATAAGCCCCTAAAGCATTCATCTATTTCTAAGACTTTTCAATGTTTTTTTAAGCCTGTTTCAAGTATCATTGTCCATATTTTTCTAACATTTTTGAGTAATGAGTGACAAATGCACATTTTCCTCACTGCTGGTCCATTTTCCAGACTTTTGTATGTATTAGAATTCTCATTTCTGGAATAGGAAGTCTACAGTTCTATCTGCTGAATACAAGCATTTGCAGACTGAGTCTCTTTAATTATACATCCTGATAAAAAATTAGTCTTACAAATGAATTGATGGGTAAATGATCCTGCACACACTTTTCTTGTGGAAAATGGATGATAGGAAATACTTGTCTGAAAGAGAAAGGCACAAGAATTCACATTCTCCTCAAGCAATTCAATGGCTCTAATCATGCTGACTTCCTGTCACTGCAGCCTAAGGAGTTTACTAGATACAACGACAAAGGTCAGGTAAAATTAAAGATGTGCAAGAGCCAAGAAAGAAATTTCTTGCCCATTTCAAGCAACACACAGTCACATCAGCAGCAAGAAATTACAAATGGCATAGTTTCTGTGGCCTTTATTAGCATGGTTCTCCCTATCATGTAAGTTCATTTAAGAGACAAGTTTTGTAAATAGTGTCATATCCTCACAGCACTTCCTTTTTGGTCACTATTGAGTCCATAATTTGTTGGATAAATACAACAAACACCATTCTTCCTACACAGTTTTCATGTTACCAGCTTCACAGGAGAATGGAAACATAGGACATGCATCTAGCATCAATGGAAAGTAGAAAATATGGTATGCACCTGTGAGCCCATGCATGGAGTTATTCCTGCACGGATTTCTCAGTGTACATCCATGTAAATGATTTCCTTGTTCATTTTATAGGCTTAAGGTCTCACAGAAATAAGATTTTGACAGAACTACAGTACAGCTCATAAAAATTTTAATTTCCCAGTCAGTAGCCTGTTGCACTCCTCATAGTCTTTTCACCCTAGCTTTAAACATAAATATTTAGGAGTTTAGTAAGACCTAATATCCCTAATATATTACGGAAAATGAATGACATATGAATGGAAAGGGTTCAGAGTCTACAAGACAACCATATTCATATTTCCCAAATAAGCAGAACAGACTAGTCCACAAGAACTTCTGCGTCTGTTCCAAATGACATTCATCAATACCTTCTAAACATGAAACTGTGGGAATTTTTTCCAGTCGTATCACACAAATCAGACACTTAATCCCATTTGTTTATGTAGTCAGGCAATAATCACCACCTTCCTTGATCTCTGACAGGAATTGTATGCAAAAATAAATTAAGCAGTTTCTCTGCTTCTGCTTCTGGACATTTTTGGACTATCAGATGCTACTGAGCCAGAAAGAGTCAAAACATTCCATGGTTACTGACCTGGGATTCAAGGTTTTTTTATGTGGCCTTGAAGAGATATCATGCCATACTTAGAAATGGCTGTTAGAAGAGGTTCTGAGGGTTGCGATACAGACACAAGTTGTCAACAGAAAGTTTAACTAAAATTCTTCATATTTGTAGAAACACAGACTGAAGAATATTCAGGGGAAAATAATTTACATCATCTTAAAATTGCTATTTCTATACCATGGCCGAAAGTACCTAAAGAGTTCACACTTATCAACCTTTAAAAAGAAGTTATTCTAGTATTCCTTATTTCAAAACAAAACAAAACAAAAATACCAAAAAGAGAAAAACAAACAAAACCAAAACATAAAACACACACACAAAAAAAAAAAAAAAAGACAAAAAACCCCCAAACTGTTCTGTATTAGAGTTCCCACGTAATATAAAATAATATCAACTATTAGATCCCATGCAAGTAAAAAAGGGCAAAACTCCTTTGAACATAGCTGTGTGTTCACCCATTTAGACTTTCTAGATAGATATATTATGGCATCATTCTGAGTGAATACAAGGTGAAGCATTCAGCACTATGAAAATGTCTGAATAACCTGCATTCTATGAACTCGTAGAGAAAGTAATTTTATAAATTTCATTTATTTTAATACACACTAACTGAAACCTTTACCTATCACTTGTAAGCAATGAATTTCTTTATTTTCTATGATTTGTCATATCTTTTTTTGTCAAAGGTGTGCTAGAGGACTTCTAGGAAAAAGATTTCTTAAGTGTCTGATAAATAAACATTTTCAGCTTATACCAAGTACTTTTTTATAGATATGTGTATTTTCTCCTGAAAGTAAAAACAAAAAACAAACCAACCAAACAAACAAACCCACAAAAACAAACAAAAACCAAACCAAACAAACAAAAATACCCCACAACTGCATCATTTAAACTATTAAATGTCACTTCAGCACAATCTTTTGTTTGCGCTGTAGCATGTCAATCAAAACTATAATTCCCCAGCTACATTTCTGCCTAAGAGCTGAAACATAATGATCAGATAATGATATTTACAATACTGTGAAGGAGTGAGTTCTAAATAGAGCCTTACTGTAAAATTCAAGAGAAAAGAAAGGGTCTGTCCCTTCTTGCTCCCCTTTCCTGTCCCCGTTCCTCCGGAGTCTTAGAGAAGGGTTTTTTCTGCCTATTCTTTGCCAGCTGCTGAAGTCCTTACAGTCTGCAACCTTGTCAAAGAGTGGTTATTATTTGAGTGTTATTCTTATCATCTTCTTCAAAGAAAAAGACAGCATTCAACTTTATTTTTATGAAGACATTTCGGCTTTGGGGATATGCTTTTCCTTTTCTTTTCCTTCCTAATGGGCAGAACTGAACCTAGACCACATGGAATTCAACTTTTGCCATGTTCTGTGAAATTATCATTTGTATAAGAAAGAATAAAAAAAATAATTCCATAACATCTTTGATGCTATTCACTGTAAGAGCCTGAATGAGAGACATGGGACAACAGGCAGACCTTCAAAATGCTGTTTATTGCATAGATCAAGTTATAGCATTCCTTGGGTCGAGGGTCACGGGGGTCACCCAAGTCTAAAGCTGCCAGCCACAGCTTTTAGGCAAGCCTGAAGCCACTTTGGTTCTGGTTGCAATGCATTATATAGTTTTCTTTGACAAACATCTTAATACATTAAAACCAATCACCACCATACACAATATCTTTGCCATTACCTCTAGCCTATCATAGATACTATCATTACCATTTTATGTTACAGTTGAAGCCTAAAGCTGTTTTTTAGGGTTGTTGGTTTTTTTGGTTTTTTTGTTTTTTGTTTTTTGTTTTTTTTTTGCAGTGGAAGATTCTTAGATTTTGTTTCTAATTGGTAAAAACATGTTTTTTATTTGCCTATGATATCTTTTGCTTTCCTAAGACCTATTTCTGCATGCTAAAAACATCTGCTTTGTTTGTGGTCAACATATCCTTTGCTCTAGCCATAAAATGTCCTTCCAGATCTACTTAATCTTTGCTTTCTTAGTTGTCCAGTAACAACTGGCTCAGCAATTCTTACTTTAGATATCTTTTATTTTGCTATATCAGACACTTGCTTCCCTCTCTTGCATTCCACTGTCAGGTTCCACATTCAGAGAGCCTTCTGCTAAACATTCATATCTGTAAAACTTTCTTGTCAACCTTTCATCTTTCCCAACAATTTACTTACTTTTTTGTGGCACTGATATTGTGGAGAAACATATAAAACTATTCTTTTCCAGAGATAACAGTGTGCCAGAAAATATGTATGGAATGTTTATCTAAAGTAAGGAGACAAATTCTGCAGCTTCAAGTATTCTTCTTTTTATTCCACTTCTACAGTATTCCATTAGATTGTTACATCATGACATCTGAGTAATTCCTGAATCTTTTAATAGTCAGTTAAATAGAAAACCACAGGCATAGTCACACTGCCTTACATGTTGCAGCGACCTGTGCTCTTCCTTTAAAAGAAAATCAAATATTTAAGAATGATCCAAGCAGGGAAGAGGTAAGAAACAGACAGCTACTTATGGAAAGCTAGAAAGAAGGGTATGAATACGTTTATCTCAACATTATATCAATTTTCAATATCAAATATATTTCATGTTTATATCTTATATTGCTAGTGGAAAATAAACAAATATAAGTAGCGTATCTGTGTGCTTATTGTTCTATTGACAAGTAGATTCATTTTACCCTGGAATTCCTGAGACTGTTATAAAAATATCCAAGATCTCAGCAGGTCCCCTTCAGAGAGAAAATAGCATCTTTTTGGGTTCCATTAGTGTGACATTTTAAAACTCGTTATGTTCAGTAGGATTCTGAATGAGAACATGTGTTTCTAACATATGATATTCAATATCTGGCAAAGATAATATATACTTAGATTATATGCCTCTGTGAAAAGAGTGGGATTTACAGCTTTTTTCATGCTTTTATGACCTGAGACTTTGCATGATTATAGTAAGGTTTTGCTTCTTTTCTCTGCTGAAATTAAAAGATAATACTCCTTCCCTAGAAAATGTCATGAATCAGGGCAGAGATATAACAAAGTATTTGGAGGCATTTCTCTGTAGTATGACTTTGATATAAGAGTAAACCCCTCATGATGCTAAGTAAACAGAATCTTGAAGCATGTTTTGGGTGGGGGTTTTTTGTTGTTTGTTTGTTTGTTTTGTTGTTTGTTTGTTTTGGTTTTCTTGGTTTTTTTGTTGGTTTTTTTTCACATGATGGCAAACAGGAGGAAATCAATGCCTCAGAGGGTGAACCCCATGGATGCTTGGGTTTGGTTTTGGTTTTTAAGAGAAATAGAGCTTGATACTAAACACTGTTGTGTCTATTTACAGGAACTGGTTTTCTGAATATAATTTTAATACTAAAAAGAAATATAGAGTTATTGAATTCTAATTTGATATTTTAATTTATAAGATTTTGTTCAGTGTTTTATATGAGTGAAACACCATTTTGGCCCCAAAATGAAAGATAAGAACAGCAGCTGCAGTAATGATGAGTTACAGTGGACTACTACTTTCTAGCATCAGAAATATTTCCTATGTCATGATGCAACAAACAGATTTTTGGCACTCTTTTTCAAATGTAGAAGTGTGTTCTTTGTTATTATAAAGCTCTTGGCCAGGTGTCAAGTTTCTAATTTATTTGTTTGGGGTTTTTTTTACTTTATTTTATTGTATTTTATTTATTATTTTAGCTATTTCAGATGAGTACATTTATTTACCAATTTGATCATTCTCTATTCCTTCGAAAGCAATTGAAAGTTAAGTTCTTGATGTCATAGTAACTGGAGGATTAAGATTTATGTTCAGAAAATAATTCACAATAAATACTGCTATTTCTAAAATAGATACACAACTATGGATTTTCTGAACTCCTTAACTCTCTTTGAGTTCTAAAATATTAAGTTCTCTCATTGAACATAGTGTCAAATTGTACCAAGAAAACAGATGGAAACAGACATCTTCCTGAATCCCTCTTGACCTGTGGAATTTGTCCTTCAGGATAAGTATGAAATTCTCAAGAGTCATTAGGGTACGGTAATGGGAGAGGGAAAAAAAAAGGAAAAGAAAAAAAAAGGAAATTATAGGAAAGGAAAGGATAGGATAACACAAGATACAGGAGTATATTTATCTCTAAATCATACCACAAAAGAATGATCTGCTGCCTGCTGTAAATATGTGAATCCCTTTTGTTCCTGCATTCTTGCAGTGAATTTGAAGGTCATTTGAGAGTCCTTGTCTTCACTGGAAACAAGGTCCCAAAATTTCTCTAAGAGCAAGTCTTCTTGAAGCACAGTTTCTAATCCCAAGAGAAAATTCCATAATTTTCAAAGGAAAGAGTAGCTGAATGTGCAGCTTATTTACTGCATCTGCCTCAGCACAGCATTTAGGGAGTTCATTGCTATAAACAAATATAATGAAAGCTACAGCTCCTGCACACAGTGTTCCTAGCACCTCCAGATCAGCTTGTGGTGTTTTTCTGACTACAAAAACCACTGTTTCTTGTCTTGAATTTTTTCTTCTTTACTTCTTCATACACTATGAATGCAGAGCCATGAAATTCAGCTGCAGTTGCTTGGAGCAAGGAGAAAACCTGATTATTTTGCACCCTACTTTGTGAAAAATTTCTATTTTAGCAGGAAAAGAACACTACATTCCTGTGCAGTGTTAGTATACTAATGCATATATCATTCTACCAGAAGAAACAGATGATAAACAATATTTTTAATCAGGTAAAAAATTATCTATTAAAGAAATGCAGATAGACCTGTGATAGTGAGGCTCCTAAAAAGAATGTTAGTAATGAGATCTTTATGTTTTTATATCACTGTGATCATGATTAGCATAACTTTCCTAACAGCATAGGACTAGTATAGTATATGTTAATTATAAACTGATTGCTATGAGACAATAAGTCTTACGTGATTGTTTACCACACGTAATTAATATTTTCTAGAATTCCTTTCAGTCCCCCCAATCATTTTCATTGATGATATTCCTTTGCCAATAGCTAGCCAGGAAACAAACTTCAAAACCAACAAACCAAACAAAAAAAAATCACAGAATCTTGGCTTTTCTTTTTTAAATTCAATTTATTAAGGATTAAAATATTTTAAATATACATTTCCTAGCAGAAATATCTAATTGGAAGTTAAAGAGATTTAAATATCTGTCCTCCTTTAGTATTGCTCCTAAAACAGGTCATTTTATGTCATCCTTCTACTTAATAAAGTAGATACTTTCACTACGCATGAAACACAGCATATGTAAAGCTGACACAGATAGAAGATAAAACCACAACTTGTTCACACCATCAGTAGTGTAAAAGAGAAGACCAAATGATTACTGAGAAAAGTTATAACAGAAAATATTTTAAATATATCGAACATCGTCAAGAAAGAGATGGGTTTTTTTGAGACAGGTAAATCAAAATTGATTCTGTTTCTTCTTTCTGTCTCTTGTTCATCTCAACCAATAGTGCACACATAGGAAAAAAAGAAACAGAGAATGATTTTGTTCTGAATTTTTTTTAAAAAATAGCAACATTCTTTTGTTTAACATTTTTGGACCATGTATTTTTTTTTTTAATTTTATCAAATAGTTTTCTAAATCTTAGTGAGAGGGGGGGTCTCATTATTCTTTTGGTTAACTTTCTTTTATTTGTCTATAAGAATTGGAACATTTTTCTTTTTTAGGAGTTGTATTAATCTAGTTTCTTGTAGTTATAAACTCTCTGTGAAGATACATTGTTTTTAATGTTTCTCTAAATAGTCACCAATCAATTTGGAATGACAAGTAAAAAGTAAGTCTCCTCTGTGGTTTGCTTCTGGTTTTATTTTGTTGTATTACAATCTAGCTGAGTAAATCTATTAGTTAAAAATATTTAATCGGGTCTAGACATCCCAGGGTTATCGGAGTTAGACAAGATGTAGCCCGTGCTGAGATGTTGTAATAGAAAGCTGTGTATGTCTCTTTCTTTTCCTGGGTGGCTTTGTTCAAATTACAGTAAAATTCGACAGGGGATAAAAAAATCTCTTTTCCATAAGATCGATAATTAATTTTTTTAGATTGATTAAGTCTTTATTAATGTAAATAGATGACTTTGCAAAATAGGCTATATCTAATTTGTGCAGTAAAGAAAAGTTGCCTTATGCTACACTATATTCGTGAACTATTGCATAAATCATAGAGAACATCAGTACATAGGTAAAGAAATCTGAATATATTCATTTATGTTTAACCAAGAAAGAGCTGCAATCCTATTCTTATTTTGGCCTTTCTTGTTTGTTTTTATAGTGTAACATTAACTTAGTCTGATAGTGAATAACAGACTTTAAAAATGAAAAAGAAACAGAGCAGAATAGCTTCAGATGTTCTCAGGATAACTGTTCTGTGAGAAACACTTCCCTCTGTCTCAGCTAAGTGATAGTGGCATGAGAAAAACAGCTCAAAGGTTGGAAAACTACGGTATTTCTTTGCAAATAACAGAAATAATGGAGTGTGAGGAGGTACAACTTAGTGTCTTAACATGCTTTTTATGTTGCAGATCAACAATCTTCATCTTCATCTTAGTAGCAATTTTTCCCCAGACCACTGGAAAATTTTCTGACCACATCTGCTAATGCAGAGGTCACAGCTGTAATAATTCTACTCATGTTTAGAACATAAAAAAATAAAATGGAAAAGAAAGATATTCTTTCACAGAAGCACAGGAACAAGGGAGCTTTATTATAAAAACTTAAAATAATTCCTTATTTCTTTCTGACACAGTGATTTCCTGGAGCAAGTTAAAAATATCTTCTTGTTTAAATGTTATGCCCTCTATCAAAAATGGTATTTTGTGAAAATTCAGTTTGAAGTGGAGCTTAAAACAAGGGTAGAAGAAGATTAAATGAATGCACTTTCTGTAAATAGAATCTGTGGTGATATGTAATTCAACTCATGATTGTTTTCCAATAAAGATCCATTAGTAAGGTAACAAATGACAAAAAAAGTGCATATGAACATTCAGTAACAGGTAGAATTTCCTCCATGAAAGTCTAATTGCTCTGTCTTTTCACCAAGACTGGAATTCTGTTTTGATGGAGATGATGGATGAGATGGGGATTCTGTTTTGTCTAACTGTAAGATAACTTTAATATTCATTGACTTCCATTTGAAATTATGGGCTTTTCATTATATGAACACAAGATATGTAAATTGAAGGAAGAGGTGATACCAAAGAAAGATAGATTTTAAATTAAGTAATTTGATAGTATTCACAAAGAAAGAAAATGTACAGCTCAAACAAACACCTGGTGAAAACTATCATAAAAACCATGCTGTTGCTAAATAGCAACTTTATTTACTTTCACCATACTAACAGGTCTCTTCAGATACACTGCATCCAAATTTTTATTAAAGTAGAAAAAATGCCCTAACCTGGCCTCTATTTATATGTTCAAGTGTTTTTATATATGCAAGACTAGTACAGTGTTACCTAAATTACAGCATGGAGTATTGCCTCTAGTTCTATCTTCTTTGTAATTTGAGAGAATACTCAACTGTGCTAAAATGCATATTTATTAGAGATCTTTGCCCTCTGCTCTTAATTGAGCTGCTCTTTTTAATTAAAAAATGAAAAAGCTCTGCATTCACTGTTGACAACTTTTGTTCTGCTGTAATAACAGAAGAAATTACATTCACAGAAAGACACAATTGACACTTTCTCACTGTAATCAACTAGTTGTGCAGGCTTTTCTGTGCTGTATGTGTTATCTTTAATAAATGAAATCTTGAGGTAATGAAAGAGCAGAGACTGCTACTGGACCACAAACTGGACATAAAGATGTTCATCTTCTAGAAAACAGGTCTTGATGCTCCTGACAGGGCACTGCTGAAGTGAGCATACTGTCACGTGTGGGATTCAGGTCAAGCTGCCAATAAACAGCCAATGTTAGGAATATAAAAGTAATGGGACAATAAAAATAACATCTTGAGTGCTACTTGTGACCTATTTATTGACTACAAATTTTACAGGTGGAATGAAGTGCAGCCTGCTGATCTCTCTAGAACAATTATTGGTAGATGAATTGCATGACCTGACAAATTATAATGTACAAACAGATTGGTTGTTATGTTAATGGCAACAAGAAGTCAAATAATATGCTATTTTTCACTTAATATTCCTTGTTATTACTATTTAACTTTACCAGTGGAGTATTCATTTTCAGCTACTTGTTGACCAAAGGGGATGGTTATACAGTGTTACTGTCACTTTGACATTTGCTCTCTAAGAAGGTATGCATGGTAAAGATTTCTAGTCTGAACTTTGATTAAAGAGGAATCATATGCCAATAACAGTCTTGTGGTTTCAAAACAAGTAAAAACAAACTCCTAGAAGGATTAAACACTGAAATATTTAAAACAGCAGATGTCTAGCTTGATCCCTAGACACAGCTATAATTCAATGACTGAACAAAACTGAGGAGGGTGAGTTGGAATAAAAAGTACTGAGCAGCAGTACTCAGTACCTCATCAGAGGTTTCAGCTGTAGTGCACATTATTTATTAAACTGTCAATCTGCCATAACTAGAATAGCATTAGATAGAGTTCCACAGCAACCAGCTCAGGATCATCTGGGAGTGCTGTATCAGTAAGTCTCGAAATCATTACCCAGATGCTTCAGGGTAAGGCAGTGGCTGCCAGTAAAATCAGTGATAATTCTAACTAATTCTGACTAAATACAGACATCTTTTTTTTTCTTTTCACACCAGAGAAACAGGTAATCACCGTATGGAATAAAGCGACAATAGATTGGGAGTTTAAAATGGAAATGTCATCCATCCCTACAAGCATGATAGTGACAGTGAAAACCACTGTTGTTTCTCTCAGGCTTTGAAAATATCCTTGACAGAATAACAATTAGAAGACTGTGTTGAAAAGCATCCTCCCTAAAGGTAATCTGAATAGTGAAGACCACACTGACATGATTTTCTGCTCACAGGCAAAATCAAGAAATGTTCAGAAGATAAAGTCAAAGTCTATGTATGCTCCTTGCCTCTAACCAAATTCATTAGTTTTGTGATTCTGCAAAAACATCCATAGAGGTTTCTGTTCCAGCAAGTAAATGGCTGCTCATTTTCAATTGGGAAGTTTTAACAGCAAAGGTAAAACATTTAGAATTTTTTTTTTCTTTTTTTTTTTTTTAACCTAAAATGGAACCAAAAATGGTAGTATTTTTGGACCAGCTTAGTTCATTTATGGGTTAAAATACAGGTATCATACCCATATATGGGAAAGTATGTTACTCATTACAAATGGTTTTATCTCAGAAGAGTCTTATTTTTAGCAGAAAGCGTGTTAAACCTGTTGTAAGAATGGAAATTTAAGGACAGTTCTAATATCATATGAATACCAAATGAGACATGCCTACAAATGGAGTCACACAGAGGACAGCAACAGTCATTACAGTTCCTGCAAAAAGCAGCATAGCTGGGATGAAGATATGGATCTTTGAAAAATAGTGAGTACCCTGCAATTGTTCTTACCACTTCTCTATATATCTGAGTCTTTTTTTAGAGCTGTCACATCAGCCAGTCACACACAGGCTGTCTTTGTGTTCTTGGTACAAAATAGTTAAGTGTCTTAAACAGTGAGTCTCAAAGCATTGCCTATAGCTGGTATCAAAGCAATGCTCCTGTGAGCTGAGCTGCACCAGACATCTGCTGCATATATCAAATAACCAACCATCCATAAGCATTTTGTATGGACAGTTTAAATACAATGGATGGTTAAGACTGACCCATTAAACATTACTGAGACATTCTCAAGGTAAATCTTCAGTCATAGAACATCAGCCTCACACCATGAAATACAATTAAAGGTCATCTGCTATGGCAGAGAACATATGCTGATGTTACCAAACATATGGAGAAAAAAAAGGAAAATTACACTGAACACAAGGCAACAAAATAAAATAAGGATAGTGTAAGCATGATGCTGCATCTGTCACATCCCTGGATGGGAGTGTGCTGCAAAAATTTAACAGAAACCCCACAAGTAAAACTGCCCATGTTTTAAGTTGACAGGGGAAGGTTTTGATGGTGTAGAAATCAGTAACAAAACACCTTATCAAAACCTGAAAAATGCTGGTATCATTGTGAAAATTCTACTGGCAACCTTACACTGCCAAAACAAACAAACAAGTAAACGAGTAATTAGTTTCAAATTGTATCTACTGAAATAGAGTAATCCCTGAGAAGGCTTCCCACAAATCTCAAAACGGTTTTCCACAGATATTTTATTTAAGGTAAATTACCCCCTGAGTGCAGAAAAAATGAAGAGATTGTTTCTAACAGCCACAAAGTAGACCAGCTGCATATATAGCAGCTTTGTCATCAGTTTCACAGATGTTTGTAAATCCTAGCTTTTCCAGCTGTTTGATGGATTTTCATGTTTTCTGTGGTCTGAGGGATTGAATTGTGCTTCTTTCTCTCTGTTTTATTGCTATGATATCACATGGTGTCAGGATGTTATGAGGATGGGCAAATATGAGAGAGGTGTCCTGGGAGCATGGGTGACAGCATGACAGACAGGATAGGGATCTCCCCACACAGAGGTCTGGTGCCCAGTAGTTGATCAAGGAGAGCAGGAAAAGGTCAGTGAGTGAAACTAGGTTAGAAAAGGTCCCAAGTTGGCTGGGGAGGGTCATGGGGATGAGGAATATGTGGGCATCAGGGACACTAAGGTACAGTGTGAGACCCATACAACAAAATCCAGGCAAGAGCCAGGAAAAAAGGCCTGAACTCCAGCACAGTCCCTTCAGGAGAAATATTTGCCCACAGAGAATATTCCCAGGCCTTGTCCTAGCCCACTTCACAGTAAAGTTGACCCTCACTACCTGCATCCCAGCCCTGGGAGAAAGAAAGAAGTTGAGAAGTCTGTTGGTACCTGGCCTCTTTTCTGAACTAGATGAGACTTGAACCTTTACCTCACCATAATCCCAAACAAAATGTTAATGCTTTTTTGTGAAGCTTGCAGATAAGTCAATATTTGTCATTACTGGAAGCAGAAAAGAGAAGGTGTGGCTGTATGACTCCATAACCCATGTGAGTGTAAATCAGTTCTTACTATTAGTTCATGTGAAAACTGTCCCCCTGTATCATAAGCCTGCAGAAACCTAAACTACTACAGAGCTAGCACTGCCTCCCTCCACTAGAAATAAATGTATATTCTTGAGATTATCCATTAAGGGCAAAGCAATATGAGAAAATAGGATGCCTTGAATATAGACTGTATTAAATGTGAGAATATGACCTACATACTTCATCTAAAATACAGATTGTTTGCTCAGGTGTTTTTTAACTTTATCCAGATGTAGCTGAATTGCATTTCTCAGCTACCAACTGTCCTTGCTTGGTGTGTGATAAACATCTCCTGTGTTTAGAATTGAACACATAGAAGCCCCCCAGGAGCCTGTTTACCTCTGCCTTGAAGATACTCTTAATATCAAGCATTAGTTTAGAATTACAGGACCAAACTCAGTCTCACAGAGTATATATAATATTTCTATTGAAGAAATCTCAGATGTTCCAAATAATCCTATGTGTAGACAAATGGGGACTCAGACTTTGAATTTTCAGTTCACTCTGAATTTAGGGATATAAAGGAATAAAAACAGTGTTGAAAAAATGAGCCAATGCCATCCATTCTAAATTCCTTCTGCACATTTAAATCTGATGTCTCTTTGTCTTAACCCGACAAAGTCTTCATATGCTCTATATAAAGTTAAATTATGAACACAGTGGAACACCTTGATGTAACTGAACACAGAATCACAGAGTCATTTAGGTTGGAAAAGACCATTAAGAGCACAAAGACCAATTATTGACCATTGGTTAATACTACCTGCTGGTTCAGATGACAATGGATTTCAATGCTGATTAAAATCACAAAAAAAAAAGCTGTCTAAAATCCTTATATTTCAATGAATAGCAAGGAATCTTTACATAGTGTTTTGATGATTTATAAAATTCACATTATAAAATAAGCAACTGCCTAAAAAAAGAAACTTAGAAATTGAGACAATAATAGAATTATCATTATATATATATAAGAATAGTCAAATTCTTATACCTTCTCATAAGACTTCTAGAAGGTGGGTTTTTTTCCTCTATCAGTCATTGAATATACAGAATGTCACAAAAGTTTTAGGAAAGATTATCAACTACTGCAAAGAATCATATTATTGTTGATTAAGTTAGGAGTGATATTGTTTAAAAATAGCTTGTTGTTCAAAAACAATTTACTGCACATAGGATGGGACAGAAAACAAGGCTGATTTTTTGATAATGAAGTACTGCTTCTTAGATATTCAAAGTAATGAGAGGTGTCTGAGGAACAACACTCCAAAACAAAATCCAATGTCCAACATCCATGATGAAATATCTTACAGTACAGTTCCATTGAATGGCAAACTGGTAATGAGAAATGAATAATTTTCAACACAAAACATAGAAAGAACAGTCATCAATCTCTCTTCTCGTTGAAGATTTGTAGTTTGAGCACTGAATAATCAAACAGGCCATTAAAAGTGGTGGTTAATAATATCTATTTGAAAACTCATGTGGAAGCAGATAGTGCTTCCCTGTGATTGTCTGCTTTGTATATGTCCTGGTATCAATATACTGTGAGAACAGCATATGGTTCCTTTGATGGAAAGTAATGGAAAATGACAGACTGTTTGAAGATGCTGTGGTACCAATTTCATGAATAATGCATTAGGGTAACAGGTATAATCAGTGCAGTTTAATAGTCTGCAGCCTCCAGAGATACAACAACAGCATACAGAGGAATTATCCATGTACTAAGATCACCTGACATTTATCTTTTTTTTCCTTGATTTTATTTGATTACGACTACACTAAAATATGTCTTTAAAAAAGTAGTGTCAGAAACAAAAATGTTATGCTCTGAGTCAGAATTAATTTAGTACACATGGTCTGTGCAATTTACCTTTTAGTAATAGGCACAAATTTCAAAATCCCTTTTCTCTGTTTTAAATTGAACATAGGTTTTAGAGCACAAAATTTAATAGGAAGAACAATTTTACATGTTAGTTCAAATGATACAGCACACTGCACATATACCAAAATTGGTTTTAATTTTACTATTTTCCTATATCAAAAACAAGTCCAAGAATTAATTGAAGAAAAACCTGTCTTGCAAAGTGCTGCTAAAAGATTTTGCATGAAGAATATGCTGATTTGTATTTAATGATAGCAGAATAGCTCTGTGAAAGAGATTTACACTTAGGGATACATAATCCTCTTGGCACTCGAGTCTTACATTATGATGTCATGACTCCATAGCAATGAATATGAATTAGAATAAATGACTTGGGACACAGGATTACAGTCCCAGTACTTACAATTTTACTCAAGGAAAGATGCCTATGTTTCTGAGTTAAAAGTTCCATTTTCCACCTGAAAAATGAGCTACAGTGATGTATGTCCAGGTTTCAACTTTATAAATCTATTCTGACTGCTATAGATCTGCTTCTGAAAAGATATCTTGGCAGATTTCAGTTTAAAAAAAATAAAATCACGATGGCTTTTTCAATAGCGTTCTCCTTCAAAAAGGCAGTGAATATTAATTTTATATGTGTGTGGACATATATTCACATGTATTCACATAAATACACATCCTATAAATAAGAAAAAGCAATGATAATCTAGAATGGTTTAATGTAGGAAATATTTTTGAAATGTAAAATAAGGTGTTCTAAGAAAAAGTCAGTCATCACAAATAAGTTGCTATAGAACACTACTGCTCATTAAATTAAATATTCTGTGTTATAATAATCTGTTCTGGTCTTTTTACCCGTTCTTCACTGCAATTATAATTGCCTGTACGAATACTTCATGTTGCCCAGTTCTTAACCAGTATATGCAAAAATCCATTATAATGTGTTGGGGCCAAATTGCTATATTTTACAATTATAGCAACTTCAGAACATCTAAGGTTTTTAATTCTGACTCCTTAGAAGCTCAAATACTGTCATTCATTACTGGAAACATAACGTTTCTTATGATGAAAGTATTTCTTATTCATACAGTTAGTAAAAGCCTAGTCTTGTAAAGAATATTATGTTTGAACATGAAAAAGAAATATTTCTCCTTTCTAAACAGGCCCTTGTAAATATATTTCATTCATACCTGGTAAATTTTGAATGCAGGAAAGGTAATTTCAGTAATAACTTACAACTTATCTTTTTTCCCCACAGATTGTATAAACATTCCTGGACTTTTCAACTACTAAGGCAGTTTGAACCCATCCTTTTATTAAAACCTCCCTTGTCAGCCCCATCTTACACTCAAGAACACTCTATCATATTTGTATGTCAGTCATTTCTGACAACTGTAGCTGATTTTTACTGTTATTGTTTTCTTTCTTGGTGTAGTAGTTTCAGATTTGCCAATTTTAACTATTTCTGGCCAACTTAAAGGTTAAAAAAATAATTTTATTAACACAAACTAAATGAAGAAGAAAAAGGAAAAGAAGAAAAAGAGAATTTGAACCTTTCAAAATGCTTCCCCCTTCCCCACGAACTATTCACTTTCTCACAACTAACACAGAGAGACAAAACTATGATTTTCAGTCAGTTTCAGCATTTAAACATAGTCTTTCATCACTCTGGGAGAGGAGTCTCTCTTGATGTCCCACGAATTTCCCCACTGTTTTCTTGTGGGTTTCAACTCTCACAAAGACAGCCACCCAGGAAACTGCCTTTGTGTGGTCCCTCCCATTAGCAGCTCTCCCAACACTGCATATGGGCTATGCCTGCTTATTTAGGGCACCATTTAAGGATGCCTCTACTAGTATATCACAAAGATTTTTCTTCTTCTGTTTATTGTTATGTGAAGCATTACTGTTTAAACTCTATTGTCTAGTTGGTTTAGAATGACCAGCAACAAGGGACAAATTCTATGCACAGTGGATTTCTACTTGAAATCCCCTGCAAAAAGTTGTATGTGCACCTACAACACTGTTACATTAAGTTTCAGGCATAAATAACAGCAGAGAAGAATGTAGAAGTCTTCTGAAAGAAGAAGATTTAGGTACTCATTCCCTCCTGTTAAGTGACTACCGGGCTATGCAATATCACACAGCCCACTTGTTATGATGTAGACATTGCTGATTCACATTGACAGCTTGGGCCTGCCTCAAATATTGCCATTTTATGGTTGTGGGTTTGGGAACTATCAAAGAAGAATCTCAGCATGGAAACCTGTAAGCAGAGACCAGAAGGAAATTGATGATATATCATCCACCACAGTTGGTATGGGCACTGGTAATTCTAAACTTGTGTCAATGCATTGCAAGCATCAAAGATTAATATCCAACCAAACTGTGGTCAGAACAACTGCAGGAATTTTATATGCTGTACTTCTGTGGGAGGGCTAAAACAGCCCTGTGCAGAAGTGTATGGAGAAGCACTAATTTTCCACAGCAGCCAGCCCAGAGTTGTCCAGCATGAGCCAAATAACCCACTGGCTCTAGTGGTTCTTTTGTGCATTCACACACACCCATATGACATTTTCTCACCTGGGTAATTCAATGGCCCAACAGAAACTGGAAATATTGTTATCTGCTCTGCCATTTTAGTTTTGCCTTATCTTAGTGGATTTTTTTTTGTCTTTACCTTCAAGGTACAAGGGAAGTCAGAGTGTAGATGGTTTGACTATCTTAGCTTTACAGGTCTCTTACAGCAGGGAGGAGATTGGATGGGAAGGGCAGTGCAACCCTTCCTTTATCATCAGAAAAATATGTGGAGACATGAAAAGCCTTAAAGATCTGTGAAGACACAATAAATTGCTCTATTTCTTGTACAACAGCCTCTCCATAGCCCTCTGCCTCTCAGGAGCAAAGACTCCTGTAAGGAGTGCAGACAGAGACCCTTTCTTTTGTTGACCATTTCCAGCAATGACTCACTGAATTAGAACTGTGAATAGGATGATTCATCATCTGATGAGTATCCCTTATGCTTTCCTTCTCACTGTGGCATAGAGGCCACAGCTGCAGGGGCTGCACAAGAAGGTTGAGCTGCCAAAGATATTCCAGCAAGAGAGGATTAAATGAGGCTGGGTTATGTAATGTGGAGAGAAGTGCCAAAGAAAGATGACTGAGATGCCCTGTGGAAAACGTCTGCCTCACTAGCCTTCACCAGCTGAAGAGGCAGTCAAGAATTCCTGCCAGAGCAGTGGGAAAAGGCCTTTGAATACTGTAATCTGTCATGCTGGGGAAGGGGAGAATCTACGTTCACCACATCTATGAAACATTGCCTGGTATAGGTGCCCTTGGAAACTTTGATTCCTCTTTTATGCTCAGCATTCAACACCAAAGTTGAACAAACTGGTTCTAGTTGGCTGACGCCTATTATCACCGTGAGCCTAGCCAGATAAGGACACTCGGAGACAGAGATCTGGGTTGATCAGAGCAAGCAGGGCAAAAGAGCAGCTCTCTGTTTATTCTTCCTATTAAATATCTCTAGCAAGGTGACCATGGATTGGAGAGTGGGCATCCCCACCTCTTACCCACATTGGTCAAGGAGACTGTCATTCAACCTCCCCTTCTCTTGGAGAAGGAATTCATAACAATGGCCATTGTCGCAGTGCCCGCGAGTCCAGCGACTCTGGCCCCGGCCAGCCCAGGCACTGGAGCAAGGCGCAATGAAGGGTCAGACAGCAGATAGAAAAGTGGATCTGATCCCTGTGGGCTCTTTTTACCCTCAGAGGGCTTAGGGAGCAGCTGGTAACGACGTAGCGGAGGACAAAAGAAAGGAGGATCTGATCAGGGTCCAGCAGAGAGGTCTATTCACCAGGCTCTGTGTCCGAGATCAGACACAGAAACAGGGAGACACAGGGTTTTAAGGGAGGCAGTAGGGGAGGAGAAAGAGGTGGGGCTGGCTGCTCCCAGCCAGTGGGATACAATCTCTGGGGTAGACAAGGGTGGGGGTAGGCACTCCGGACTAATCAGGAGGACTTTGGGTGGGGAAACTCAAAGGCGGGAAAAATGTAACAAGGCGAAGCTAAGAATAGCTCTTGTGAGGGAAAGGTGTGGGAACTAGGAATATTAATTAGGTGGGGGTAGGGTTACACAGAACTGAACTTAACACAGAACAGTTGAATTTTACAGAGAACAGAACTTATTACAAATCAACAAAATCCCAAAACATACACAGCCACAGGCCATATTTACAAAACATGGTCCACTGTTTACATTAAGGAGCATGAGAAGCTTCACACTTCTACTTTAGTATGAACGCTCAGCAAACTAGGAAAACTCATGGTGACAACCTATGAACTGGGATTCTGCACAACTTGAGTCAAGTTATGTCGGTGTTCTCCTGATCCATCCCAAAGTTACATACAAATACTGAAAACCCAAACACTTCACAGAATGGGCCTTTTGTACCAGAGTAGAACAAGTCAGTGACAGGGCCCAGGTTTCTGGTCAGTCTAGGGATAAAGTCAACTTGCCTTGTAGTATCCAGCCCCTTACCAGGATGCAAGTACTGTGGGTGGGTGTTGTGACTACTTTCTTCCCCTTTAAATGAACCTAACTGCACACCAGCATTCAGAAGCTGATAGATTATGGACAGTGACTCAGCAACTGGTGGTCCAGTGAAGGAACTGTGACTTTCCTTTGCCATTTGGAACATCTTTTCCTTAAACTGGAAATAAATTTGTTCTCTGCCTTTCACACCTGCCAGAAGAATGTCAGAAATCCTACAGATAACAAATCTTTCAGACTTTTCTTAACATGGTATGACAAGAATTGACAAGAATGATAATTTTTTTAAGACATTTTCACTTCTTTGAAAATGAAGACTGAAGTACTTATGGTTTTTGTGGTTTGTTTTTGGTGAAGCTTTTTTTGAGGTAGGAAGAGGTAATAGGAAAAAATATGAGATAAACTGAAACAAAAGAGGAATAAAACAGAAAAGAGAAAATGGAATGAAAGGTGGAATATATATATATGTATAAAATATATGAGTTGGAAACATATAGGTAGAAAATATATATGAGCTGGTTTTCTAAATGTTTTTGTTTCACTAAAAAGTCATTTATTAAGTTTTCTTTCTATGAACACATGCTGAGACTAGATCAAGTAGCTGTAGTTTCAACATCTGGGAAAAAAAAGAAGAAAATAAAAATACAATGTTTATGACCCTAGTCTCCTTTTCTCTTCTCCTAATGCCCAAATTTAGTCTTTCTAAAGTGTCTCTGTGCTTTTACTTATACATAATCTCATTAGTGGGTTCATAGTTGTCAAAGTTATGCACTCTGACTTGGAATTCCATGTAATTACAAGATTTGGAAATAATGAAGATGTCATAAATAGGGAGAATTGTCTGAACATCCTCTGGAGAATATTTGTAAAAGAAGCAGGTAAATTATTTCAGGGTTATGTGGATGATAAAAACAGTAGCAAAGAGAAAGTAGACAGGATGAAACAAGACACAGAAATTATTGAAAAAAGATAATATGAAGAGGCAAGTTAGTTTTCAACTCAAGAAGAATGAAGGAGGAAGATAATAGAAAAAGAGAAGAGACAGTGCAGAAATTGTGATTGAAGAGATGTGTGGATTGCAATTAGTGAATGGTAATTAAGGTGGTGAAAGACTGCCTGTGTCTATTTAACACAGTCCTGAAAAATATACACTAAAATTTTGCAGGGGTTGAAGTTAAGGGTAAATGAGCTAAGGGTAATTGAGAACATGTACAATAATTTGTCAAACAAGGACAGAAAGGAAAAGATGTAAAATACCCATGTGAAAAATTCTTTGGTGTAAAAGAGTTAACCCGGCTTGTCTACTATAACTCCCAGCAGGCTGCTCCAGGAAAAAGCTGGCACAATATGACCACAATTTCCAAGGAAAGCCTGAAGCCTTATTCAGCCAGACCTATTCATTAATCATTACAAATAGGTTCCTGTAAATAATATAATTCTTCCCTCACTTTTTGGAAAGCAGAACAGCTCAGAGCACAAAGATGCACTAGCTGCATATTTTGCAATTATCCTACTAGAGGTAAAAAAAGCTGAAATTAATATTTGGAGTCAGGTGTTGGATTTTTGTTTGTTTTGTTTGTTTTGTTTGCTTAGGGTTTTTTTTTGGGGGGGTGAGGATTTTGTTTGTTTTGTTTTCGTGGTTTTTGTTTGGTTGGATTTTGGGTATTTTTGGGTTTTCTTCTCACAGGAGTGGTAGTTATGATCTTATGTTTGGGTACCAGTGAAAATTTATCTAGAAAAACACTAGCTTGAAAAAACTTTCTTTACATAAATACTCCAATTTCTAATACTGTTAATTTATAGTATTAACAGCATGTTGCCATAATAGAATCATAGAATCATAGAATCATGGAATATTTGGAGTTGGAAGGGACCCACAAGGATCATCAAGTCCCACTCTTGGCCCTGTGCAGGACAGACTCAGAGTCCCACCATGTGTCTGAGACTGCTGTATAAATATTTTTTTTACCTCTGTCAGGTTTGATGCTGTGACCACTTCCCTGAGGAGCCTATTTCAGTGCTCAACCACCCAATGGGTGAAAAGCATTTTCATACCTAACTTAAACCTCCTGACTCAGCTTCATGCTGAGATGTATGCATGTAACCTTGGAGTTTTTTCTTTTTTTTCTTTTTTTTTTTTTTTTAAGTCAACACGTCTTGATAAATAAAGGTTACTCACTCCAATTTAGTTTTTCTTCTAAATCACAAGCCGCAATTTTTTTTTTAATTTTCAACAGTGAAAAATTCTCTCCACTCTGGATGTTGTCTTCTGCTACAATGAGCACTTGAAGAAAACTCAGGGTTACTAAAATAACAAGGGCAATCAACAAATACCTAAGATCTCTTATTTTTGCTTCCTGCCCTTTGATAAGGTTTCACATGCATTACCCGTGCTGCAATGGAGATCAATGCCACCTGAGTTGCAATTCTGAAGCCACTGTCATTATACTGGGACATGTGATCTATCGGAGCTATTTTGGCTGAAGAAGTAGAGGACCCTGAGAGGAAGAATTTACTTTTTTTCTCCTTTTTTTCAGAAAGATAAAAATTTTCTCCTTTTCACATCCATGTTATGTATGCAGGATACTCAGTGCAACCTGATGGAAGTTCATATGCTCTCTTATCAGTTTTCTATATTAGCATCCACTCCTTTAGGGGTTCCAAATTCAATCCAGTTCTCTGTGGATCTCAATCCTTTTCATATTCTCAGACCCGAAACTTCTGTACTTGCATAATCCTTATTTGTTTGTTTAATAATGAAAAATGAATTGCTTATTGCTTCATTGTCCAACTATGCACAGAATGTTCATTTAGCATGTTTAATTATATAATACAGACATGCACTACGACTTAAAGATGAAGAAATTATCAAAACTCAAGACAGAACATTTTAACCTTAGGTGAATACTCAGAAAAGGGAGAAAATAGAGTATTTGGCGGGGGAACACCAGCAAAAAAGCTGTCTGAATGCACTCTTACTTTAATAAAAGAAGAGGGAATTGGAAGCCTATTTTATTCTGTCTCAGTGTATCCCTTTGTGTTATCATCAGTGTTTACAAGTCTCTCTGTTTTGGAAGGTCTGTTAGGAAACATCAGTTTCAAAACCACTTCAGCAGGTAATTCTCTAAGCTTGCCTAAGTATTTTAACACTGCTTTATAAATGAAGTAGGGTATAGATCTAAAATAGTAAAGAAATATTTCTGACCAAACAATAGAAAAGGTGATAAAATATTAACACAAACTTGTATTTATGTTTATAACCAGTGCTATTACTGCTGCATTTTTTGTTGACTCAGTAAAAATAGCTGATGCTTTCAGCACTATTGCTGATGAATTTATATTCATGGTTCTGTTTGCACTACAAAAATCACAGTTTATGTACTCCAGCACTTAAATCCATGGGTAGTACTATCTGTAAATATGAGCCATTAAGCTCCAAAATTATTCTACTGATTTTTTTCCCGTTGTAATTCTAATTAGCAACAAATGTGTGTGCACAGCGACAAAGCTGTTTGTCAAAAATGTAAGCAGATATTAATCGTATTGCGCAAAAGTATATATAAAAGTGTATATTGAAGCATCATAATAAAGACAGTCAAGAAATATATTATAATTTATCCTTAAACTACAGAGTCACTATTTGTCTTTAACCAGTTGTACATACAAGGAATAAATCCTGTACATGTGTATTCTCTACATTAAAACAGTACTGCTTTAGTAGGTAACAACTCTGAAAACTAGTAAAATGGAACTCATTTCATTTTGTTCATTTCGGGATTACCTAATATTTATTCTTGATCTTGACAATCCATATTGTGTTATCATATTAAAATATTTAACTGTGAGTATCCCTAAGTTATTACACAAAACTATGAGTATAATCATTCAGTCGAAAAAGCCAAGGATGACTTTCACTTAATTGTTTATAACCCATAATATAATCTGCATTAACCTAAAATTTCATAAAGTATTAAATACTTGATGATACAGAGTTTCTCTTGTTGTTATTTAAATATTGCTATGTGATTAGTTCTATCATTATCAGCATTCATCACAGATTTTGGCTGTAAATAGGTGAATTAAATGAAGACTAGATCATGACTCAAATTTTCCAGGAATACAAAGTTAAGCTGTGTAAACCTTGAATTTTCTGAAGAAAATTTAGGACAGTTATAATTATTTACTCAGTTGGGTTTTTTTCCCATACAATTCTTTCATCTTTACATATAGACAACAAAAATTTAAGGAACTATATGTACTCACATAATAGTATATATTTACATGCTAGGTTTTTTAATTATTATTTAAATAATGATATAAATTCTTTGTCTTTAAAGCCACTTTCTTTCAATTTTTATTCCAACTATTATTTATCTCTTTCAAGTGCAAAATGCTGTTCCTACTGACAATATGTAATTCCAGTAATAATTGAATGTAAAATGCAGTACATATTTTTAGTTAAAAAATTGACTAAATTTAAATAGATGTTTTTTGGTATGCAGCTGCACTCAGAAATATAAAGCAGTTCTCAGTATAAATCTTGAAAAGAATGAATACTGTCACAGCTGGGATTAAATTAGAACATCGCTTAATAAAACATCAGTGATGTTGTTACAGCTGCCCAAAATGGCAACATCCAGCGAAGCCCACTTCCAAAAAATTTTATTTGCTGCTTCTAAGTACACTCTCTCACTCTCAGATTTCTTCCTCTTGCAAAAACAACATGTAAAACATCAAGAAATAAGAATTAAAGACTACTGTGTAAATCATCTTTCTGTTTAATTGCAATTCCAAATTCTCTCATAACTGTATACCTCAATGATTTTGTTTTCTTTCATGCAGCAGAAACTACCAGCAGTGCTGAATATCAAATGCAATGCCTACTCCAAATAAATCTAAATAATGTAGAGTGGGTGGCAAGTACCAGTATTTTTTTTTCCATAGCCAAAGATCAATTTGCTGCTTAGGAATCATTTTGCATACTGTAAGATGCACAGTTCAAATTCTTTCATATTCCACAATATGAGGGCAAGCTTCCCTCTTATGTTCCCTGTTTGTTTTGGGTTATTTTTTTAAGGTGTAATTCATTTGCAGCATTCTTGAAAATTTAGAATGCACTTTGAGTTAATTTCTCATTCATTATCAACTACATGTGCAACACTAAACTCGTGTCTGCCCATTACCTGCAATGTTTCATATAGATTATGGAAAGCTATTTTTAAATCTCCATCAGTCTGTATCAGAAGGGATTTATTTGATCTAGAAAGTACTTCACCCTGAAGCACAAAGGTAGTTTGGGTTTTTTTGGGGGAGAGCAAATCTTTAGTAGTTGTGATATTTATTTAAAGAAACACAACCAAGAAAAAAAAACCCACTAAAAAATGGGGAAAAAAACCCCTCAAATAAAGGCATCATTTGCCTCTTCGGTGCTTTAGAATGACCACCTAATAATTCACATCTTCAAGCTACTTTCAGAATTAAATAAGTATGTTAAGAGAGATGCGTTTCACTAAGGTATTTGAAAGCCAAGAAACTGCAGAAGATTAAATGTAAATCATAATATTTCCAATTTTAAAAAGTTAAGTCAACTTCACATTTGTTTGTGACATACTCATATAATGTCTTCCTTCCTCATTGAACAGAAAATATATTTTTTGGTTCAGTTTTTAAATACTTAAAAATTGAAAAAAAAAAGTGAATGCAGAATCCATTATTTGTAGTTTCTTTCAAATTCATAGGCATGGTGATCACTTTTAAAAAGTAATAGTAATTACTGCAAAACTGGTCACGGATACATTTACAGCCTATTGTCCAAATGAAAAAGCAAATGTCAATTACAGAGAAATATACAACCTGATTTTTCAATACCTGAGTGTGCTACACTGCAAGAGTTCCATTAATAAAAGTACATTAGCTAATATAATTTAAATGCTCACAGAAATGAAGAATAAATTGTATTAAATGCAAGTTAAATTATATTCTCATTTTGTCAGGTTATACATTTTAAAGTGTACTAGCATACACTGAACATTTGCTAAGCTACTATTAGTGCAAATTTTAATCTTTTTGTAAGTAAAGTCAAATTCTTGATTACTAGAAGAGGCTCTTGAGGATTTATTACTAGAAAGCACATTTTATGACATCATCATGTTTACTATACCTTTAGCATATTCCTAGTCCCCATAATTAAATGTCAATTATCACCTTAGTCTAACACAGTCTAAGAAAGACTTTGGGAAGAAAAAAAATAATAAACATCAATTTAACTATCACCTTAAGACATCTTTGCATTCAACACCAGAACAAATGAACAATTGTTAAGCATGTATAATGTGAGAGTGTGTAATGAAAAACAGTTGTCAGAAATATCGCAAATAACTTGTTTTTATATTAAAAATGGGATTTTTTCCTCCTGTCATACATACCCTGCCCCCAAACCTTTCCTTAAATTCCACTGAGAAATGAAAAAGACACATACATACAATGATTATATATGTATATGTATATGGGCACGTGTACATACACAGGCACACACAAACAGGCACACATATAGAGCTCCAAATCTGCCTTTTGTTAACACTGTGCACCTATGTACCTAAACATGTTATACTTCAGGCTGTGTGCCATGACTTCTATGAATATAGGACACGACAGACATTTTAAACAATAATTTCAAGGCTTCATTGCTTCGGCACTACATGGTTTCATTTGCAGCCTCAACACTACTCTTTTATCTTATGTTTTTTTATCATTCTCATTGAGAATGCTATGATAGAATTTTTGAATGCTTTCATTCCAGACCATTCCCCCCAACAGCTTACTTTCCCTCTCTAAAGGCCAGGTCTCCTTCTGAGAAACAATTTATTTCTTTTACTCAAAATAGATTTCTTAATATTGCCAATACTCCCACTTGGAGTGGTCAGGGAGTAGGAAATTTGAACTATTTCACTAAGCCTCCATGTGTCTAACAATTAATTAGAAACATCATGAAAAATGTTGGGGCTAATGAGCTTTACAGGAAAGGTGAACTGAAGATGCAAAAAAGAGAAAGAAATTGCAAATTACAGAATCCATCACTGCTGGTTTTACCTTGAAAACATAAGGCAGAGTGAGTTCAAGTTGAAGTAAAAAAAATTATGATGGCTTAAGGTGAAAGAGTGGCTAGCATTGCAAGAGTCAAGTGCACTCTTAAACACAGGAAAAGAACTGAAAACCTCAAAAAGATATGAAAAGTTTTTTTCTGAGATGGAGGACAACGTGATTCAAACTGAACCATCTCATACAGCTCTTGATTTTTTCTTTCTGTTCTCATTCTGTTACCATCTTTTCTTGCTGTCATCGCAACAGAAGCTAATGGAAGAAAATATGGCCTATCCACCAGATAATATATCAATCCCAGACAGATTATATGGCTCAGAATAGAGAGTTACAGTCAAACAGTCTTTAGAAATTTAATGAAAGAATGGAAGAGAGATCTTCCTTGTAAGAAGGAAAGTATTGCATTGGAGAAACAATAAAATCAATTATATTAATTACAATATAAACATAATAATAAGCTTCAGTTTTAACATTGTGTTTAAGTTGTCCATCTAAAATTATCATACCCAGCTAAATACCAAAAAGGTAAAAATAAATATTGAAAAAAATTAGTAAGAACATCTGTGTAGGATTTCTATAATTGTCTCATGATGTAAGAGCAAAAATTCAGGCAGAAGGAGAAAAGATAAAACAGTTCATCACTGAAGAAAATAAACTCTTTGACTGTATATAACACATAATAGCAAAACAGCTTTTTCTAAAATGTTCAGTATAACATAGTCATCAACCATGAAATAAACTGATCTGATAAGGTCTGACATGGCCTAAAAGAGAAACTGAAACCCCCCAAAAGTTTTATAGCTAAAAAAATGTGACACATATTTTAGGAAATATCCTGTTAACCTTTGAAGAATTATATAATTCTATATCTTGAGGAGGACAAAAATATGAACTTCAGGATATTCTGGTTAATGTTATCTCCTCAGTTTCAGATATTCATTAGTCTCAAAGAAGTCAAAGACAGAAAAATTCCTAAATTATCTTGTTTTCACCCAGAGCATCTCTAAGTTTTATATTAGAACAACTCTCTTGGTTTCATATGTAATATGAAATATTTATGTGGCTGCATTTTCTCTATGAACCTATCACAGAGGCACTTTTGTCTTTTCTTTCTCCCACATTTTCCCCCCTCTGATTAGTACTTATTTTTAAATTTAAAAAATCAAAATAAGAACAAGTTATAGATTTTATTATTATATTATAGATATTTTGTTACTATGACAAGATTGGGTTATGGGCTTGGGAAAAATAGAGAATAACTAAAAAATGAAGACCAGGTGATTTCTGAGCTTCTGTCAGACTTCAATTTTTAAAGTCCACATAAATATTTGTATTTAAAATTAACTGTATTATTTTACAGTTAATTAGATTTAAAAGAAAAACTATACAAGAGAAGACCTGATTAAAAATGTCTCTAGTTTCTGAAGGTGAGTAGGATTTCTATAATTGTCTCATGATGTAAGAGCAAAAATTCAGGCATAAGGAGAAAAGATAAATCTCTCATTTCCCAGCTGTGGGGAATTTTCAGGTAGTCAATGGAAGCCTCCTCTAGAAGTCCTTTGAATGTTAATCTGAGTGGGACTTGTAGAGCACGTGCGAAGCATTCAAAGGTTACTTCAAGAACAGCTGCCCAGTTATCTAATTTTACTATTTTGTAATGGAAGACATGACTCCCTTTTATAAGAAAAATAATATTAGAAAGATCCCCCAAATTGGGGATGAACTACAGATATTTTGCTTTCATAGTTCTAGTGAAATCCTGAGATACTATGGATGTGAGTGAATTGCTGTTCAGTGGGAAACTGGATCTTGGTAGAGTTTTCTTTAAGAAACACAAAATCAGAAATTGCTTGCATTATAGCTCATAATCCTTCAACTGTAGAATTTCAGGGAAATTCTGTGTCTAGATCTACTGCATGTCTGAGCTCACTGCATGACAGAAAGGTGAATCAGGCAGGAGTTCTCAAAAGCTGTTGTAGTTCCCACCTGTGGTTTGTACCTGGATTAGTCATAGAAACCAAAGTGGTGCAGGTGAGGGAAAAACTATTTAACAGCTATGTTAAATTTAAATGCATGTGTCAGGTCAGCTGTCCTAGGATAGCATATACTTCTCAGAAGTGGTAAGATTGATGTAACCATGGAAGTCTAGAAAAAGAAATAAGAAAATTTACTCTATTCTCATTTGTATTGTAAACCACAGAATGTTCTCACTCTCTAAAAAAATATATAAAACAGAATCATAGATTCACAGAATGGTTTGTATTGGAAGGGATGTTTAAAATCACCTATTCCAACCCCCTCACCATGGATAAGAACAACTTTGATGAGATCAGATTGCAGATGGCTCAAAGCCCCATTCAACCTGATCTTGAACATTTCAAATCATGAGACATCTACAGTTTCTCTGGGCAACTTGTTACTGTACCTCACTACACTCACGTTAAGATTTCTTTCCTTATAATTAATAAAAATCTAATCTAAATATGCCCTCTTTCAGTTTGAAACTATTAACCTTTTCCTGTCACTGCAGATTCTGGTAAAAGGTCTTTCTCCATCTTTCCTATAAGCTCCTTTTATATAGTGAAAAAGTAGTAATTTCCTCAGAGCCTTCCCTTCTCCTGACTGAAACCCAGCTCTCTCAGCCTGTCCTCACAGGAGAGGTGTTCCAGCAGTCTGCTCATTATCATGTCAGCCTCTGGACTTGTTTTAACAGCGCTGTGTCCCATTGTTGTCACACTCCTTTTTATGCAGCCCAGGACACGGATGGCTTTCTGGACTGCAAGCACACCTTGCCAGATCAATTCCAGTTTTTCATCCTCCAATATCCCAAAGGCCTTCTCCACAGGGCTGTTCCAAACAAGTTTAATTTGTGCTGATATTGTGAATTGCCCTTATCCAGGTTCAGGATTTTTCACTTGGTCTTGCTGAACTTCATAAAATTCAATTGTCCCACTCTTCAAATATTAATGTCCCCCCAAAATGGCATGACTTCCTTTCTGGCATGTCAGTTTCTTTCTAGTCAGTCAGCTTGGTTTTACCTTGATACTGAGGGGATACACACTCAATCTCCCTGTGCCCTTGATGAAGGTATTAATAAGTTTGGCTCCAATACAGACCCATGAGGGACACCATGTGTTACTGGATTCCCCTTGGTCACTGAGCTGTTCACTGTAACTTTGGATACGGCCATCCAGCCAATTCCTTATCCATCTATCATGTGCATACCTTTCCAATTTATTTCCAAGAATTCTGTGGGAGGCTGTATCAAAGGCCTTTCAGATTGGGTAGGTGTCAGCTGTAGCCCTTCCCTTTTCTATTGCTTTCATCATCTCCCTGTTTTCCATACATCCTCCACCCAAATTAGTTCTTATCAGTGCAACTAATGATGGCAGAATATAGTTTTCCTTTTGTCATGTACAGTTAATATAGAAATTAGTGACAATAATCACAGGGTATGTTGAGTTGAAAGGGACCCACAAGGATCAACGAGTCCATCTCCCAGCCCTTTTCACAGAACCATCCCCAAGAGTCACACCATGTGCATGAGAACATTGTCCAAACATTTCTTGAACTCTGTCAGGCTGCTGCTGTGACCACTTCCATGGGGAGTCTCTTCCAGTGCCCAGCTACCCTCTGCGTGAAGAACCTTTTCCTAATATCCAACCTAAACCTCCCTTGGCACGGCTTCAGTCCATTCCCTCAGGTCCTGTCACTGGTCAGCACAGAGCAGAGATCAGTGCCTTTCCCTCCTCTTCCCCTCAGGAGGAAGTTGCAGACTGCAATGAGGCCTCCCCTCAGTCTCATCTTCTCCAGGCTGAACAGACCAAATGTTGGTAAAAATAGGGTTTTGATATAATGTATGCAGAAATGTCTAATTATATTTTATTTTTTATTTTATTTTAATCTACCCAAATTAAGGAGTGCAGAATTAGGGAGTTTTTTAATCTTCTGGTTTAAATATTTGTCTTATCTGTTAATGTCATTAAAGACTGTAAATTTTTTTCTTTGGAAATAATTCAATAATTCCTTGTGAGTGTTGTTTGGAGTTTTGCGGATAGCTTTTTAAATTATAGAATATAGAAGTTTGTTGTACATTTTTAATACATGGGAAAATGTTCATAAGATGTTAGTATTATCAGAAAACTTGCCCAGAGATTTAGATAATTAAAAAATAACTATTAGCTGATAGTGACTCAGGTAAGGACATCATAATCACCCTGAGAATTGATTCTATTTTGCTTTGTGTGTAATAGAAATAATCAATGATTACTTTAATTATTTTTCTTTCCATGCAGAAGACTTTACAAAAACACCCACGGAGGTCCAAGATTCCCTGCATAGGTAACAGTGTCTATGTGCTGTACCATTATGTAGCTAAACATTACAAGGCAGAGAGATTTCAGATAAAATCAATTTATGCTACAAAAATTACTGCATAAGTCTATATAAGTTCTATATCAGGTACAAAAGAAAGTAATATTTCTCAGCAATGAAGACTCAGACTTGCAGTGATTGCCATGTTGAATGTTGCTTGTTCTTATATATTTTCAATGTACATTTTGCATAGAGTTCCTAGGTGCTAATAGGAACCAACATTATTTTTTTCTCTGTTGTCAAGTAAGAGGAAAACTCTATGCCTGTGATGGAAAATATTTTCTGGGAGTCCATACGGTCTGGTTCAGTTCACACATTTCAAACTTAATTTTCTTTTACTCTCATGAGTCCATAGACTCATAATTGCAGGCAGCCTGTAAAGCGCTTATGAGGAATTACACCCGCTCTGCAAAATGTCTCAAAAGATTTTCACCTATGCAAGGTGAAAGGCTAAGGCTGTCATGAATATATTCAGTCCTCAACAGCTACATCTCTGCCATTACAATAGTGAGTTAGGCACCTCTTGAGGAAATTCAGGGAGAGTAATGGAACCCTCCTACTGCCAAAGGAGTCCCCAGGAGGAGTCTTTTAGAAGTTAGTCCTTATACTTAGTGTTGGCAATAAGATTTCACACTTTGTTTTTAGGTTTTCTACTAGAGGGTTTGGGGTTTTAAGAGGCTTAGTCAGCTGGAATGACCTGCATTCACACACATGATATCATTTAATACATTGCAACTTTATTTACATTAGTAATCTTACTCTAGGATGCATACATGACTCAGTCTATCTGCTTGAACAATATCTAGCAGAACACTAATTAGTTTTTTGTCTTGCAAATGCCACTCAACTGTGAGTGCTGACTGTATCTGTTCCCTTTACACAAGCTTGGGTTGTGAACCAAAGGGTATTGAATAATGAGAACATTACCCAAGAAATAAAAAAAAGCTGGAATGAAATTTTGCCTCTCCATATTAATTTTGCACTCTACTTCTTTCAGTAAGAGTGTTTAAAATAATTGAATTTGATTTAGTTTCAACCCTTTTATTTTTTATGTTGGCTTTATTATAAGTAGCAATTGCTTTTCAACCCAATGTCCTATTTAAGTCACCTTTTTATCATTGCATTCTTTTACAGGACGTGGCACATGAAATGATATTGAAACATTTATTTTTTGTTGTAATTATTTTTACATCTATTTAAGAGTGAGTAAACTAGTCTATAAATTTTGGACTATTGGGCAGGAGAATAAAGCCAGTTGCTCATTGTTTATTTTTGGAAAACAATTTTTATTCTCCCAATAAAAATGTTTTCCTGTAGCAGAAGGCTGTGCTGAGAACACAGTAACAAGAATAACTGCTGTAGCAGTTATTTTTGGTATAGTATTTGCCCTACCTCTGTCACCTATCACTTCACTTGCAATGTGAACATAGCTGAGTCTTTAAAATCACTTCTGTCCATTAAAGAATGAGTCCTTCAGAACTGTACTATCTACTATCCCCTCTGCAGAAACATCTAGAAACCTGAGATATAAAGGGCAAATGACAGATATGCTGCTCTGGAGAAAAATTCATGCATTTCTCTCCAGTATAAGTAGGTAAAACAGCATATGTAGTTTAAAAAAACCCTTTCTGTTGTACTTTCAAATTTATTTAGTATTATTGCTCTACTTTACTGATTCTGTTAATTAAATAAACAAAAGAAGTAAAATGAAAGTTATTGTTGGAATTGTGTAATAGAGAAGATTTTTTTGAAGATATTTGCAGTCTGACTCTGAAGCATTTGGGAATGGGGCAGTATTTAACTTAAATAATCAGCTGTAAGATTTACATGGATACAAATTTTGTGTTAATCTTGAATATTGTAATATTGTCTGATATGGAGGGTTTGCTATTTCCTCACACCGTCATGCTTCCAACAGTCATTAATTTGTACAGCTTGTGTCTGTTTAGTACTGGAGTCTTTCAAAATGATACCTTTTTTTGAAATATATTTTCTTGGGTTATGCAACCAAAAAAAGTATATTTTATTTCATCTGTAGAAAGCAGTTGGGTGATGGTTTCTTTTTTCTTTATCTCTTGTAACTCCAGGGGGAAGGAGAGTGGATGCCTTCTGACAATAGGCCAGCTGTTAAAACCAGGTGGGGCAGTGTTTTTTATCTCTTTCATCGACTGTTCACACTCTGGGGGATATCTTCTGTTAATGGGCCATTAAGGGTCACCAGTGACAGGACACATCGCATCATCCCACTGTGAGATGCTCCACCCAGGGAGGAAGGAGCCAGCCATTCCTACCAAGATAAAAACTGAGATGTAGGAACACCAAGCCTCCTCTTTTCCATGGGATTCTCAGAGGAAGACTGGACTCATCTCATTGCTATTACAGGATCATCTCTACTCCAACAAAACCACATCTGTCACTCAAGGAGGACTTACTTCCCCTGCTTCCAACACCCTGGCCAATAGGGTGTCAGGCCATATTCCTGACTCTGTCAGGTGTTTCTAGGACTTTTGTTTGTTCACTTTTTAAAATTTTTTATTACTGCATTTGAATTTTTAATATTCCTAGTAAAGAACTGTTATTCCTATTCTCATATTTTTGCCTGAAAGCTTCTAATTGCAAAATTATAATAATTTGGAGGGAGATAGGGGGTTTTACATCCTCTATTCCAAGGGAAACTCCAGTTTTCCCTGACAGATACCTGTCTTTCCAAACCAAGACATACATATTACTCAAACTGCTAATGTTATCATGTGTGTATATTGAATATCAACCCTGGGTGTTACTGGAGACCTAGTAAATTTCATTTAAAAATCTTTTTGCAAACCTAAATGCCAATGTGTATATAAGCAATTGGTAGGTAATTGACACTTTTATGTTCCATAGCCCTTTAGTGTGGAAGATAACCTTTTTTTTTTCATTTTGTTGCTGTTAAAATGACAGAAAATGGGTCTTGCTCTTTGTAACATTAACCCCATTACAGAAAATACCACTACCAAAAATTATTCATCATTACAGTCTGTTGTACAGAATCATTAAAAAAAATTTGTATATAAAGTCATATTGTCCAAATGCTGTGGTTTTTGTAACATTTTGTCTATGAAGAATTCTTTACTTTAATGGGATATTGACAAGCAATTCTTTATGGTGACCCTGTGTTTTTTCATACCATATCCATGGAAAAATCAGGCAGAAACATAGTGCCAAACATAAAAAAAAGATACACGCAACACTACCAGTGCCTAATTGTGCTCAAAATTATGATATGTCTCATTGTTTTGCTGAGTAATAAATCTACCAGATTATTAGGCATTATTTTTCAAGTGTTCCTTCATTTCTTAATCTCAGAGCTTCTGTACTTGACAAAAGTACTTTAGCCAGTGATCACAAGAGAAGACTGGTCTCATCTGGACACTTGGAGTTCATCTATCTGAAATAAATAGAAAACAGAATGCCTTATACCGAAGTACTTGACAGGCAGCCTCATGATCTGAAGTGGCCTCAGACATAGGAAAGAATTTGAGGAGGATTCCCATATCTCACATAAGAGTCCTAAGCACTGAATTATCAGCAAACGAGGACCATTCTTCTGCTATTTTGAGAGTGAAAAACATAATGGTAATATGCTGGTGTTCATTTGCCATTTTTTTAAATCTTCCTACTAACCATCCAACTTATAATCAGACCTCTGAGGCTCTCCCTGTAAGAAGTCAAGAATCATGATGTTTTCAATTTCTTCAACAGTTAATAAAGATGCAAAATATTCATTTATTATTTCTGCTATTACATTATTATTTCAGGGAGCTTCTTTTTTCACATATTTGTGCAGGTTTTCTGCCTCTGTTGCCTTTGGGAAAGAATTTATTAATGATTTTTATGCCTTTTGAAAGTTGTTCTCCAACTCTATATTTTGACTGCCTTTTATATTTAACTTGCTAGAATTTTTTACTCCTTTCATTTTCTTCAGTTGCACACAATTTCATTTTCCTGAATGATATCTTCTCAAATTAAATATTTTCTATGACTCAGCAATTTAATCAAGCCAACTTTCTTTTGCTTTTTTTAAACTCCCTAGGCTATTTTTATGCTGTTCCTTTCTTTGAATTTATACATAAAAAATGGATTTCTTGTCTCTTGTTGCTTCTACAAGGACATTAGATACAAGTACATTGTAATTTCTATGCTAGATAGTTTTTTGAAGCCAACATTTCAAATAGTTTCCAACTCTGTTAAGTAATGAGCTCTTCTATTTTTTTATGTTTTCTTACTAACTACTTTATTTTTATTTATCATGACAAATATAGCCAACAAGATTGCAAAAGTACTGCATGAAAAAGTTTAAGGTCATTACCTACTGTCAAGTGCTACTATGCAAAATTCTACTATCATCAATTTATACAATGAAAATGTTTCATATTTAAAATTTCTCTTGAAAACAATGATAAACCGACGAACATACCATTTGAAAAACCTCCCTTGAAAAAGCTGAAATTAAAAAATGTATAAAACACACAAATTTATTGTCTTAACTTCCTATGAGTTTTCAGTTGCCTTCTACAGAAATTGATATGCTTTTTATTTTCAACATTACTTTTAAAAACATACCCATAAGAGTGGCATGCTATACTTCTTTCCTTGAAAAAGGAATTCATGATACATGCTTATAATTTTCTCTGGGAATCAGGTTCTATCACTGTTCCTTGTTGCATCCCGTGTATGCATAAGTGCAGAATTCCAAGCCCATCTTGTTCCCACTGGGACAGAGAGGATGCTCCAGTGTCAAGCATCCTCTGATACTTTATAACCTGATGCTGTCATGGCAGGGAGGGATATGTACAGGGAGAAACAAAAGACATTGGAGCACTGGAACAAACTGCCTAAACCCGTTGTGGACAGTTTACTGTTAGTGATGTCAGAGAACTCTTTTCTAATGTTGTTTTAAACCATCACACAATGAGTTAAAGTTTTGACAGTCTATATTATTAAAACCATTGATATAATTAAGGATGAGGGGAAAACAAGTAAACTAAAACAGAAAAGGGGAAAACTCACCTGCCACATAGGGAAACTGTAACACCATAAACAATTGATTTTATCCTCTAGGGGGATAGGGAGGAAGTCACAGGAGGAAGTGGAGGACTTATAAAGGAGGCAGTTAAGCCTAGGAAGAAGGGAGGATGGACAGAAAATTGATTTTTTAGTTTTGACTTTATTCATCACTGGTTTAATCTGTTTTTAATTGAAAATAAGTTAAATTAAATTAATCATCCCTAAATTTAATCCATGTCACCTGTGACCTTAATTGATAAGAGTTTCCCCCTGTCTATATCTCAACCCAGGAGTTTTCCATCATGTTTTCAGCCCCCTCACTTTTAAGAAGGAGGAATGAACTAGAGGCAGCCAGCCAATAACAAGACAATCATGAACAGAAAAAAAAAAAAAAGGTAATGGGGTGACTTACTAGGTCACAAAATATTTTAGAGTAAATAACATCAAGAAGTGGTTATGTGGATATGCATTCGTCTTTTAAATATGTTCACATAGCATCTTAGCTTCACAAATATTCTTAATTTTTGTAGGAAGATCATTTCAGCTAGATAACCTAGCTCCCCAACAGCATCACTATATATTCACATTCCTGACCATGAACTAGAAACTGCATTTATAAGCTTACAGTTCTCACCCCACTTTACTCTCTTGGTACATAATTATTTATGCAGTGTGCTATCACATAAGAGGGAAAATCCATGTTTATAGACCTTGACCAACTGACATGTTACCTGATGTAGAGTTCATTTCCAAACAAGGATTTAAAAAATAAACAAAACTCCAACTTGTGCTGAGAGTTGAAAAAAACAGCTTTCCTTATAAGATGTTGAGTAAATAAGGGAAAGAACCTCATCACTTTAAAACTAAGTAAGGAAAAATGTTGTGCAGTGTATGCAGAGATTATTATAACTTTCATATTTGTGAATTTTCTGCCTATACATCTGGCTACGACAAATCAACACTTTTTTTTTTTTTTTTTTTTTTTTTGCTTTCTATATTTTTTAGAAACAATAGGTTTGTTGTTAAAAAAGAATATTACATCAAAAACCTGATTTAAACCAACTGAATAATTTTTATGTCAGCTATGCTCTCAGTCAGCAAATCTCTTAAAAACCATAGTTAGATCGCATCACCTTTGAATTTAGCTGGAAAACAGCAGCCTACAAGAGTAGAGGAATGTTCATAGATAGTCATAACTTTTATGAGAAATGAAGAGAATTTGTACTTAATGTTTGTTTAATCACACCTGGAGACAAGAGAAAATGCAGCTGTCTCAATGAATCACACCCCAAAACAATTCAGGCACTGCTTGAGATTTCCCACAGTTTTGCAAAATTACGTTTTTGCTTAGTTGTGCTTGCAGTTAAACACATAGGTAAAGACTTATGCACCACTATAGCATATTTTTAAAGTTTCTTCTACTGTTTGTCAAACAAATTGTACTTTCTGATCCAGCAAAACATCACTGCTCAGATATGTTTCCTTTTTGAAGTGACATAAGGACAAAAAGAGTGTTAAGTAAACTAGGAATATAAACAAATGAGGACAGCTGGCAAAGGACAGAAGTTTGTGTTTCTGGAAAATTAATTGTTGTGGTTTGACACTGGACAAACACCAGGCAGTCACAAAAATCATTCACTTATTCCCTCTTGCTACAGTTGGGTAAAGGAGAGGGAAAAAAATAAAAAACAGGTTAATGAGTTGTGATTAGAACCAGTAGAAATAACATTCTAAGGGCCAAACATGTTGAAATTCAAAAGTATAAAGTAAATTTATTACTAGCAGAGTCAGAGGACTTTAATGACATATAATATAAGCCTTTAAAACACCCTTTTTTTCCCCCCAGCCCTTTCCTGTTCCCACCAACAGTTCATGGAGACAGGTCATGGGGATTTTGGTCAGTTTGTCACTCGAGATCTTTTTCTGTTTGTTCAGGGAAAGGAGTCTTGTTTTTGTTATGCTGTGGAGTCCCTCCCACCAGCCTAAAGTCTTCCCAAAACTGTGTGGCATGGGTCACGCATCCACAGGCTGTAGTCTTTTAAAGATAGACTGCTCTAGTTTGTAAAGCAAGGGCCTTCTCTCTATCTCGGGAAGCAGGGGCCGTCTCTCACTCTATTCAGGTCTCACACCGGATCACGACTTCCTCTAACATCCACCTGCTCCAGCATGAGCACTTCTCCCACTAGCTGTGAGTGGATCTCTGCATCCCTCTTTGACTTCATGCATTACAGGGGGACATTTATCATAGTCCTCACCACAACTTACGGAGGAATCTTGTCTCCAACACTTGAAGCATGTCCTCCCCTGCCACAGTGCCTCTGTGAGCCTCCTGCTCTAGCCCTCAGCTAGCCCAGGCACTGGGACAGGCGNTTACACGTGGGGGAAGACCAAACAAAGGAATACCAATTAGGTAGGGGGCAGGGTAGATGGAACTGAACTTAATACAAAGGAATTAAACTTTACATCAAACAGAACTTATTACAGAGCAACATATTCAAAAAACATGCACTGCCACACTCCCCCTCTTTCTCTTTCACTGACCTTCGTGTCACCGTGGTTTTCCCCTCACATGTCCTCTCTCTCCCTCCTCCAACCAGAAGAAAAACTGCTTGTTTGCAGGCACTGCTGTCAGCAAGTTCCACTAATTCTTGCAAGAACCCACAACACCAAGAATTTGATCTCATCTAGGTCCAATCACTCATCATGCTTCCACTACAGGCCAGGCGGCCCCACCGCCATCCCGTGGACAGTGGTGGCTGCTGTGGTGCTGGTGCCATTTAATGCCTCTCTCCATGCGAGGCACTGGGAAGGGGAAGCTGCCCCTGCTGCCCCTGCCCTTCCACCTGCAGCAGGGTGGGCAGGGGCAGGCAGGGCCCATGGGGGTCACTCCAAGGTGGCAGGGGCTCTGCAGGGCATTGCCGAGCGCCACAGGGAGGATGGCCCCTGGCAACAGCATCTCGTCACCTCGAGAAAAAAACCTGCATGCCAATATCTTTGATTTTCTTCTTAAATATGTCATCACAGAGGCATTACCAACCTCACTAATTGGGCCAGCACCACATCCACCTTTGGAGCCATCAGAGGTTGGCTCTGTCAGACATGGTGGAAGCTTTTAGAATCTACTACCCCTGTGGTCCCCCAATACCAAAAACCAGGCTGTGCCAAACCAACACATTCATGAAACAGATAACAAAAGATATATGTAAGAGAAAAACAATGGGGAATTAAGGGAAATGGTGTCCAATGATTTAGCCTTGCACAAATCAAAAGTGGCAGTCAGCATTTATCAAGCTGGGGAAAGAAGGGAAGTTCCATTTCAGACTTCATTTTACTAACAGTTAGCTAATAAGAAGCTAAAGTAATCTCATCCTAATTGTTTTTCTGGCAGTTTTTAATATTAAGTGTTGCACAAACCTATTACTCAGATATCACAACACTGATATCTGTTTCAGGACTGTGTATTCAATTACAAAAACCAAAACCCAAATAAAAATCCAAAACCCACAAACAAAACAACACTTTTTTTTTTTTTCAATTTAAACTGTAAAACATCTTTTATTACTGTGTTGTCAAATACAGTCTCAAGCATTTACACAAAACCATATCCTCTTATTCTGCTGTAAAGCCTTAATGCTTACATGACAGTATTTGCACAGGTGAGATATGCAACTAATAAGGTGTTCCAAATTAGATATTTAAATTAATGGATTATGTGGAATTTTACAAAATTTTTGTTGCACACAGTCTTTAAAATGAAACTGAAGTTTATGTTTATGTTGTAAGTTTCTGTTCACATTAATGATTAGGTGTTTCTGATTAATGATTGAGGTATCTGTTGTTTGGTAATACCTCTAAATGTGTAATCAAATCAGAACCCAGTAAATTCCTACATTTCTGTAGGAAAACATGAGATGTGCAGCAAATGAAGGAGTAGGTATTCTTCAACTACCTGCTGAAGGAATAACATAATACAGATATAAACAGCACTCTGAAAAGACATTTGCTTTTAAATTCTCAGCAGTTTCCATAAACCTTTTCAAGCTGGTGTTTGTTTAGCATGGAGAAAATGAGGTTCATGGGAGACCTTGTCCTTCTGTGCAACTCCCTGAAAGGAGGTTGTAGAAAGGTGACTGTTGGTCTCTTCTCCCAAAAAGCAGGTTATAGAACAAAAGAAAATGGCCTCAAGTTGAGCTAGGGGAGGTTTAGATTGGATATTAGGAAAAATTTCTTTATTGAAAGGGTCATCAAGCCATGGAACGAGCTGCCCAGGGAAGAGTCACTATCCCTGGAGACCTGGCCCTTAAGAATATGGTTAAATGATGGACTTGGCACTGTTAAGTTTGTTGTTGGACTCAGTCTTAGAGGTCTTTTTCAACCTTGATGGTTCTATGATTCATGCTATTATTTTATACATTTTTGCCATCTCTATCCAACTCCTACTTAATGCACAAATTGAAAGGATTTTGCTATGTAGATCCATAATATTTGTGAGATCCACACTTAAATGTGGACCCTTAGGTGTTATTTACTTCAGACCATTCAACCATTCTCTGGTGTCAGACACCCCAGATATTCATTGAGGCAACTTGCTGAAGACTTTCTCATTCTAAAAGTACCTCATCAGACACCATAGATATTTTAGGGATGTAGACCTAATGCACAGATAATCATGAATATATCTGTGTTCATTTTAGTTTGTTTCTTGATTTGAGGTACTTTTTTTGCTGACTGTGTTTCTGACTATTTGTCATCAAGCAGTTTTCAAAGGGTTATCAATAAATACCATTTGCATCAGTTGGTTCTCTGAATTCCTAGGTATCTTAAGCTAAAACCTTGTTGCATCAAAAATCCCAATGTACTGGAAAAATAGTGCAGATGTAAAAAATTCTTCCTTGGTACATATTCAGACCCATGATTATTTTTTCTTCCATAAATTAGAAAAATTGTAAAATCGTATGTCCTTCTCTCACTTCACCTGAACAGGAAAAGAAAAATATTACCTTGTAGAAAGAAAGATGTAATTTATGTTCTCATACTATTACATAAAAACAGACATTAAGTTTAATGTACACAGATGCTAATACCTTGATTAGTTGTTTTGATTCCGTTTGCATTTTAGTAACCAGCAACACAGACTTGATAAGGCATTATATCTGTACAGCCCTCAGCAGAAGTACATGCTAAATATTTTTGTGAGAGAAACTGAGAAAAGTAAAAGCTATGATTAGAAGTCAATACATACAAGAAGCTGATTATCTGCTGCTGCTGTAAGATCTATCAAAATTACATGATTCTCAGAACTTCTGAGAATGTACTGATATTCTTACTCCACTGGGAATAACGTGTTCAGTGTCTCTGAAAAAGAAGTCATTTAAAATTGATTTGGATGTCTAATAATGTCTAATTGAAGAACTCTCTAAACTGAATACTGGAGTGAAAACTTGAGATTGTGATGGAAAACATATGACATCCGGGACTGGGGTTTTAGAAGGGTCTTGAAAATTGAGTGAAAGGAGGAACTTGTATTCATATTTTCTTTTCTTGGCATACCTATGCTATCTATATTTATTATTTATCAATAGGTATTTTCCAGGGTAAGTGTGTCACATTACAGAACAGCACAACATGCAAAAAGCCCTCTAAAAAACAATTGCATGTTCTTGTGAAACAGTTTTAAAGCAGCACATAGACGTTATGTTTTTCCTTTTAAGTGACTGAGATTTGTATTATTAGATATTTTAACATCTTGAATAGCATCAAACTCAGGTAAGAAATACCGTGTCATTACTGGGAAATAAAAATGTAAAACCACTACATCAGATTTCTAGAAAATCAAACTCTTAATAACACTCCCAGAAAATGACTTTGATAATAGGTAGTCAGAAGTAGCAAGAAAAACTGATGGTAGTATAAAGGTTTAGTTTGTATTCATTACTGTTGGTAGTATTTATTTCTGTAGTTCTGGGACCTGAGATATTATTTTGTATTTATTTATTTCACTGGAAGGTGTCATGTTTCAAATAAGAAATGTAGTGCTTATTTATTCACTAAATTTGGTCATGGCATTTTCTTATAATGGTATCTTTTTGAGTTTATGGTTGGGTAAAGATAACACTCCTGACAGGTTTCAACGTCACTACCAGCAACAATGCACTTCACTGAATCTTGCCTTGCTTCATCATTTTCATTAAATAGAACTTACAGCAAATTTTCTGCTTCTCTTTCTGTCTTGTTCTGGTGTTCTGTGATCTTTAATATGATCCTTCTTATCTACTCATATTAGGATTGCACATTTTCCAGCTTTGATCTATGCAAGTTGCAATTGGGCTGACTTGCTTGATGTTAGCATTCCTTCTGTCTGAGACAGTTTCTAAATTGCTTGTCCAATTTCTGGGTGTTTTTTAAAGCAAAGCATATTAAGTGTATGCTGTAATTGAAAAACAGATATCCTAATGACTTCAAAATTACTATATCAGTGCAGCTTGTGAAATGGCAAATGGCTTTGCTTTCCAAGCCTTCCGTTTCCTGCTGAGCATTATTTTTCACACTTTCCATTGCAAAGCCTTTTTTTTCCTTCAAAAAACCCCAAAATGCATTCCTGCTCTGCCTTTCAGGGTATAAGAAGCTAACATGTTTGCTAAGAATAAATTTCTGCTTACTGGATATTTCTGACAAAGTTTGACAGTAACATCAGGGAGTCTCAGACAGTAATGTTTAGTAAATCTGTAGATGTAAAATGCAGAATGCTTTGCTCCTTTCTCTGTTCCACTGGGGTATACAGCGTCTTTTTGTTTGGAAAGTCATAACCCTTTCCTAGCTCAATAATCTTACATCTTTTAAGAAAAGAAGTTGTCTTATATTAAACAAAGATTCATTATTTTATAAATACAATTATGTCCCATGGCAAACAGATTGGTAGAATTCTGGTCCAGTTACCTGTGTTCTGTGTTGCAAGAAGTACTGGCAATAGAAGTAATTGTAACAATCTCTCACTGCAGTTCTTCAAATCATATCTCAGCCTTTATTAATTTAAACCATCTGTAGAACAAGAGAATACTTTATTTCTTGTGCTTATTCAGTTAATTGCCTCTCCTTCTGTGCATATCAACATAGTTGACTGTTCAAGCAGCTAGAGCAAACTCATGATGAATTTCAATATTGCAATCATCTGTCAAGAACAGGACAAAATCCATTTTCCATGGTTTGCATTTTGACCCACAGCCAAAACTCTTGCAAGAATGTGACTATTTGGCATAATAAGCAGTTTGCTGATTATCTAGTGCTCTTTTGCTGAGGTAACCTGTACTTCATGTAGAGGTCGCCTGGTTCAATGCCCTGGTCAATGCAGAGCCAATTGCAAAGACACATTAAACATCAAATTTAGACCAGGTTGCTCAGATTTAACCCAGTCAAGTTTTAAGTATGAACATGAAACTTCCACTGTGTGTCTGTTGCAGAGTTTAATCATTCTCATAGTAAGATTTTTGTGCTCTTACATCTAGTTTGAATAAATTTATTTAATTTTTTTTCCATTTTCTTATATGTTTACATTGTGCTCCTCTTGGAGAAGTCTGGCTCCAGCTTCTGTATAACCTTCAGATAATTCTTTATGTCTAAATTGTCTCTGTTTAAAGTATATTCCATTTTATATTGACATGCTAGTTATTCTAATTAATGTATTAAATAGTAGCAACAATCTCAGGAAAGGGTATTTTAAGTAAGAAAAGATCAAGATTTTGTTAACTTCTCAAGAAATATGTATTACCAATACAAAAAATAAAGGATTTGACAAAAAATTAAGCTCATCCTTTTTTGTGTTTAAATTATAATGGTATTTAATTCAGTTCTCACGCAGACGAACAGATTCTTATCCACCCCTGGATAAATAATTTGTATAAGAGAAGCTGAGAAAAGACCTTCATGCTCTCTCCCCTCAAAGTTTGATAACTGATGATTTTTCACCATTTCTCAAGAGAATTTAAATTTAATTACATACCTTCCTTGCTATACATACAAGATCCAAAACTGTATGTTATCAACATAAGTTCACACTTTCTATAGAAGTATCAAGATACATGCATGAGATACATGAGATATAATACTCAGTAAACTTCTGACTTACAGATATTGTAAACCTTACACTGGTGAGTTATGTGTCTCAGTGCCATATTAAAGGTAAAGGTCATTGAATTTATCAAAAGGAAACCAAAGGATAAACAGGACACTCCATAAAAGGTAGTGTTTACTAGGAGTTTTTTTGTTCCACCTAATCAACTGTAGTACCGTTTCATTTAATTATCACATTGACTGTCCTTGTGCAACTCCAGAAGAAGATCAAATGTGTACATTCACTGACCAAAAACTAGCATCATAAATGTATTTGCTGCAGTGCACCAGCAAAGCCATTCCAAAAACTGCAACCATTCATTAACATATCCTATCTGGGCATTCTGACCTTGTTCCTGCTATTATAGAAACTGATGTCCTACAGCATATATTTAGAAAGTCTCCAGGTTATTCATTTTGCAGAGAAAGTTGTCCTGTAAATAAATAGTGCAGAGAGAGACACAAATTCAATGTGGAAACAAGAAGCATCGTTTCTAGAAAGAGCGTCAGTGTGAAGATAAGACAGCAGAGATTTCCCAGATCAGTCTCCTTTTCCTCATTTTCCATGTTATCAATATTTTTCTGCACTATGGCGTGGATCTTGGTTTCCCCATTTCAAAAGATCTTTTATTCTGATGTCAGAAACCAAACTAGAAAACCATTTTCTAGTCCCACTTAGATATGATTCTAAAGTAAATAAATGCAAATGGATACATCAGCCTAACTGTATTTGTATGGGGAAACAAATCCTTAAAAGCCATCTTAATCTTCTGTCTGTAAACATCTTTTTCTGCAATGCTTCCTGTACTGCTTTGCAGATCTACAAATCTGATAGGCTACAGAGTTCCTGCCAACATGATGGAGACAAAGGAAAACAAAGGCCAAAACACTTTCACTTCTACAAAATAAAGTGCATACATCTTACTTGCAATCTCTGTCGTGTTACCTTCTATTTGGTGGAGACTATCTTGTTAAAAAATCTATGCCTTATCTTATGCATGGCCTGCTGTGAATGAACATTGACCTTAGATATAACCAAAATGATAAATGATCATTTCCTTTCTGAAGATTTGCAAGCAGCAAGGGTTATCAATTTTAAAGTAGCTTTACAAGTACAAAACATGTCAGGAAGAGCAAGATCCTGCCTGCTTGTCTATTGCCTGACTCTCCATCCTTTGGGAAAACCTATAACCATAGTATTATTCATGAATAAATAAATAAATAAATAAATAAATAAATAAGGTTGTATAGTTCCATTTTTTTTTTTTGTAATTAACAGTATGGTTAGGTATTTTTTATTGAACGCTTAAAAAACCCTTAAATATTTAAACATTTAAAACTTAAATACTCAAACCTTAGAAATACTACTGGATAAGTGAAGGAAATCTGGCAATATTTTCTTCTTGTAGTCCAGGACCATTCTAGAAAAGCAATTCAGGGGTGGTTTTAGATACTGAAGACTAATACTCTAGCAATATGATATTTAACAAGTCTTCACAGAGATTTTTGCATGGCCCTTGTATTTGCCTCATCCACAAGTCATTGTACAAGCTTAGTGGTAGAGAGCTAGAACTGGTTTTGTCACATCACAGCTGATGTAGAATTCTTCCCTACAGGCATTCTCATCCCTCATTTCCTTAAATGCATCCCATGATAGACTTTCCTGTCCAGTGGGCAGCTACATTCAAACACTTCCACTTTGAGAGCAAAAACAAGCTCTGTACATTCGTATCTTACCCCTCACAGTTCAACCACTGCTCCCAAAGGTCTTGCTCTTTCATTCCCCCATGCCAACTACTGTTTTGCTTGTGTAACTGGTAGGAGATGAGAAACAAGAAAATTATTTGCTCCTGTTAAAATGCCACTGAGAAACATAAGAGGTTGTAAAAAGATCTGAGAGTTTTTTTCCTTTATATAAGGTATTTAGATAAAGAACTGAGAGCTCCATAAACAGTGTGAACCATGAAACAAAAGGGCGACTAAAGTACATGGAAAGAAAACAGATTTTTTTTTTCTCAGAAGATTTTACGTCTGCCCTGAAGGAGGCAGAAGCAGGCAGGCATGGTCAAATGCAGCCTCTTCACCAAAACACAGAGCCACACCTCCAAGAAACAGCCTTGCAGCACTGGTCATTTGTCTCTTTCAAAATTGCAGATAAGAAGGCTCCCCAGGACATATGGGAAGTTGCAAATCCTGCTGAATTTGCAGAGCAGTTGCAATGGTCAAGACAATTTTGAGAGTCTCCTCAGTCAGGCTTATATAACCTGACGAATTTTGAGTTATATAACAACTGTATGACCTTACAGCCTCCCAGTGAAGGATGGGCTGGATGTTCAGGGGAAAGCCTGGCCATCCCTAGGAGTGTCCTTGTATTCTGTCTCTGAAGCACAGCCCCAGAGGATATAAACCAAGATCTGGTATGTGTGAAGGGACTGCTGCAGGGCATGGTGCCCTAGATTAATCCCTGAATCATGTTGCCCTGTGGCATCCTGCAGCTTTCTAGTAGCCACATTTCGCAGAAAAAACAATGGGAAAAGAAGGGGAGAGAGAGAGAGAGAAAAAGCTGCCAGTGAATGGAGAAGAAACAGACAGGAAAATTGCCTGGAACCAGCCCAAAGGCCACTGGGTTTGGCATTTCTCTGCCTAAATATTCACATGAGTTGGCAGCAGACAACCCTGGTGTTATTTACAGATGGGCCTTCTGTTGTTTTGGGAAAAGTGTTTGGAAATGACACTCAAGGTGGAGCCAGGAATGATGTAGTCAGACATTTTTATCAAAGCCTGGAAAGCTTTTCACTTACATCTATGTGATTTGTTTGGAACCCCTAAAAGCTTGTTTTGATGTATTAGGAAACTAAAAAATGCAATCTATTTTTCAGAATGTTCTTCTTTTCCACTGAAAATTTCCTTATCATGTGTATAAGTATTTATGATAATACATAGATTTGTCTTCTCTATGTGTCTGTGTATTGGTGTGCGTGTGTGTGTGTGTGTGTGTGTAGAATAATAATGTTTTATAGTGGCAGTTCTGGGGAAGGTGTGACAATAATTTATTCTATTTGCAGAAACAAAAGATCACAAACCACTGAGTTTGTAACAAACAGGAAAATATTTTTATCATGGGTTTTTAGATACTTATTTTTCAGCTTTCAGACAATGGAATACAATCTGGAAAGGAAGACTTTTTACTTAATTAGCCAATGAATTAGAAGGCGTTCTTGCAAGGAATTCACTCAATTAATGGAGGCACTAACATCCATGAATTATTCTTGCATAGCAACAAAATCATGTGAGAATTGAGCATGAGATATATTTGAATTATTAAAATCATTACAAGTTTCACCCTCAAAATCGGCACTTTTATCTACAAAAATACTAATACTTTTAATAATATTTATTTATTATCTGAATATATCTTAAAAGTGTGCAAGGACTTAAAAACACATGAGAGAATTATCAAAGACTGTCCTGAATGTAACCAAGTAGGAACTCAATTTACCCATCTTTTCACAAAATGCTTTTTAATATGCAATAAATCATTAATAATCATGATGATAAAACAAGAGGGACAAGCAAAAAGAGTAATTAAAAAATGTATTTTATCTTATTCCACTTTATTTGGAATACATTAACTAGAAAAATATCTTTTCATAACAGCTAATCTTCTAATGTAATTTCTTGACTCAACACATAGCTCATCTGGTCTATTATCAGAAGAAATAGAAAAAAAGAAAAAAGAGAGTGTTTCATTTGTTTATCTGATGTTGTCTTTTTCAAATACTTATTAGATATTTCCCCTCTTTTTAAAATGTAATTGTTTATCATGTTTGAAGATTGTGTGTAATCACATATTAAATATGGTAGATAAACTAATTTAAGAGTATGATTTAATCAAGCAGTTTTAAAAAATCAATTAGGAGTCAGTTGTGAATTAATTAACCTTTAATATATCTAAAGTATGAGAAAATGGAGAAACTTCAAAGTCATCTAGCTGCTGTTCACATTTCACAACATTCCATAAGATTGTTAAACATTATAATAAGTATAACCTCATTAAAATATTTAGATAGTGATATTTTTCAGTATGCAGATCTTCATAAATCCCTAAAAATTTAATATGAAGGAAAACAGGTCATTTGTCAAAGGTTGTGGCAAACCCATAAATGACTACCAATCTTTTGAGCCCTCTACTGCAGATGTTTGTAGGCATCCCATGACAATGTTCATTTTAAAAAAACCTACTCCTCTACTTTAATGGTAATAAAAATTTCACAACACCACTTCATTAATAAACGGTTCTAAGTGAGATTTCAATCAAAAATCAGCTGCTGTCCAGTTATAATCATAGTCTTGAAAAGACTCTTCAAGAAAGCTCTAGAGGGGGCAAAATGAACATGAAGCAGAACAGACTACCCAGATCTTGGCAGGAAAGCTGTGCATAGGGAAGCCATGGCAGAACGTGGGAGTTATCATCCCCTCAAAAGAAGCCAGAACTCAGCAGACAGTGAAAATAAGAGGAAAAGTACTGTACTAAGAGATATAAAAAGTAAACAGGTGTATTACAGTTATCTGCACAGTATGTTGGTGGAATACCATTACTGAAGGAAACCCTGACAGAAAGAAACTTCTGGCCTCTAGATAGGCAAGACATTTATCTACAGGTTGATCATTAGCATTATTTAAGTTGTTGAGGTGCTTGAATGCATATATCAGTGTCATGTCTGTGTAAGAGTTTTATGATACAGTGTGGGTTACACAGTAATGAGTCTTTTTGTCATATTAAAGAACCCAGAACTGATGCATTTAAGGTAGCTGATTGAGAATGAGTGGTTATGTTTAACAAGATTACAATTTTGGTATTCCTAATATAGTGATTTACAAAGTTTTGCAAGCAATTTTCCTCTGTGTTGAAAAAACATAACAGAGTTCCAGAATCAACTAAAGTTTGGTCTAAACTGATCCATGTTGGTCCATATCTGGTGCTCATCACTCTGTTCCTGGATGTTCTGTTCCGTTCTCCATTTTTCCATAGGTCTTTGTCTTTGAAGAGACTATTTTAGCACTTATATAAATAGAAATTGACCTGGATCAGTCCATCAGCTTTATCATACTTTAAGTCTGGAATTCAGTACCAAATTCTCTCAGTGATGTCTGTAAACAGTTACCATTGCTATTGCTGAATTTTTTTGTTATGAATTGAGGCTAGTATGCAATCACTATTCCTCCAGTGGTATTTTGTTAGATTTCCTAATTAGCTAAATAATCACCTTTTAAAATAAATTGATTTTTCCATTAATTTTCTAGCCTTCTTTTTCTTTTATTTTTTTAAGAGCATGAAAGATAAAGATACTCTACAAAGGCATTTAAGAAATTATTAATCAGTTCATTGTTTTCAGACTCTAATATCTTTGTTTTCCTGCTTGTCAATTAGTGACATCATCTAGAATTTTAATCTTCTTAACTTCTAAGAATAAATAAAAATAAGTGGAGCCTCAAATAACTTTGCTTCTCTTCTTTGTTGGAAAGTAGTTTTAGTAGTTATGTGTTATTAGTGCAATGGAATAAAAACAACAACAAACAAACACAAAAACGAACATCAAACAAACCAACAGAACAAAAAACCCTGGTGAAAATAAAAAATCCCCACCATCCTTCATTTACTGGTTCACACTTCCAGTCTTAAATTGCTACCACACTGTTTTATGCAAGAAACTGGCTCTTTTGTCTTTTGTGGTGTCTTTTATTACTGTAAACAAAGACCTGCTCTAGCTATAATCCTACTGGAATCACTCTCAGCTCTGAAAAATTATAAAATATAGACCTTTTATATGGGGGAAAAAGGCATGCTTTTTTGCTACTTGAAGGGAGTTTGGTTAAGGGTTTTTTTTTAAGTGCTTCATCTGGATTTTTTCCCCTTTTTCCTAATCATGCTTTTGCTGTGAAGTGATAAAATTGCTGACTTGAGTGATGACAGCCTGAACAATGATTGCTGTCAAAGAAAGAATACCTTTTATCTCCAAACTTCTGAAATATTAAAGAAGAGACAGCCAATAGATATTTCATTTTTTTAAATGGCCTTCCAATTACCTTTCCTTTTAGTTCTATTTTTGTTGCACAAAAGGAGGCAAAAATGTGTGTTTGTCACAATACTTTTCCTGTGTTTTTTCCTGATAAAAGATTTCTTCTGTGTTTTGCAGAAAATAATCTTTGAATTGGAACTTCACAATGATAGACAATATGCTTTTTCAACTTCCGCATAATGGGCATTCAAATCTTTACTAAGAATATGGGAAAGAGGTTGAGAAAACATCACCTTTTATGTAAAATTACGGTACTGTTTTATAGTAAAACAAGCAAAACAAGTAAAAAATTTTTGAACAACAAAAATAAACAAAAATAACAGTTTTATGCACAGATATTAGACAGAAATAAGCATGTAATTATTTTCAAATTTGCATGTGAAAGCCATTCAAATGTCATCACAGTTAATAAACAGATAAAGGTACCATAGAAAGGTTGATATGAGATTACTTAAATAGTTTTAAACAAAAAATTAGAAGACCTATGAAGAACTATTCTTTTTTTTTTTCATTGTTGATACTTAATCACTATACACTATTAAAGACTGAAATGTTTCTGATCATACTTTGACACAAATTCCATCATGCCATGCATATCCCAGACTAGCTTTATTTCTATAAAAATTCTGGCATATTCTTTATGTTCAGGTAAATTTTATGTTATGTTATGTTCTATAAGTCAGTTATTATATCTTTAATGGGGTATTTTATTTAGATGTGAAAACAATTTAGAGAAATCAATGAAACTTTCTAAATTGTTTTTTAGGTAAAAAACATACTACATTTGTAGTATGTGTAAACTAGATTTCCATGTTCTAGTATGGTTAAAACTTTGCTAAATATTTCAAAACACTTTGATAACTCTGAAAAGCAGGAATTAAGGGCCTATTTATGAAAATTGTATCACTTTCTCACTTTTAAATTAATTTAATGTAAATATTTCAAAAGGTGCAAAAATTAAACCAAAGTTTTGATTTGAAAATATCAGAATTTAAACTTCACAAATTGCTAGAAGATGTAGGAAAAGAGAGATTAGATTTCATTTTATTCTACAGAAAGGAAGTGTGATTTCCAAATAGCTTCAATTTATTTTTGCCCATCTGACCTGCATTAATTCAAGAATATTTGTGCCTTCTTCCTCAGAGGCATAGCTGGTATAAATAAGAAAGGCCTATTAAATTAGGTTATTATGTTTTTTAATGTATGTTATAATTAGCAAATTTATTTGTGTACCTTTTGCCTGTTGACAGAACTAATCAGTAATTTATTCACACCTTCTAATTCTATTAGCTTTATTGCTACCTAATATTATCATTTAGATAATTTGGTGAAGTATTATGGAACCCTTTGATAAAACTGTGTTGCATTTTTTAGGAGCTATCAAGATTTTTAAAGACGACTTAGTCTTTAACCCTACAATTTGAAAAATAAGTGGATTTATGTAAAGCACATGATAAAGATTTGCAATGGAAACCATAGTATTGCTATGCAGTCTTCGGAATGATCCTTTTTTCATTAAAATTTTGCAAGGAGATAGTTTTTATTTTAAAATGTGCCTCACCAAAATTTTTTTTCTTTTTATTCTGTTAGTGAGAACTGATATACAGAAAATATATATCGTTGCCTTTTGCAAAAATTCTTGTCCATTAAGCATGAAAGAGTTCTTATTTGAGTTAATTTTCACCAGGTAACTTTTAAATATTATGAAGGTTTCTTTCTCATACCATACAATGTATTTTCTTCTACCTGAGATGGTATCACCTCAAATCATCAGGAAAACAAGCCACCTCTTTGGCTAGCCTAATCAATGGTGGCAGCAAAGTCATAGTTGAACTTGTTTATTCTAAACTGATCTCTACTCTGGACTATAAATTATTTTTCAGGTACTTATAAAGTTTGGAAGCATAAAGTATGGAACAGTCACCAAATATGTGCTAGTGATGCTGAACCTAGAATAATACAGTAGGCAAGGATAACCTTCATTTAAATATAAAAGTTGTAATATGCATGTTTATTATATTTACAAATATAAACATTTTTTCTATTGAGTCAAAGGATTTGGATCATCTATGTCAATTTAAAAGATGGTTACTTACAAATACAGATACATTATAAACACCTCAAAGACATAATATTAATTTATATTAGTAATTCAAGTACCACTGATATAATATACATTAGTAGATTTTTTCCTCAGAAGCATTGCACTTACACATTCCTTTCTCTGTTTTCAGAAGCTATATTCTCCTATAAGACTAAGAAATTTCGAAATTTGTTCAGAAGTGAAAACATAATGAAAAATACAGAAGATTAAAAGTTAGGCTTTATTTGTTGGATGTTTGTTCTAAAATGTGTGTATATTTTAGAATTGTTGTGGTCAAAGCAGTTCATAATTTCTGTTCCATCTGCAACATTGAACGCTGAATCTGTAGAGGCTGGAGTAACAATCTATATAACTTACTGAAATAATGTTGAGATTATTTAATCAGATTTGCTGACAAGATCAAAGAGTTTTCTTCTATTTAAATTAAAAAAAAATCATATAGATAGATTTCACCAATCTGAAAACAATTCCAGGGAAAGAAAAATGCATCAAAGGGTATTTTTCTAATGTAATACAGAAACACAACTAACTTCTGATTATCTTTCAAGGCACTCTCTAAATTTTTGCACAACAGATAAAATTTAGAAATATGTACCTACTCATGTTATTTATTACTGTCTGTGGCCACTTGACCACAGCACTCAGCTTTTATTCTAGAACTAGAGGTTTGCATAAATCACTCAAAAACACTGGTTAGGGGTAAAGTAAAACCAGAAACACTTTTAGTGCAACAAAGTAAAATAGTGGTTCTAAAGATTTTTGACTCAAAAAAATACATTTAGTTCATCAGAAATGCTTCCATAACATTATTTTGATCTGAAAACAATGGTGAGATTTCTGATCAGAATGATATAATTCTTGAGACAGTCATTCCAGGGAGGAGAATCTGCAGGCACCAAAGACTATTGATACAGATTAAATACTCATTGATGGCATATAAATATGTGCTCAGCAGGTAAATGGCCAGTGCCAAATGACAGTAATCAATAGGTTCAAATATCTGCTGTAATGCTAATAAGGAAAAGGATACTGTGTCTGTAGACTCAAGTTATTTTGTATGGAGTAGATAATAAAATAAAAATAAAAATAGCAATGAAATTTATGAACCTGAAACTATACAAATACTACCTGAACACCCACCTTAAAAAATAAGAAAACTATTAGCAGATGCTTTTCAAAAATGTTAGCTTTTAATGGGAGGTAAAGCCTGATTAATTCAATATACTAGATAATCAAGATTTGAGTTTGATTTTAAAAGAGAGTTTGAAGTCTGGCAGTCTGACTATGGACAGTACTTTTACATAAATCAGGCAGCAAATTTAGCCTTTGAGTCATTCTGTAAAACCAAAATCCACAATCAGCTGAGTAACTAAAATATCTCTTTCTTTCTTCGAATAGACACAAATGAGGCTAGTTTAGAATAATTTTAGTGTGTACAGAAAGTAGGATTTATGATGCTGAGTGTTGAAATTTATTTCTGTTGAAATTAATACCATTACTACAGATAAAAGATTATTCAGGGCAAACAGATATTTTGAAATCTAGCTTCCACATTCTGTAACTTCTCCTGGAAGAAAAGATGATCTTAATAACATAAAGGACAATGTTATACTCAAAATTTGTAACTTCAAAACTATCTTCAAGCTCATAAATCTATTAACCATCTGTGCCAAAAAGAACAGATATAACTCAATTTTATTTAGTTAACAAACTAACCCTTTGTGTCAACAGCACAAAGGACTCCTTCATATAAGCATATAGGACTTGGTAAGTGACCTTCACCAGCTTTAGCAGGATGCTAACAAATGTACAATAATATGTAGTAACAGCAGTGAGGTTTACCACATCAAGCCAGAGGGACCTCTCAGCCTTTCCCAGAAAGTGGTGTTTGTGAGCCCTAAGTAACAAATTAAAGCTGGACAACCAGAGCAGGCATTCACTCACTACTTGCTACTCCTCACTGCTAAAGCCCTGTCATGATGCAGCATTTGTGCACCTGCCCTTGTGTGCTAAAAGCCATAGATTCAAGATGACACTGGGAGAGCAGACTCTCTCATTCCAGCTCCAAGGTCAGAAGAATCTTTGTCACTATTCAGACACTACTTTGACATGCTGGACTGGAGTCCTAGGAATTTTTTATGGGAAATAGAGATCTGAGCAGTCCACCCTGCAGTCTAGGGGCAGAGCTGTACCCTTCCCATTGCAGAGGGTAGGCTGCACTGCTGCACACTGGGGCATGACCTTGGGCTGGCTTGAGAATACCGAAGTTAGCTCTGGTGCCGTGTCCTCACCACAGCATCAGGGTGACATAGGGCCATGAATGGCATTGCCAGATATCCTCACTTCAGGGGAAGGGTAAGGATCACAACTGGCTAAGAGAACTTCGACGTCAGACACAAACAGCTCCCAGCTAAGACCATTAGTATGACAGAAGCAACATCATGCATACAACCTAATTTCTTCTAAGCCTTGAAAATAATTAAGAATTAAACATTTTGGAGTAACTAAATTACAGAATCAAAAGGATTTTTTGCCAAGAAAGATTTAAGAATGGTTAAAGCAGCTGAGATGTTCTGTGATGACCCTTTCTTTCAAGCTTTTGTATATTTTAAACATAAAGCTTCATAAGCAAAAACAAAAAATCATTACCTAGAAAAAGAAAGTACATCCAAAGTATTAAAAACAGCCAACGAAAACCCAAAGCAAGAAAACAATCCATTAACCAACCAACCAACCAATCAACAAAAAAAATTTGAACAGGAAAAGATCTCATTTCTTGCCCCATAACAATAAATTTCCATTTCTATGAATTACACTTCATGTTACATGCTTCCATGTCATCTTGCAACAGATCTGCTATGTTTTGAGTAGAGGTTACCAAGCAATCAAGTGCTTAGAATACAGTGGCACCTAAATACTCAGAGACCTGGTGGGGAAGTGATTTTAGCATAATACTGTTTTATCTGAGTATGAATTTGGTTTCTCATTGCTCTCATTGCACTCGTGAATTGTTCTTCCAGTTCAGTGGTATTTACACCAGCCAGAACTGAACTGAAAAGATTAAAACATCATTGGAAAGGTTACATGCCCTGAAATTTACAGGCCGCAGCTTGTCAGCAGAAAAGTCATGATTAGGAATATGCCAATTAGGTGCAAACATGGAAAATTCCAGAGAGACCTAACTACAAGTTACAGCGATTTGACTTGGCTGAGTTCAGTACTATAATACTACTTGCCCTTGCCTCAATCAAGGGTCTAAAGAAGGCATCATTTGCACTTCTGAGTCAAAGATGTGAACTGAGAACAATATTTAATCCCCAAGTAGTCGTACCCGGTGGGACAATCTGTCTATGCAATTTCTTCACTTCTGACCCATTTGTAATCACTGTGCAGTTTCATTCTGCAATCAATACTCACAGGATTTATAGGACTAAGTCTTATTAATGCCAATGGAATTTATATAGGGTTAGTCCCTAGGCACCCTAACTGACCAGAGACAACAACTGCTGCCCAAAGCTAGGATATTATATGCAATTTGAGGATTAGAATTATATATTCAGCATTTTCTCTCTTCAGTTATTCTGTTTTATCCATTACAAGCTAAGGATGCAATAACTAAAATAGCATCTCAGCTTAAAGAGGATATTCCTGACATGGATAATACTCACTTTCTGAATCATTAGTACAGCCAAAGTAAAACTTTTTTGCTTTGATAACTTGGGAAATTTGGGGTCAGCAACATTATTGTCTATGACAGTAAACAGGTTTATTAAATAGATCAAACAGAAATTTCACAATCTGCTTGATCCTTAATTACCTGCAAATTTAAATCCCTATTTTATTGGAAGTCTCAGGTGTTCTACTCAAAATCTCTATTAAAATGCAAATAGGTCATTATATAATTTAAGCTATTTAAATAAAGTATATTTTCTTCACCCATCCATCCTGTCATAAATTTGTGAATGTACGTGAAATATTTGAAAGGACAAGGGCTAGAGGGAATTTGAGTGGGGTTGGCAAAAATTATAAAAATATATGAAGACTGTTCAAGCTCTCCATTTTCTTGTTCACCATGTAACTCACCATAAAACTCAAGAGTAGTATTTCTAGCTTAGGAAGAAATAAACCTTTACATGAAGTATAGTTCCTCACTGTGTTTCATTACCCCAGAAGGTCATTAAAACAGAGTGAATTTCAATCTTTTCGCAGACACAAAATATGTAAAGAGACAGAGTACGGGAGGAAAATTCCTGTTACCTTTTTTTGTTGGTAAAAAGGTGACAAGGGTGCACTACTAAAGTGCACAGACCCTCAAGTAGGTTAGTTTGTCCAGTAAAGTCAGAAGGGAAATAAAAATCATGAAGTCATTTGAGGCCACTGGTTCTTAACAAAATGGCAGAGAACCTGAAAGATAGGAAGAGGAAGATTTGATTTGAAAAAGTATATATAGTTCAGATAGAAAGTGAATTGCAATATCTTGAGGATAATTCCTTCTGACAATAGTGACTTAAGGTTGTAGTTCTTAAATGGTGGCTCTGAAAGAACCTAAAGGTTTTTAGAACCTAAAGAGCACTTCCAAAGATAATTGAAATGTCATTTCTTAGCTATTCCAAAACACTCTTCAAAGCTATAATTGTTTAGGATGTCTAAGAACTTGTGAACACTGTATTGAACTGTTTAAAATCCCTTGTTTGACAATCCAAAGGATGCATTTTTTTAAGGTGTGACAAAGAATAGGGGGATATTTTACTTTAAATTCTACATGTGTGTTGTTACATGCTGCATAAAGTCAAGTCTTCAACATTAAATAAGAAAAAAAAAACATTGGTCAGTTTAGTACAGTTGAAGCTATAATCCAAGGAGGAAGCCCTAAAAAGAGAGAGGGTACAAAATTTTATAAACTACAGATGTAATAAAAGTGAACAAAGGTAATTAAAAAAAAAAAAAAAACAACTCACAATATTCTCCCCTCATAATATATGACATCTAATTCTCTGACATACATATATTGTTATATTAAAAAAGAATGTATTTCAGTTTGGAACAATAAAATATTCTGTTTCAGTAGGAACTGAGTGTTGCAGTGTGTTTATCTGCATAGAAAAAAAATAAGGGCTTACGGCTATAGAGACTGCAATATTGTGATGCAATTTTATATATATGTGTGTGATACTAATAAAATGGAATTAAAAGAAGCAAGAAAATATAATTAAATGAAACATAATCACGGAAAAAAAAAAAAAAAGTTGGACTTTAGGTTTGGAAAATCCCAATGTGAATGCATAGTTCTACAAATTTGCTCATGTTAGTGATCATTTGCCAGCATAGAAAATGTCCATCAGGTCCATTGGGCCATTTTCTTTCCTTTTTGCCTCTCTCTTTCTCTCCATAGACATAATACAACCCAAAAAGCAAACACAAAAAGACAATTATGTACTACTACTTTTAAATTTTGCAATATAAAGCATCAGCAACTTTCTCTTTACTAGGTTTAGTTCACATAAGAGTATCATCCCAATTTTTTAGGTGAAGGAACAAAATAAAAGACATTAAATGGCTTGCTGAACACCAGAAAAATCTGATGCCAAGATGATAGCAGATGCAGATACAAGGCTTTCAATTATTGTTTGCAGAGTGTTAGTATCTTTTTATTATATCAATATTTCTCACTTTTTTTTCACAGAAAATGTTGTTGCTTTTTTTAAACTTGTTTGAGCTCCTGTTCCTGGAAAAAATGCTGCATAAGTAGCCATTTTTAAAAATTATTGTTATTCTAGAGAAGTGCTAACATATTTGCCCGCTAACATATATATTAAACCTTTAAAATATATGCATAATTTTAGTTAATGATGGGTAAATCTATAATATTGGCCTGATCAATGTTCATCTTCCAAAAACCTGCCTCAGGGTAGACCTGAGTCTATGCCAATTGTATTTCTCTTTTCCCTTTACTCCAACACAATCCTGTGCAAGCTCTTTCTGAAGTTCTAGTTTTGTCTGTCTGGTGCCATCTGAACAGTCATTTAATACAAACCTACAGTGTCCACAGGTAGAGGGAAAAATGGACATTATGTACTGACAAAATATGTTTTTGTAATATATTTAACCTCCAAGGAGTTTGACATTTGCTATTATAAATATAAAAGTTATATACCACCAATTTGCTAAAGAGACATAATGAACAGGATGGAAGGAAAAAGAGAGAAAAATAGGTATATTGCCATGGCAGAGAAGTGAATTAAGATAGTAATTTGTTATGTCATCACTGCAGTTCTTAGTCAAAAGTATTTAGAGAATAGAAAAATTATCTTTTTGGCTTAAAAAAATAAAAAGAGGAAAATTTTTCCTGAAGTTAATGATGAAAGTTAAACTAAAAGTCACTTCATTAAATTAATTATTTCTAAGGGATCAAAGTGATACATGTAGTGTTTGTTTTTATTATATTTTAATGGTATTTATATTATTACAAATATATACATGTGCACGGTTGCATTCTCATTATTTCATCATCTATATCCTAAAACTTTTATCTTGATATTTAAACCTAAAGATACATAAAATTTTAAGGGTAACTTTTGTTAGTCACACTGCTTATGAAAACACAGGTATGTAATTCCCCTTCTTCTGCTGGCCTAGTCAGAAACACGGTACTGGTTTATGTAGGCTACTGACTTGGTTCACCTCTAGGAAATTTTTTGTTTTCCCTTTTGTTTTTTCTTTAACATTGTAACTGCTAAATTTCTCCTTTTAAACTTGTTTTGATTTTTATAAATCAAATAAAAGCAAAGCAGAGTAAAACATCTACAGGTGTTAATTAATGAATAATAAAATTTCATATACTTCCCCAGATTAAAAGAACAACATTGAAAGTGCTCTTTCATAATTCCGCAGAGATTTTTTCCTTCCTAGCTGGTCAGAATGCTGAACTGGTGCAGTAGTAAGTTAACTAGGTCAAAATAAAGAATTCATGGTATAAATGTTCCAAAATAGAATTTAAAATTTATGGGGTTTTCTAACTTTTACAAAGTTCTTCCTGTTGACCTGTATGCTCCTCTGCCACCATTCCCTTCCAGTCACCCTTCTCCCCAATGTTATATATCTGAATGCACATCTGCCCCATGACTAGAGCTGAAACAAATTCTCTGTACAAATATTCTTCTGTCAACTTGGCTGGATTTTCTTAATGTGAAAGAGAATTAACTTTGCTTTGACATTTGAGTTTCTACAGGAAACAAAAAAGACAATCTTTCTTCAGTTATAACATGCCTTGCTACCACCCCATGCCTGAAATTGTCTTTGTGACAAGTGAAAACAAGAAACATTCTTGTTAGAATGATCTCTGTTTTGGCTCAAAAGCAATTTGAGACAAATTTATGTCAGACAATTTATGATGAACCTCTCTGTCATTATTAGAAACTCCGACTTTTCTCCAGCATTCCTCCAATGAACCTGCTTTCCTGATTATTCCTGCCCTGTGATCTGTCCCTCTAAGTACATATCACAATTTTTCAGTGTTCTGATATTTCTAATTCCTGCTGAAATATTCTAATGTGATGTGAATAGTATCTCTTCTGCAGAACATGTAACATTCTGAACTTGATCATGAAATTAGTTTGAAAGGCATTTTTAATCAAGCATATCTATTGAATTCAAAGTAGTAGAAGCTTGGTCTTAAAAACTTAGAAACTTAAGGACCTAATTTGTACAGGTCATACTGAATACTCTACTGTTACATTTTGTTTTGATAACTTCAAATTTGTAAAAAAAAATTATATATAATATGAAAGCCAACTGTAGAAAATGTTCTATTACTAAAAAGTTAAGGAAGAAAAGTCTTGAAGGAAATCTAAAATGATTATTTATTTTAGTAAGAAATATTTTAAAATACAAAACCAGTCTTCATAACTGATTTTCTTACCTCATGACAACATTAACTGAAAAATATAATGGAACTTGATATCATTTTATTGGGTTTTTGGGGGAAGGGGCAGCAGAGCAGAAAGATACATTGTTATAATACTATATATCTTATAGTAATCTTATTTCTTATTTTTGACTCATTCTCCTTGTTTTCCTTCATAAATAGCTTGTTTCATAGTGTAATGAATGATGTTATGTGAGCAGGACTCTGTCTTCCTTAGCAACATGAGCTCAGACTATAGAAGAGAAACAAGTCTTTCAAATTCTTAGTAGCAACCTCTCACCTTTGCTCCTTGCTCTCATGAAAGACAAGAGATTAGAAGCTGAGTTAAGCTTTTCAGTGCCAAATAACCTCAACTACACATCTCATTTTAGAGTCATCAGGAGTGTCACTTGGAGGGTCAACTCTTTGACACCAAGGAAGAAAAGAAGTTGTATTTTGAGCATCACAAGAGGCCTATTGTTGCTGATTGCTAGAAAGGGAGAGAGGGGAGGGAGGGAGGGAAGGAAAAGAAACAGCAAAACAAACTAAAAAAATCCCACAAAAAATCATCAGAGGCTTTTAAGAAGCTTTGAGCTTTGAAAAAATAAATAAACCATTGCATTTGAAACCCCTTTGTGCATTAGAACAAAGACATAAAAGTTTATCATAAAATAAAGGTCTGACAACTTCAGCAAATATATCCATGAAAATGGAACTTACAAAGAGGTGTAAATAAAAAAAGAAATTAAAAAATGTTGAAGTGAAGTTTGCCATCTGGGTTTGAAGGTTATTAGAATGTTCTTTGTTGAAAGATGAGCTTTTCAATTAATGACTATGTAGATTTAGATCAGTAATTCCTTTAGTAATTATACTCTGTGTAAAGAAGGAATTATATGCCTTGTAAGCATGTTCAGTTCTATCAAAGTAGATCTGTGAAAAAAACTGAATTAAAAAGATAGTTTATCAGTAGTAGTTCACATAACAGATATGTCAGTCATTGTATCCTGGGAGTCACAAGCAAAATGCAAACTCGATTTTTACCTAGTAATTATATTAATTCCTTACTTTAAACATACATTTTTACCTGAAATATTCTGATTTTTTTGTTTAGTAAGTTGAGGAACAAAACAACAAATTGAATGATTGTGTTTTATTACTGAATTGACCATAATTTCTATTTTTCTTTCTGTTTTTATTGGAACATTTTCTGTTTTCAGCATGTTACCATCACCAGTTCTTGCCCATTTAGTACTTGAATCTGAAATTCTGTTTTGAAACAGTATTTAAAATCAGCTGGATATGATTTTCTTTTTTTTTTTCTGAGTGAAAGAATATGTTCCAAACAAATGTTTTCAGAGAAACTGAAGGTACTCATATATATTCATCTTACAAAGGCTGGCATCTGCTTCACTCACATGACTTTATTGGCATTCAAATGAAACACCAGACCATTAATTCACCAGAGAAATAAATTGGTCTAAAATATTTACAAAAGAAGATAACAGAGGCTACAGAATGAAAATTCAATTGTACCTCATCTTTTGGGACTTATTTCTTAGCCTATTCCACAAGACAGATTAATGTGAAAGCTTGTTATAAATCTGTTCCCCTCCAACTTCAGTCATCATTAGTTGTGCCAGGAAATAAGAAAATATGATGTGTTTTCAGAAATAGATGAATAAAAAGGGAGCATGGCCAAACAGGAAATTACACTGCATTTATTACAAAAATAATAGAAACAATTATCTTTAGCTTTAATATTAGCTTTTATTTCTCTGTTGTTGTAATACTTGGTTCTTTTTGTCTTATTAGCTTTCATTTCCTTTAGTAAACTCAGCACTTATTAACTAGAATAGATGTTGATTTTTCCCCACATTCTTTCAGTCCATCTGCATGATCTTGGGAGTGGGATGCTGAGGTGTCAGCAGAGAGTCCCACTCCTGTCTGGGCTCTTGCAAGGATTAGTTGCTTTGCTCCTGGCTGTATTTCTGTCCCCCCACCCCCTGCCTCACATTTTTTGCCCCTGCACGATTAGAGACATCCTAAATGTCCAAAATTCTTTATCATGGTATGTTTATCTGTCATATAAAAGGAAAACTAGATCCTTAAGATACCATAGTCAATCAAACATACAATGGCATAATGGATCCAGTGCTTCCCTGAGGATACTATATCCTACAGTCATTTAATCTACATAATGCCAACACCAGTCCTTTTTGCTACTTTCCTGTACAGTAATCTTGGCTATGACCTTCTGTTTTTCATTATTTTTATCTCTTTTTCATTATTATTTATTTAATGTGGAAGTTTTTCCACAGCAATAGTGGTTTTATATGCAGTTGGCATATGACCACATAAAAAATTGAAGTGTCCTTAGTGAAATGCTATATTGAATATAAAAATGGAAAAAAAAAAATTTAAAAAATCTTCCGTTTAGAATGTCTTATGGGAGTCATATTTGCCAAGTTACGATTTGATACCTATAAAAACAGGATATTTTTAAGGTTATTAGTACAAAAAGGGGAAGTGGATTTGAAAGTCTTTTTTCCAGACTCTTTGGGTGCTTTTAATGTTTTATATGATTTTGCTGTGGACTGTGTGTGATATTCAATGAATTTTTAAAAACTATTAGATTTGGCTATTATTTCCAAAGTAATTCCCAAATCCTAGTTTTAAAATGTTTCTAGTTGCATGATAAAGAAATATAATTACTGAGGATGCAGAAAGACTATCACTCAGTTTGCTTTCCTATACTAATATGTAGCTCTGTCACTTGGATGTGAGGGTTATTTACAAGTACTGTTGGATAAATATTCTCTAAAGATTTACAGGCTGATGAGTCTTTTGACAAGATTTGTCTCAAGCTCACTCCTATTTTCAACTCTTTGATTCTCAACAGATCTCTCAAATAGTAGCAACATTTCAGTTGCTTTTATCCTACTTTTAATCATAAATCTTCCTTTTAATGGTAAATCATTGTAATATATTCTACAGATTAACTGTTTCAGAAATCAAATATTTTCCTGTTTTCCAGGGTTTTTGTTTTTTTTTTTTTAATTGTTTTCTGCTTATTTTTGGGATGCCTTTTTTCCTGGTGAAAACTGAAGAATAATGAGGAAAAGTCAAGGTCTGGAATAAGTATATTACTGTTATGACTAACAAATAACTAATTGTATAACTAACCATAACTAATCTATACTAGCTTATTTTGAATAGGCAATGAAATTTAAATTTTTTGTGTTGCACACTTTTAGAATTCTTCATGAGCTCCTAGTCAATAGTAAATATTTTTCTTTCATAACATTCTTAAATTAAAAATGTTTCATGCCCTTAGGTAGATGTTGTTATGAGTTTACACCAGGCCTTCTCCCAACACATCCCCCCAAAAAAGAGAAAAAAGAATTTGTAATTTATTGTTCATTTGGTTGGTTGGTTGGTTTTATGTCATAGTGGTAATGGAGCCCATTGGTAATACACTGAGATATCCTCTCCAGTGTTTGGGATAACCAAAATGGCACTTTTTCAGATTAGCTATGTGCATGTGTGGTAAGGAAGGTGGTAGATAGAAAAATTAACCTAATTCATGCTCAGGTTTTGCTATGACTTAAGGGCTAGGCAAATTCCAGATAGTGTGCTCAGGAGTGGGGAAGCAATTTACCTTATGGGTAGAGAAATGTTAGGAAGGCTTCCTGAAAATTTCAATGGGACAGCTAGGAAAAAGCAAATGGGGGTGATGGGGAGGGGAAACAGCAAATTCAGAGTCATCCTTAAAAATAGTTTTCAGGCCCTTTTCTTTTAAACAAAAGTGTTTTATTTTGGCTGAGAAGAATCAACTATATTCTGAAAAAAAGGAGAGGGTGTGGTAACATCCACTGGCCAAGTTTTTCATACCATGCGATAAAACAAGTTCAATACACAGAAAACGGGTATGGAAGAAATTTATATTAATTGTTTTGCTGCTTTGTCTGTGTTGATACACTGTTGATACACTCTGCTAACCACAAGTTCTAATGTGAGCTCTGACAGGAGTGGAGAAGATAGGTGGGTTTTTGTTTGTTTGTTTGTTTGTTTATTTTAAATAGACACAACTTTTACTAACGCTTGCTCTCATTTCAAAAAAAAAAAAAGACCTACCTGAATTTTCAGTTAATTTCTCATATCTGTTTAAAAAACTAAATAAAATCACATTCTACTTATATCTTTTCTCTTTCATGGAAGTGTTTAATTTATAACAGCAAGGTACTTAAATTTTTCTAACTGCAACATTTTGACATCTGTTACAAGGAACAGTCTAGTCTCAGACTTCTAAGAAGTTCAGAAAAGCAGATTCCACAAGAGATAACTAGAAGTGCACAAGAAAATAATTGAGCATAACAGGTTAAGGTTCTCTAGGCACAGACCACCACTTTTCAATCTTACACTTCATCTTTGCTTTCAAAGTCTATATCCTAGGAATGAGATTAAACACACAGATAATGCAAACTAGATGACATTTCTGTGTTTAACACATTTTTTCCCCTTGCCTACTCTATTGTAATGGATACATAAATGAAAATATATATATAAAATAAAGAAATATTAATAACTAAAAAAGAATAGAATCTCCTGAAATAGAAGCAATGCATTATTCTGGGTTATGCAAAAACATTAGGTTACATCTTTCTTTGAGTGCACTCAAATTTCAAAATACTTTTTAAATTTTGCTTTATAATCCAATAATAAGGCATCATTTAAGTAAAGCCTGTATAACTGATTGTAATGTCAACAGTATCACTCATCCTGGAAAAAGAATTATGTTTCATTTGAATGTATCTCTTTGATTTAGGGCCAATTCCTTTATGGATAACATGAGTAGGATGAAGGAAGAAACAGTTCTACCCTCTCTCCTCAAAGCCTTCTAATCAGAATTAGATGAAAGAACACAACTCATTCAGCAGTGGTCTTGGTTTTACCTAATTTTTGTCTGGTAAAGACAGTTCTTGCCTGCCTTGCTGGCAGTATCTGCTTAAAGAATATCAAGATTTAATTTATTAAGGATTTCCTGATCAGCAGTAGAACAATTTCCTAAATTTATGCTGAGAACAAAAGCAATAGTTGTCATACTCTTCTTTCTCACCATGGCAATAAACAACCTTTTTCATTAACTCTAGGCAGCCAATTTAGCAATTTTATGAGAAAATTGGAGAATAAAAGAAATATTTTCAATAAGTAAAAAGGACAAAGGAGTAGTAAGTTTTCTCCTTCGTTACATGGAAATGAGTACTCATTTTGTGTTCTGAGTTTGTACAAAGCCTGTCAAGAATTAATAATTTCACTAACAAGAATTGCACATGAAGGTGGAATTTCTCTTGCACTTGTCCAGTGTCTTATTTCATACATGTGGTTCATCATATTAAGTTTGAGCAGTGAAAAGTCAGGGGGACAAAATTTCCACTTTGATATTGAGCTCTTTTGAACTTAAAAATGAGCAATAGTCTAATTTGTACATGAGTCTACTGCTATGTGTTCTGAAATCTCCAGGTTGAATGGGGGCCTGGGCAGCCTGGTCTACTGAAACGTGTCCCTGACCAAAGTAGAGTATTGGAACCAGATAATCTTTAAGATCCCTTCCAACCCTATGATTCTATGTCTATATGAAATTAAGATATATTTTGTCAAATAAAAAACCCAAGATTATCAACAACCCAGCCTGCAAAGGGTTTGTCTTCCATTTCAAGCCAGTGTGAATTAAATCTGACTTCTTCAGTATCTTTGGACTAACAGTGTCCTGGGACTAGTGCAAGTGAGAGGAAACTTGAATTGCCTTCTCTTCTGACACTGTACATCTCAGCCTTTTTGCCTTCATACTCTCAGATTTATAATTGTTTCTATTAAGAATAATAGTGACCCCTAGGTCAGCCTTTCCCTGGCACTTAATCACTGACTGCATGAAGGGCCTAAGGCAAAGCCACATCTCCTCTGGCCAGTGACTGCCTGCTTATTAGGAACTTCTTTCTTTGTCTGGTATCACACCTTAATTTAAGTTCTTGGTGAACTTTAAAATGTAAAATGCCATTTTGTTTTTTTGTTTTGTTTTTCCAAGTACTAGTTCCAATAATAAAACATTTATCTGCTCGTGTTGTCTCCAATTAATGCTTAAAACATCCTTGAAATACACAAAGAAAGAATCCAAGTCAGGTATATTTTGGTTTCTCTACTCTTGTCTACAAATTTATGTCCATTGTCACAACAGAAGAGAGACAACAATTGTTTTCAGAGAACATTGTTTTCAATGTATATAATTCTACATAGAAATAGTATTATTTAACCTCTGGAACAGACCTATTTATCAACCTGCATAACAGGAAAAGACAATAAACACAATGAGGACACCTATTATCTGGCAATAGAACATTGGAGAACATTTTTTTGCTAATTCAAGATGAGCATACACAAAAAAAAAAAAATATTTTTATATCTATCATTAGAAAGGAACATTAAAAATAACTGTGATTAAATGTGCTTGGGACAAAAAAGTCTTTATGGTTTAATATCATTGCTCAGCATTTTAGAATCTGAGAACTAGGCATCAAAGTAAAGTTCCTACTGAGCATCTGTAGCTTTGAGGTACAAGGGCTATTTTTGAGTTCACACTGTTTAGAATAAGAAACTTATACAAAGACAAAATCCAAACAACCCCCACATTTTAATATCCTTTCATATTTGTGTGCATTTGGATTTATAGAAATTAGCAAAGCATCTGCATTTAGTCAGAACTTTACAGAAATTACAAAATGCTTATTTTCTACCTTAGAGAATATTTTATCCCTCACACCAGTTCTTCATCACATTTAACTGAGATTTTTCAGGAAGACTAATCCCAGGGCAAACTGCTTAAAGGCAACTCAAAATATGTAACAGAAATTCTCATTTTACAATGTTGTGTCATAATAAATATACACGTTTGTCTTGTAAAAGGCCAGTATTGAAGATAACAAAGTTTTACTTTGTGATCTGGCATAGTTCTTTTTATGTACTTACAATGCCTTCATGTTTAAATGTGTAAAGCCTGCAAGATGATAAGAACTAAGGAACTTTCTCATTAACAAGTTTTTTCCTGACATTTGTGACAGGCTGCAAGCTGATAAAAAAAAAAAAAGATCTGCACTAGCTTTACCTTTCCTGTAATCAGCACAAGGCACAGAATCTTACATATTCAGTGACAAAGAACTCCCCTGGTCTCTTCTTCTCAAATATACTCATCTGTTGCCTTGTAAGGAATTCTAAACCTAGACTTGCTTGTGAGGATGCCTGTTTCTAAGCTATGCAAGCTCTGTTCTAATTACCAGTGTTGCCAGTTATTGATTTACTTCAATTCTTTCCCAAGAGTTTTAGCTGAGTTACTTTATTTTTTCCAATAAATAACAAATGAAATAGTTTTGTTAGCTCCTAACAATCTCTATTTATTACTGTGTCTGTGCTGTGAAACAGAACTAGCTGAAAAGTTGGATAAATTTGCCCTCACTGAGCTCCACGCTGTGCGGGTTAGATTGCCACAAGCACATGCTCAAGCTATTTTAAGACAAGCTCACACACCTTTATTCTATGCTGAACCCTGGAGTGCAGACATATGCTGTAATGTTTAGTCACGAGTGATGTGCAGATATCCAGCTCCTTTGAAGCTCACAAAATCCCAGTTCCTTGGTTTCTCAACCAATATAAATTATACACCCGGTATTTTCAAATATATCTTCAGCACTTACAGGCACGATTTCACTAAGTTAAATTTGCAAAGGAAAACAGTGTAAGGCATTTAAAAGGTACACTCTCAGCAGTCAGTGAAGCTGAAAAGACAGTGTCCTTGATGCATACTTGGAATTTTCATCAGCCCTTCCAGGACTAATTTAAGATTAATTTTTTGTTCCAAGAAAATTCAGCATGGAACTCGTTCTTAATGTCTTGATAAACTATTAAAATGATCTTTTAGATTTTGTGTTAGTCCAAATAATCTTAAAACATTACTAATTATTCATAAAACATACATTTAAAATTTGTTCTTGTAGACTTTCCAAGACACTCATAAATCCTAGGAAACATTAAGGTAGGAGGGCGAGAGCTTAAAATGAAAGTTGTTTTTAAAAAACTAAAATAAAATTATGAAAACAAGCTGTTCCAAAAGTAGAAATACACAGCTACATTTTGCTGTCATAGGTTATTTGATAGAGGATATATGGACGGATTTTTTTTTTAAGATCTTGCTCTTTGACAAAATGGCCCATAATCATCTAATGTTAATGCTGACCCAGTGCAAACCATATGGTTAAATGATGTCAACAGAGTGGAGGTATTTGCAAACCAAGACCAAAAATTGTAGCTCATTTAGATAACTCAAAGGAAACATATTATTTGCTAGAAATGTGCAATCTCAGCACAGAACAGTACACCCAGAGAAAAAATTTGTTATAGCATGAATTTGGTAGTAGTGGTTGGAACAAGGGACAGGGCCATAAAGCTTCTTCACCCTTCTGTATTTGAAAATATCCTCATCTTTTCTGTCCATCACTCTGCATTAATACTCGCAATAGGATGTTTGGTTTTCTCTAAAAAATAATCACGGGCACTTGACTGTGGGTGATTTAGTTATTTATTTTTCTGAATAATTTTAGACTTCTTAATAGTTTATCCTAATATTATTGCATCAGTTATTATAATTTTAGCACTGCATTTCTGCAAGAATTACTCTTTCATTGGAAAATTATTTGATTGTTTGATTGTTTGCTGTTACATACACACATGGTAAAAGAATTGAATATTGGGGTAGAATAGGGACTGCTCTGTAGTAACTGATAAATATTTGATATCAGCATGGTTATTGGGATCTTTAATTCATAATTTTACTAGGCTAAATCAACACTGCTGAAGGCAAAAAAAGCAGAGAAAGTGAACTGTCGTGAACTCTAGCAAACACTTGGGATGTTGTTATAAACCATAACACTGACTATGTCTAGATGAACTTTCCAATTAGTTTCAGATGGCCAGTCTTGCTAGAAAACTGCAAAATAAAAGAGGAAGGAGTGAATAAAACAAGAAGTGAATGTCCCAGTGTAGAGAGGTCAGGCAGACAGTAAAAAGTTGTGTGAGCCAAAGACCCCAGAGAGAAGTGATAAGTGAAAGAGCAGCACCAAGGGGAACTGAGCCCCTGCAGCGGTGAGCTGATGACAAAGGGGCCACTTCACCCCTCCTGCTCCTGCTCCCAACACCTCAGCACCAATTGCCTACCTTGTCCCAACATTGGTGCTCCTCTGTTCCCACAGTACACTCATTCAAATAACTAAATTAACAGAAAACACAGCTGTTATATTCTCAGCTGAACTGGCTCAGTCAAGTGCCTGAGCTCGTAAGTGAATTATCAGCAGTTGGAAAGGGAGGGAAAATTCTGCTTTCAGACACAGTTGAGACTTTATCAAAACCTTAGAGACTCTACCAAAAAGAGCACACTTTGGATGTACTTAACCCTTGAAAACAAAATTAAAAGTTATGTTTCTAACAGCAACTTCTGCTAAGATAACAGAAGTGAAGAAGACCATCTTCAGTACTGTCAGAAACTCCTGATGATGTGTTGTGATTATTCACCTGTCCGGGGGAGATGAATCAAAGCTATCACTGATCACGCTGTCTTAAAGGTTACTGTGAGGCTAAATGAAAAAAAAATCTCATGCAAAGTCTTGACTTGAAGCTCAAGGGAGGTAACTTAAAGAGAAAAATTCTGGCTAACTGAGCAACATTGATGAGAGTTTGCGTTTAAAACTCTACTGAAGTTCATATACTAGTTTTACGTACCTACATTTTAATGAATATTCTTCATTAAGCTAATTGTTACTGAATATCTTATATCTGAATGTTGAACATCTGCTTCTATGACAGAAAATATCTTATAGCCATGCCTGTCTATTAAGGGAGATATCAGAGCTGTGAAATGACCAGAATTTAAACTTTTCGAAAGCACAAGACTCCTAAAGCAAGTTTGTAGGTCTCATTGTGAAGGGTGATAATAGGAGGTACAGTGGATGTCCTTCCAAAGCATATATAAAACTGAGATACGTCACTATTTTTTTGGAACAGCAATGGAAAAGGAATAAATGTTTATGGAAAAGTCTGTGCCTGATGGAAACTGGGGAGACTAGAAATCAGCTTTATGGTGATATCTGGAATTTCTGGTGTGGAGCCAAGCCTCTCTTGGTTCCTAGCTCTACCATAACACTAATATACAGAGTATCACTGAGTGTAGTTGGCCTGTAAGTCAGTCCTGCATAGGAGACAGTTAAGTTTACTCAGAAGTTAATGCCTACCAAGACTGTGTGCATGTATAAAGTCAGTGTATGTCCATGGTGCACCACTGAACCCTCATTCGCTCAAGCAGTTTGCTAAAAGAGCTGTGATTCAGTCTCCAGAAAAAAGAACATCAGGACTGGAGTCTGGGATACAAATAAGTCCAAAAAAGACAATCCTGATAGACACAGGTTTGGTAACTAGACTTTGTCAGTAAAGAATATCTCTTTGCCCACCCCAGTGCCCGTGAGCTGCAGACATCTCTCTCTTATTTTATCATGGAGATTTGGTCATGGTCATTCCCCTGATTTCTGAAAGAACAGATTTCTTGAGCAGTAAACTGCTGGGAAAGATCACACTGAATACAGGTGCTAGAGAAGCTGTCTGAGGGTATATTCACATATACCTGGTATGTTTAAAACACGCATCTTAACATATTTGAGGAATGGGAAAAAAAATTTTAAAAGTAGTAGTCCTAAAGTACTATGATGGCAAATATATATCTGTAGTAGATCTATCAAGAGAAGAATTAATGAAACGTAATTTCTGATGGGCTGGGGTTTTTAAAAAATAATAGATTTTTCATTGAAAATAAGACATCCTAATAATATTTGTAGGAAAATTCATCACATTTTTCATTTGTATGGATTCTCTGACTTATTAGAGGGGATATAGGAACATCCCGGCTTCCCCTTGCTGTACTGCACAGTGGAAGCTCTGTCTTTTAGCAAGTTGTCTGTATTCATGAAGCACAATGTTTGTAAAACCTCTACTTTTTTCTTGTGTTTCAATGAAAACTTTTTTTTTAGGCAAAAGATGAGTATTTATTTGCTGACATGCAACATGGGGACATCTTCATGACCTCAATAAAGTAGGCTTAAAAACAATGTGCTTCAAAGATGTGTTTCAGAGCACTAACAAGAATGCCTCAAAATAATGCTGTGTCAGAGAATATTCATTCTAAACTTAAAATAAGGAAAGTAAATGCAGAAATAATGGACACTGAACATGGACATATTTGTGTAATTTAAAGTTATAAATATTGGCCCATATTTTTACTTAGGGCCTCTCAGTACAGATTTGTCCCAAACTCACTGCCATTAAAAAAACAAAAAACAAACAAACAAAAACAACAAACAAACAAACAAAAAAAAAAAAAACCAAAACAAAAAAAAAAACACACCACAACCACACAAACATATCTGGTGTTCTTTCCAGTTGTAAACTTGTACTTTTTTATACACACATTTTATCTGACATCTGAATTAATACCTAAGACAACTTGTAGAAGCAGACATTTGATAACAGGATGTAACATGATGAAGCACAGCAAGATGTAGAACTAAATGCTGTATATTCAAAGTAGTTTAATAATGTCCCAGATAATGTACAACATCTCAGATAAAACACAAAAGCTCATATAAAAATGCTTCTCCATGAAGAGGAAAGATGACAGACAGGATAGACAATATAAGCCACATAAAGGTGACAGTTTTAGTTCTATCCACTAAATCAAAGCTTGGCAATGATTGCTAAAGTTATGATCCAAGATAAGACCCCAAGGAAAGTGATTAAAGCTATTGGCAGAGTGTGGCCAGTGAAGCAAATGTTACCAATACAGAGCAGAGATTTTGCTGTGGAAGGGATTTTCCTTTCAAGAACCAGATTAGTTATCCCAGATGTGTTGGAAAAAGCGTTTTAAAGAGATAGCGTGAAGGCCTCTAGAAAATGCAAAATCAAAAAGAAAAATAAGATCTCCTTCACGCTGTGAAGTAAGCTAAACATGGAGCTGTTTATTTTGACTAGGTATAAGCGATCTGTTCTATATATTTTTTCTAATTCTTGAAATAGCTTCCTTAGACAATATTAAAATTTAGAATATGATGGTGCATTTTTAGTCTGGTTTAACTCTGATTTTGTTGTTTTTGAGGATTTGTTTGGGGCTTTGGGTTATTAATTTTGTTTAGGGTTCAGTTGGGTTTTTGTTGTTTTTTTCGAACTAGGAGATTTCATACTACAGTTGCTTCCTTAAAGGCACACAAGATGAGAACCATTCACTCTGATGGGTCTCTTTTACTAAAAATGCTAATAAATATGAAACCCAGAATTTAGCAAATCCAACAAATGACTCTGCTTTTGAGTTATGGGGCCATACTTGTTGGGCTTAATCTGGGTTGAGAGGGACCTTGTAAAGTTCCCACCTCAAAGCAGGGTCAGCTGTGAAGCTAGGCCATGTTGTTCATGCCCTGGAAAAAATAACATTCACATCTCCAAGAAGGTCTGGACATTCAGGTGAGTGCTGGAGCGATTGACTAAACATATCTGATCGGTATGATCATTGGTTGACTGTTTGTTTTATATGGCAAAAGAGAACACTAAAAACTACAATTTTAAGTAGCTTACAGCATATGAGTAAAGGCTCACACTCCCTAAATAAAAGGCCGATTACAATACTAATTTTTTTCTTTTAATTATTGTTAAAAATATGATCATGAGACTTAGAAAGTACAGTTTTTAGAGGACAGTAGTTCTACCTAAGAACAATTGTAGTTGTTATAAGACAGCATGTTTTGCATCCATTAAAGCAAGCACATTTGGTTTATGTAATAAACCCATAATTGCTCATAATAATAAAACTGAATAGTGATATGTCTTTACAAAAAAAATCAGACAGTAAAAAATACAATTTGTATTTTTCACTTGTCATTCACATCTGTTCCATGTCCTCACAATGTAAGGATTGGGTAACCACTGATAATAAGTTAATATATAATAATTAACAAGGCAGTAGTGTCTAAGAAGTAACATTGATTTTTCTTATAATAATGCCCCAGTCCTGATGTCAGTAGGTGTTGACAGTGAATTTGTAGAAGTAGCAACAGGAAAAATTTATCTTGTACTCCTTACATTAAGAAAAATAAATTGGTCAAGTCTATATTGCAGAAAGTAGCAAACTACTAAATTTCCCTCTTTGGAACTAGGTTTATCAACTTGTCATCTGATTAACAATTCTAAGGTATTCACCTGGCTTCACCTGCTTCCACAATCTAAGTTACCATCTCTTCCTGTTAATGCACTGTGTGACATTGGCTTGCCAGCTCCCTCAGAGCTAATCTTTGATGTGTGCATAACATTCATTGCAGTGTTTGAATGTGATCTCAGTAAATCTGAGAGAAAAGGGACAATGGAGGAGAAAAATTTATCCTTCTGGAGTATTAGAGTACTGACATGAAAGGTAATTAAAGGTTTCTATTGTGTGTTTACTTTCAAGATGCTTAAACCAATGATTTTATCTAGTTATCAGAATCAAAATATGTGGGCTTCAGAACTATGTATGGCCATGCTGAATCATTATAATTTTTTGTATGTCCTTATATGACTTTTGCCATTATGGCAGAGAAATGCCTCTAGAATTATTAGTTAGTTAAATATTTTCTTTAAAATATGTGTAGCAGAATGGCTAAATTGCAGTCATCATATTTACATGGACAAAGTTCAAATTGTCATCTACATAGCTGAAAATTATTTGCCTTTATGAAAAGATTTCATTTTAATAAACAAATGTTATGTTTGCCTGAGGTATTGAAAATTTTTCTGTCTTTCTATCTTATTTCCAGTTCCACAGGAATCCAACCTCTCTGAATGGCACAATTTAGAGTAGTACAATTTTCAATTAATTTGCTTCCCTGGATTAATTTGTTTTTATTTCTTTTAGCAAAAACATAGAAATGGGTTTCTAGCCACATATGTTAATTCAGAATTCTTGACATTTTCCATCAGCTGAGGGCAGTAATCCTGGTGCCTTAGACAAATTACAGCTCGGTTTTATGATGCCTATGCGAATCCCAGCAGTTGTAACTGAATATAATTCAAAACTGAAATATAGGACAGAGGAGGGGCAGATCTTCAGCCTATTGAACTTTGCTACAGTTTAAAGAACAGTTTAAAGAACAGTGAGAGAGAGTAGGCCTGAAAAAATTCCTGTATGTCCCTCATGTATATCACTTGCTGTTTTAACGTGTGCTTCATTGGAGATGGAAAACACTTTGAGATCTTCAGATGAAAGGTCCTACAAAATGAAAAGTGATGTTGTTATTAGTTTTTGTATTCCAAGCCCCCTTAGGACAGCTGTAAAATCCATAAACTGGAGTTTGCAATGGAATTTTTGATCTTGGGTAAATGCTTCATCTTTGAATCACTGGATTAAAGAAAGAAAAGAAATATAATCTTTTCTGTACATTTGAGTCTTATTTACTCCCTAGTGCATCATAGCATGTTGTTCTTGATCCTCCAAGTTATTTGCAGTTAATGAATAATATAAAACCCATTGCATCCTCAGTTTTAGGACAGTAAAGTGGTTTATATACTCAAATAAGTTAAGGTATTGTGTTATGTTCCCATTCTAGGTGCTTGAAAAATTGAGACAAGAACAAACAAAAAAGTTTGTGTTGTTTGAAGAGCATGGACTGGAATTGCACACATGAATTAGACTTCAGGCAATAGTTGCTCTTAGCAAAGCATTAAGACTTACCACTGATGATGATGCTCAGATGATGTCCCAGGAGTTCACTCTGTACTGCAGAACTAAACCAGGACTGCTGCTGCCATTATTTTATTGTTATAGGGCCCCCTAGACTCATACTTTAGTTTCCCTCTCTGTAACAGGAATGGGAGAGGTTAAGTGTTTTACTACTCTAGTTGCTCTCTACAGTATCCTCTGCAGAGTACATTTATACTCCATCTTGTAAATATTGCAAATAAGAGAAACTTGCATAAAAAAAGGAAGACATATGCTCTGGTTGTAATAACGGTAAAATAATCACAGAACACAGACGAGACTCCTCATATGAAAAAATGGCTTTTAAATAAACCTTTATGTAGAGTATTTTGCTACCAATATTGAGTTTGTTTGTTTTGGTTCTTTGATTTCTTCTGACTGTTCTCTAAACTGGAGGTTACCTGCACTTACAATCAGATTTAAATTGTTCTTGCCATCTCACTTTAATATTTTTTGTTTAGTAATTTAAATGTCATTTCTCAGAAACAAATATCCAGGACAAAAGGAAGCTATTGCATAGCTGAATGGTGTTTAAAGGCACTGAGATAAACAAAGTCTATTGTAATTATGCCAGGGGCATAATTTTGACTGTTCTGCTCTGCCTTCTATAATTAGTCTTGAAAGCAAATACTGTTATGTTCAGCCACGAAATGAAGTGGAAGAGCTGAGTTTATTAGAGATTAATAAAGTCTCCATGAACATTCCTAAAAAGCTACTGAACCCTTAAGTATAGATTATAGGTCAGAAGACACTGCCAGTATTTTCTCAGAGGGCAAGAAATTGAATACACTATATGTATTAACTAAAATGAGAGTGAATGGAGGGCTGTCGAATGTTAATGGAAGATTTTAACAAGTTGCACCACAAAAAAAAGATGTGTGGTATTTTTATTACAGCATTTTTAACTGTATTTTAAACAGTCTTATAACTGTGATGCTTTATGAAAAAATCCACAACTCTCATTGCTGGGATTCATTGCAGCAATATGTGCATGTTTAAGTAGTATTGCTCATTTATAAAGAGTTTTAAAAGCAATTTTCTGAAAAATTCTAAACTATATTACCAAACTATATTACCAAACTATATAAACCCCTTACATCGGAAATGGTGTCTTTTTCCATCCAAGGAACTTCTAAAGAGAAGTATCAGCTAGCAATAATTTCAATTCTGGTTCCATAAATGGTGTACAGAATACAGAAAGTGATAAAGCTATTGTGTAAGCTTGTCAGAATAAGCATTACTGCAAGCCCTCATCACTGCATTGTAAAGAGCAATATCAATGGAAAATGGATACCTAGGTGGGGAGAAGGGAATCTAGCGTGTTTCCTTCTTCATGAATGCTGGAAAACACTCTTACTGGTACACCTAAAAACTATCTTCATTCTTTCAAATATTCTGTTTCCTGTATTCCCAAATTTCTTCCTGTTGTCCCAGGTTATTTCCAGGCAACTGCTTAAAGTTTTTAAAAGCTCACAAGGAAATTGAAAAGAAAAGGTTGTTTTCAAAAAAGCAGTCTTTAGCAAAATCATTCTTATCTTGTATTAGACCCAGTAAGGTCACTGGTGGAATCACCATCCTTGGAGGTGATTGGGGAAGGACTGGATGTGTGCCATGGTCTGGTTGACAAGGTGGTGTTAGGTCATGGGCTGGACTTGATGATCTCAAAAGTCTTTTCTGACCTGGTTGAATCTGTTATTCTGTGATTAAGTGATATATATGGTGTAGGTCTGACACAAGGCAAACCCTGTGGACTTCCCATTGTCATGTATTGATATCTAAATTAACTTTGTGTATCAAACAATACCTGAGTTGCAAACTTGGAAACTCTTTATGTTGGAGAACAGAAGTCACAGTTGCTCTGAACAAAAACAAACAAAACAAAACAAAACAAAACAAAACAAAACAAAAGCCACCAAACCCACAAACAACTAAAACCCCCAAAAATCATATTTATTGGAATAAATATTGAAAAATTACCAATGTCTTCAAGCATATCACACTCACTTCTACATGCATAACTTTGCATTTAGCACATGCTTTAAAATATGATATATCTTCATATCATCTGATATAATTTGTCAGCTGTTATATTTTTTAGGGAAACTCTAAGTTATAGATCTTTTCCAAGTGGACCAGTATTTCTTTTTTTCTGTATATATATATATATGGCCATTACTTCATTAATTACTATCAGTCACTTTAGAGTAACTCAGGGGATTTAGTCCACCTCATCCACAGAGGACTATATATCCACATCTCTGGAGAAATAAAAGTCATTACCCCTAGATGGATTTTTTTTCTTTTTATGTGCTTTTTGTATTTGCAAGACACTTTTTAAGAGTGGCAGGAATTGTGTGTGTCTATGTGCATGTGTGTATGTTTTGGGCTTTCAAAGTCTTCTTAATTTTCTCCTGTGTAAACTGCTATTATAATTATATATTATTATGGTAGAGCTACATGTGCAGGCATGAAGTTCCAGCAAAATTTCCAATTAAAACAAACAAACAAACAAAAAAACCCCTTAATCTGGAGATGCTGGACATTTGTTTCAGTCATTCTGGGATAAATCCAAGTTTACTTCAGTGTACCAAAGTGGTAATAGATTATGGTATATGAAACAGCAAATTCAACTACTGTAGGTTAGGTATTGACCTGGAAGGTCAGAAAAATGTCATAGTTAGATAGAAGTCACTGAATAGAACAATTTACTCTGAGATAAGTGGTCAGGTGACTCACAACAGGGTATACATCATTTTGTTTGAGTACCACTTATTCTATGACTATGCAAAATAGTTATTGAATATAAATGAAGACTGGTTGTCATGAGAAGTGTATTTGTATTATTTATTATGTATGTATGAGCAGTATTATGTATCTGTGAGTTTTAGAATTTGATGCAAATAAAATGTTTGGTGTTACTTGATATTCATCATTTCTTCTTTTGGTAAGATTAGAAATAATTTGCCTTTAGATGATTAGCATATACAGATGACCTTGTTTTCAAAATAAGGTGCATTTATTAGCTGGGCAGTTTCAAATCCAAAATACAATATAACAGCAAATAGTATCTAGAGTTCATTTTAGTTGCAAAAATATGTTTATATTAGTAGATAAGGTCAAAAAATATGCCCTTAAATACACTGACCTGTATGAATATACTTTTAGAAATTTGGAAGATACACATAATTAAATGTTTGCTAAAGCCTAAAAAAAAATAAAGGATGTGTAACCATTGTATAACCTCCATGTAATAAGGTAAAAATACAACAGATGTTGGATCAATTATAATTTGCATTATCACTTTATAGATTGCTAGACTTTTCAGCATCTTCTTACATCTCTCTTATCAGAAACATTGAAAAAGATGAAGTGGAAAATATGTAAGGCAGAAAAGTACACATTTCCTCTTGCAATATAGATGAATTCCTGAAATAAAATAGTAGATGGTGTGATAGTTCAGTCTAGTCTGTTTTATCCAAATTTAATCAATATATATGTGTGAGTGAGGGTGTTAAGGTTTATTTATATATATTTAAATTTTATATATATATATATATATAAACAAATTATCAGAAGAATAATGAAATTCTCAGTCAAATACACAAATTAGTATTTTTTTCAATAAGCAATCCATTTATATCAACACAGTAATTCACTAGAGTTTGCACTGTATCTTTGAATAAAGATCAGTGTACAGATACATTTCTGCAGGAGATAAATGGGGGATTAATCAAAATTTCAAGAAGTCTCAGGTGCCTTATCACGTTTGGTTTCCAAAAGTAAATCTCTTTTTATACCCCTATGTTTTCTGAAAGGTCCATTTCTACTTTTTGTCCAAAATGGAAACATTCTGACAAGAAACCGTTGTCCTTATCTTCAGTCAGATATATAGGTAACAATCTAATTTATTTCCTCACATCAAACTAGTATATCGCTGAATAAATTGCACAGCTTGTAGACTCACTTGATAAGACAAACAAATGAGAATCTTCGAATTTATATTACATTGGAGAATGAATTGTTTGAGGCAAGATATGTTAAAAAACCCCAACACTAGAAAAGAATAAAAGATTGTTGGATGGAGGAAAATAACCATTTTTGAAACTTCTATGGAATTATTTAAAAATATAAGAAAGGAAAACATATATTGTGTTTATATAAGGATAATATATATTGAATTCTGAAAAAAGGAAAAGAGATCAGACAGAAAGATATTGGCAATCTGCAGAAACTGAAATCTCTCACTCAATTAATAATAGAAAAAATATTTGTCCAAAATAAGTCTAATTCCAATTTGATATTAGCAAAGTTTCTCACAGAAGCATTCATATATCCATTCCAATATAGAATGGTAAAATTGTTCATAAACAGTTCACTTTTATGAAATGCTCAGTCCTAGGATGCTGCTGAGGTCAATTTCTCAAGAGCCTTCTGCTTGATCAACTATGAATGAATAAATTAAATTTCCTGAAGACAAGAGTGTCTATTTTTCAGAGAATGTTCTTGTATTTTCTGTACTTTTTTTTTGTCTGTTTGTTTATCCTGAAGTGCCAGTCCTTAATCATCTGTGGTCAGATTTAGTCTTTATTTCTGCTCTTGCTCCTTTTAGCCATTTATTGACACACTGACACTGCCAGAATTCCAAAATACTTGTATGCTGAACTAATCCTGAGGATTTCACATGAGAGAAATTCACATCTCAGCCAAGGTAGTTTGCGATATGAAAAATAACAATAATAATAAAAAAGGTAAAATAGAATGGGTCAATTCAAGTATTGCTTTTATGATTAGCTAATTATGAAATATTATAAAGTAAATTGAGACACTGGGAATATATATGTAAACGTGTGGGTTTATATATGCAACATATATTTTCATCCACACAGGACAGATTCATAGTTGTTACACTACTCACATCTAGATTTTCCTGCCTTACAATGGAGTACTTAATATTGTAACATATTTAGTTTCCATCTGTGGAAAACCTTGGTTTTCTGCTACTGCTCTTCTTTTAAATCAGTGTTTGTTCTAATTCTAGAAAGTTGCCTAGAATTCTATTTACGTAACATCAAATTAATTAAAAGATTATATATTTTTTAGTTATATAAATATATTGTTTGTAATAGAAGTGTATGGCTATAAGTATATAAGGACAGTTTAATTCCTGGAGCCAACATTTTTTGTTTAAGAAAACTGATTTCTTCCTAGCCAGGTTCAAAGACATTCTGATACGTAAGGAACTTCATATTTTATTACAACTTTTACATTGGAATAAAAAGTTTAAAAATCAGTACACAAATAGACATATTTTTTCATTTCAAAGGAAACTGCCAATTTTTGTTCCAAGTACATGCATTAGTATTTTTTCAGTTGTGATATTTAAAAATTCAAAGCACAGAATGATTTTTTCATGTTAATTGGCTCTTTTGTCAAAACTTAAGTCTCTTAGGAAAATGAGAATTTAGTTTTGTTGCACTCATTTTCCTGAAGTAGGGTTATATTCAAATTTTGCTGTTTCTCCATGTGGGATAATGACAGCATGTAATTTCCTACAAAATGAAAAAAACCAAATAGATAAACAAAAAGCACCCCCCTCAAACCAGTGGAAATCAATACTTCCTAAATTTGTTAGTGTAAAGTGGCACGGGAAGAATGAAGAAATCACAAGATTTTAAAAAAAGAAAATGTTAAAATGTATTCTGGAGGTTACCTAGGCCAATGTCTTGTTTAAAGAGACAGTTCAAAAATTACCTCAACATATTACAATGTTTAAAAGTCCTGTTTGCCACTGAGCAGGTGGCCATATACTTTTAGAAACAGTATGGCAGCAAGAAATGTGCAGTAAATAAAGCTTAAACTGACTTGTAAGTGCAAATTGATAAAAGCCTAAAGCAGTTCAGCAACCTAAACATTCAACTTTGGCATCAACTTCCAAAAATCTTGAGTAAAATGATTATTTGAAGATCTCATAAAGCATCTGTAGTAAGGATAGGTACTGTGTGTTTGTATTCTGTGTTTACCTTGGACGCCAGCAGGATAAGAATTAGTTATTTACCAGTCATTGAAGAGCAAATTAATCTGAAAGGCAAAGCATTTACCAAGCTTTAGAATTTATCCTGAAGTTTTTAAATCATTCTTGATTAACTTTCTGAAAATCATTTATGAATTGATCAGAGCATACTAAAACTGAATAGTAATGAAACCATATATCTATATATAAAACAACTTTAATTATTATATCAGCTCTTTAAAATGAGTTCACATATTATCCAAAAACAGTCCTTGAAGCTATGTCTTGACATCTGTTTTTAGGAAACTAATTTCTTTTTTGCTGTCTCATCAAATTATGGAAAGTATAAGTTGAATTCTGTGTAGATGTCTGGTAAGGTTTACTGGCAGAAAGGAATCAGTAGATGAAATCATATGAGGGATCATTCACATACTGAAAATGAAGCCTTTACTGAATCTGATATTTGATATGCCTTTACTGAATCTGGTGGTGGCAGGAGTAATCTCAGAAAGGAAGTGTGGACTTGATTTAAACTAGTTCATCACAGATCAAAACATTCTCTCTGAAGCAGATCATTTTGATTTACAGCTCTCTAGGAAGCGCAATTTTGCCCAGCCAAAGGCTATCATAAAAACCAGAAGTGTGTGTGTTTCTACAAACACTGAAACTGGATAATCTTCCATTCTTTTCCAACCTTGATGATTCTATGATTCTGTGAAACTCATGGTAAATAAAATTGTAATTTTATTTATTGAAATTGTAATTTATTTATTGTAATATTGTAATTGAACAATAGGAGAATATCAAGATGTTAATAATGATTTTATTGGTACAAAGTTTATTTGGACAAAAATATTTGGCATTCAGATAGAATCATCAATCACGTAGTTCATTATAATAAAGTAGCATTTTCATCCTTTTGTTTTTTTGCACACAAAAGTGTCCATGAGCAATAAATAAATACAAATGTCAAAAATAATCTATAGCATTATACTTTTAAGTCAATTATAGCAATTTACTTTTTAATTATACTTTTTAATATACTTTATCCTAAAGTTATAGTGTTTAAATATATTACTGGGGTTCCCCCAGAAACAGAAACAGAGAAAAGCAGAGGTGATTTTGATTCAATTGGCATTAAAATTAATAGGAAAAAAATGTCATGAAGGTGAGAGACACTGGAGAGAGCAGCTTTATTGAATATTTTGTCTCATCAAAAGAAAATGCATGCCCACTAAGTGTATAAACTGGCACTGTTCTACCTCAGAAGACTTGTCTACTATCAGATGAATGTAATTCATTAGATTACTATCCTGAAAGTTCTTTGAGAATACTTTCAGAAAATAAGAAAGAATTCAGTGGATTTCCTTGTATTCTTAATTTTAGAATGGTTTCCTCTCTGCCTGCTCTTGTATTCTAACTCCCAAGTATGTTTTCTTTTTCCAAACTGTCCCTCTCCATCTGGCACATTTAAATTTTATGTAACACTTTTTATACATATTTTTCAGAATTTTTGGTATTACTGATTATGACAAATATATGGGAATACTTTAAATGGTAGACATTATTTTAATTATTTTTAATTTTAATTTATTATTATTATTTTTATATTTAAAGATGTACCAACAAAAGAGTCATGGATACAGTTGTACTAATCTTGCCTGGTTATCTTAGCACTATGACTTACTTCTATTTCTTTGTGTCATTCACTTTCTGGCAGTGAATCTTTCACTGAATTGGCTCACACCTCAGCATGTGGCTTGACTTCAAGTCAGGCTGACTGAGGAAATGACTGAAGAAATGTCTAAAGAAATGACCAGATTATCTCCTGTCCCATATACACTATGCTGCCTCGTTTGGAAGGATAAAAGGTTTAGATTTAAAGCCAGACCTGTTTTCTTGTCCTGAATTTAA
>VXBR01001563.1:1674523-1685491 GCA_013400215.1 Cisticola juncidis | reverse complement strand
TACAGGAAGAAAGCTGCAAGGTCAAGAGTCCAGGAAAATGATCGAGCTGGACTGTATGAAGTATCTTATAAGTATTTAAGTACTTAAATACACATTTTTCTTATCTTCCCTATTATAGTACTTTGATCCCAGATGCACCAGAAACCTACCATGAAACCCATCAAGAATGTCCAAAACTGGGATGGGATATGGAAAAGTTTTTTAGGGGTGTAGTTTTGTGGGGGTTTTTGTTGGTGTATTATTTATATTATTTTACTAGTAATTTTATAATTTTCTTTGTGGAATATCTGGAAATTAGAAATAATGAGTTCCCATCAAAATAGATACTGATAAATCAATCTGGTGGATTTGTTTTGTTTGGCTTACANAAAAAAAAAAAAGATTCTAGTTGATTTTAATTACTAGTAGTAGTAATACAGGAAGAAAGCTGCAAGGTCAAGAGTCCAGGAAAATGATCGAGCTGGACTGTATGAAGTATCTTATAAGTATTTAAGTACTTAAATACACATTTTTCTTATCTTCCCTATTATAGTACTTTGATCCCAGATGCACCAGAAACCTACCATGAAACCCATCAAGAATGTCCAAAACTGGGATGGGATATGGAAAAGTTTTTTAGGGGTGTAGTTTTGTGGGGGTTTTTGTTGGTGTATTATTTATATTATTTTACTAGTAATTTTATAATTTTCTTTGTGGAATATCTGGAAATTAGAAATAATGAGTTCCCATCAAAATAGATACTGATAAATCAATCTGGTGGATTTGGTTTGTTTGGCTTACAGTTGGACTCAATGATCTTAAGTATCTTTTTTAACCTAAATTATTCTAAGATTTCACAATTACTGATGAATTTAAATTTGTAGCTGGAAATACTCAAAGCTCAATGCCGTCAGAATAAGTGGAACAGATCCTTTTGTTTTCAATTGAATTAAACAGATTCTTATGGGGGTTTTTTGGTCAGGTTTTTGTAAGTTGGATTAGTGAATTATATCAACTGTCATGGAAGAATTCAAGAACAATAAAACCTCAAGGACAGAACTACATCATGAAGTGAAATAAATTTTATATCTTATTTTCAAGCAGGAAATTTTCCAGATATACCAGGAAAAATATAAAATTTATATCTGTTTTAAAATCCACTCCAACAGTGTATACAGAACACACATTGACATGGAAGGTAGTCTCTTCTGCCCCAGCCCAACTGTGACCAGCACTCTGGATAGAATGGATCCAACCAGTCAGCATGTGGAATCCTGTCTGGAAAACTGTTTTCCATTAAAAACACACCTCATGTTCATTTCCTTCATGGTGTTGAATATCTGTGGATTCGCTCCCCTCTTCCTATTCCTACCTTTTTTATTGTTTTCTCACTTAGGTGGTCATGATTGGCAAAATAAATCAATGGCCTTACTTTTCACAATACCCCAGGTCAATTCCTTTGACTTTCGCCATGTCTAAAATCAAATAGCTGATATTTCCATGTTGTGAATGTCTTCTGGCTCTGCTCTCTACTCTCAACATCCCCAAAAATGTTACTAAGATTTAAAACTCTAACAAGATCTTCTCTTATTTCCTCCCTATGCATATCCAGACAAAACTCAGATCGCCTCAGTATGTCTCGCCAGAACAATGTTCGATGCTTGCTTTGTTGTTTCCCAGTCCATACCAAACCCATCTAACAAGTTAGAGCTAGGCAAGTGTAGTTATAGTCTCAGTAATCCAAGTACTGCCTTCATTAGGTGTCACCCTGTGACATTAATTCAGGGTAGGATGTCAAAGCCAATTGTAACTAACCTAGCAGACACAAGAGTATAAACCCAGGTGGGGAAAATAGAGAAAATGGGGTGCAAGTTTTTGTTGGCGATTAATAAGCTTTGTTCTAGCCAAAATCTACTACTTCACCCTTGAAATACCTGATTTGAAGAATCTGCCATTTATCTCCTCTTCCCAGCCAGAGTTTGCAGGATGAACTCTAATAGTTTTAAGCCAGCCAGTGCTCTGCTGACCTGGTAGTTATTTCATGCACAGAAGCTTGCAAGAATTATAGTAGGAGGGAATTACTGTGCTCAAGAAATTATAACAGTTCACAGTATTTTTAACAGAAGCATCGATTTACCTTTTGAATGCAGACAGGTTAAGTTGCAAAATGAAGTTCTGGTGTTAAAAATCCCCCAGTGATTTAACTCAGAGGATCAGTCATAAAATATTCTTAACCCCATAACAGGCAGAGCCTCCTCTAGAGGACTCCAGAACTTTCATGATTGTAAGTACCTCCGAGCCCCTACTTTGTCACCACAGTTAACACCACAGACTCAGAGATCTATTAATACAGTTTCCATTCCTCTAACAAATATCGAATGAAAATAATTTGCTTTTACATAACCACTTCTAATTTTGATAGGGGATCAAAGCTAAAAATAAAAATCTAGGATATTTTTAGTTAAAAGATCATTTTCATTAAGAGTATACTGCTCTGATATAGCATAACAGTGATAGAGGTACCTGGTTCATTTTTTTACTTATTCCTCAATGGTAAATATCCACTGTTTTGTCTAGCTTGATTAGAAGTTAGATAGGTACCCACTTTTCAACACTTCTGGGTGAATGGAAGTTATTGGATGTTCTGGTTTTTGTATTTCTTGCAATAATGCTGCCTTTGGACAAATATGGAGGTGCACTGTATTCATTAAATATGAAAATCTAATAAATATGCACCTGCACTTCTACATGCAAGGTTTCAGCCAAATTAGTTGCCATTCCTGGCCATTAATTAAAGAGCAGAATTTCTATATTTGGGACAAGACAATCTGTGCCAAACCATCTGTTCACTTTTCTTCAAATACATGATTTGTATTTTCTGATATGGATTCTAGTAAATAATATGAGAAATTGATTCCACTCAGAAAAGACAATTGTATATCAAGGAAACCTGTCATGTTGGACTAGGTCTTTGGCCATACTGGAACAGCTAATAAAAGTTTTAACAATAATACACAGTGTAAGAATTTGAGTGATGCTTGCTTTAAATATGGGAAAATATACGGGACACAGTTGGTTCTTAAGTGAGAGAAGAGAAAGTATAGTAAAAATTGAATGTTATTTTAATGGCTGATTTTCAAGCCAGGAATCTTCCAGCTTTGAAAAGTGGAACTGACAAAGGGATTGATGCATATCTTACAGTCACAGAATCATAGAATATCCTGAGCTGAAAGACACCCAAAAGATCACCAAAGTCCAACCCCTGGCCCAGCACAACCTCATCCTCAAGAGTTACACCATGTGCCTGAGTGTATTGGCAGAATTCTTTTGGAGTTCTGTGAGGCTTTATGCTGGGATCACTTCCCTGGAAATCCTGTTTGAGTGCTCAGCCACCCTCTGGGTGAAGAATATGATCCTCATATTCAACCTAAACTTCCCCTGACTCAGCTTCATGCCCTTCCTTTGGGTCCTACTCCTGTTCACCAGAGGAAAGAATGAAATTGCACCAAGCTTTGTGAATTCTTCATGTTCTTTCAGAGCATTCAGTAGAGAAGGATGAAAGGTCAGCAGATGTTTTTATTACTCTGATTTTACCTTTTACAAAATACATAAGTATCAATGAGCGACCTGATAATTTAAAACTTACTTTCTTCATCATTACACCCTGCATACTCACAGTTAAACTCTGCTACAATTCCTGTGTACCTGTCCATCAAGTAATGAAAAAAAATTAAAATCTTTTTTCAATTTAATTCTCAGGACATATATTTTTTCTTAAGTGTAAGTTCTTGTTTTGTGCTTTATGAAATGTCCTCCTATGCTTCATTTCAACCTGGGGGTTATTCTACTCAGAAACAACTGCAACATTCCATATAGCAACTGGTCTCAAACACAAATTAATCCTAGCTCTTATTAGCAAATTCCAGAATCTAGGAATATTTAGTTTGTGTTAAACTATGTGAAGAAGTAGAGAGTTTATAACAAGAAATCTTAGCTGCTCAGGATGAAGGAATTCTTCTGCCCATTCATTATTTTTAAATTGACTGTTTTGTTCTATAATTGAAGGAGTCTTTGTAAACACTAAGAACTCGTAGATGATAAGCCTTCTTTGCTTCCAATGCAGTCAGTCGCTTGATCCAGAAATCTTGTCTTGAACAGCAAATCATGTAAGTTAATGAAATCTCTGCATTGGTTTCAGATTCTCTATCACCGCAGAGGGAAGTCAGCACAGTTATATCACACCTACTGTTCTAAGACAAATTAATAAAAAAAATCTGCTGATTGAATATTCTTTAAAATTATCTTGAAGATATTCTGGTCAAAACATTTCCAAATATAAAACACCAGCTTTCTTTTATATGAAAAGAAGAACATCACAGTGGAATTTTACCTAGGTGTCACAATAGACACAGAAAGAAGCACACAGTGAAGAAACAGGAAATTAAAATTAATGGGGTAACACTTCACTTGTTACAATGAATTTTTAATTTTTTTTAAAAGGAGTATAAGATAAAATATTTCCACTTTTATGCAGCAGTAGGACATGTAAAATTGCCCTTGGCTTCATTAAGTCCAGCCTAGAGATATGGGTATGCAAGCACACACACACACACAAATATACACACAGTGCATTACATGTTTAAATGAAATTTCCCTGGAGGCTTTTTTGTCTAAGAGAAATTTTTTGCCTTAGTGCATTACCAGTCTGTCATTTCCAGCCATAATGAACTATTTTACTTTGTATCCTGTTCTTGAAGTTTTTTATGACAATCTTTACTCTTCCATATGGATAAGTATTTTATGATTTTCATTCTTCATTGATTTAAAGGTCATTATCAATTCTAGTTATTTTGCCCATAGCTCTTTTTTGTTTTCATGCAACATTCCAGTCCTTCACTGACCTTTGAAATACTTATGAAAGTTACAGTAATTTTTTTATCTGAATTCGTAGGTTTTGAAGCATAACTGTCTTCCATCATACACTCATAACTTAGCCTGTAGGAACTGTGAATCATAGTCCTGTTTAAAACAAGTTTAATGCAGAAAGCAATTATTAAAAAAATGTGAACTTAAATTTAGTTTGAGGCATTAACCTTCCCATTCATTCAGCCACTTTGACTGGTTAAATGCAGCCTTGATTTTTTGTTGCTTGTCAGTAGAAAAGTATCCCATCAATATGCAATAACTTGAAGAAAAGAAAGGATGTCCTGTGCTGGTGGGCAGAAACAATACAAATTTCTGTCTCTGAATACAAATTATTGAGCAGTTTCTATGTTATGCCGTCCATTAACTTCAATGAGAACATTTTGTAATGCCAAATACATAACAATATCTGCTTCAGCATTCTCAGTGTGTGACTTTGGTTCATACTGGGTTTTAATTTTTTCTTTTTCTTTTTTTTTTTTTTTTTTNTTTTTTTTTTTTTTTTAATATGTCTCTATGGGGATGAATATTGCTGTGCCTGGGAATTTCTAATCACAGATACTACATATGTTAAAATGGTGTCTTTTTAAAATTCCACTGGGAGGTCAACATTTAGCTGCTGTGAGATAGGAGCAAGAGTGTAATCCAGAGCAATGTACAACCACCTTTTATTTATGTATCAGAGGGAAACTTAAAGGCAGCAGCTAGTAAGTTAATTGTCTGAATACGTCAGACATTTATAAAAATACCCAAACACAAGACTTGCAACAAACACAGCTTACTTTTCCTGTTTCACCTCCTAAATCAGAGTTCACGAGATTTTGATATGTCACAGAGCAGATTCCATTCATTTCTAATTGCTAAAAATGTGAAGTATATTACTTTTAATGGGGAAGCTTACTTTACTGAGATTTTTAATCATGAAATGTATAGTGATTTGGGGTTCTCTTTTATCTCCTCTCTAATGTTGAATGCAAAGCTCTTTTGGGAAATCCAGCTGATCTACAGAAGATTATTTCAAGTAACAACAAAAATACCATATGTCATTTGCTGCTGTGCTGACAAAAGAAAATTATTGTCAGAAAAGTGAGGAGTTTAAACAAAGGAAAGGCCAGCTACATGATCAAAGGTTAGTGAAGTTAAATTAATTTTCGTCCCTTCTAATACAGTGCAATATAGTACAAATCCAGTTTGCACATCCAGCAAATGGATATATACCTGCTGCTATTACAGTTCTGGAAAAAAAAATGGTTTTCATTAAACAGTTACATATATTTCTGTGGAATTATAGGAAAAAAGCAGTAGAAAAAATAAGTACAACACCTTCTTTGGTCCAGAAGGATTTCCAGCTCGACAAATATTACATGATACCCATTAATATAATCCCCTTTTACTCTCACCTCTTCAAGTGGAGCTTTTGAGCAGCTATCTCAGGGGAACTGGGAAACTGGCAAACATAAGATGAATCAGGTCACAGTCATGCCTTTAAAACGGTGCTGACAATGTTTTTGACCTTCGTGCACTGGCAGGTAGTTTATTTTCACCACTACCCAGAGATTTTGTTGTCAACAATTGTCGGTAAAATCTCCGTTCATTGCACATTTCTAGAGTATAGGTAAGTTTATTTCAGTGGGTTACCAATGGAAGAAAAAGGATACTTGTAATTTAATGTATCTATAATGGTATGGAAGAAAATGGTCCATAAATATTCTTATGACTTATATAAATCACAAATAGTAGTTAGCCACCCTGGTAAAGAGAAATCAAAATCTGTATAAAGACATCAGATGCAAACAGATCAATTAGGCTTTATCATGAATATAATAGTATTATAATTCAAGGTATTAGAAGAATAAAATTTTTATTCTCTCCTTTTTCAGTTTGCCAGTAGTGACTTTTCTTGTGAAATCATCTACATTTTTCATTTTTTCTCATTTACCAAGAAAAACCAAAATCCAGAAATAACTTATTTTCCAGTATTACTAATACTGGTCACCTGAAACAAATAAACAACTGATTAAAAGCATAGAATGTAATTTCAATTTAAAAATTTCACATCAATGGAGAAATTATATTTCCCCTATTGCTTGATATTTCTTGCTTCAATTTTGGCAAAAATTATGGATGTTTGTTTTGTTTTAATGGGAACAGAAAGGTCTATTTAAAACAGAAAAAGCTTCTTCCTTCTACCTAATTTGTGTGAATCATTAAGGAATGAGGAGGAGTAAAGTCTTTTCTTTTGTGTTTCATCATTGAAAAGTATGAGACTGAGAGTTCAAAAATGTTTCTAACTTTGATAGCTAAAGTCTGAGTATCGGGGCGAGGAAAGGAGTGGGTGTTTAAAAACTATCTCACCCTAATTTGTGATTCATTCTCTATGCTGTTTGCCCTCAGTGGGCAAATGTGTACTGCTCTTGGCTAGGGTGGATTTTATTTGCTTCATAACCAGTATTTTGGTGCTGTGTTTCAAACCTTTGATCAAACCAGTGTTTTAATTACTGCTGAGTAGTGCTTGAACAATATCTCACTCTTCTCCCCTTGGAAGTGGAGAAGAAGTTGGGACACAACCAGGACAGCTGACTCCAGCTGACGAAAGGGACATTCCTTGCCATAGGGTGTCATTTTCAGCAATAAAACCGAGGGAGAGTTTTTTCTAGAAAAGTCTCTGCTCACAGGTTGTGTGGACATAATGTGTGAACATTGGCCTGCTAGTGAGATGTGGTGAATAATCACTATGGGGTTTTATTTTGTTTTGTTGGTTTTCTTGCTTATTAATTTGCATTTGTCTCTGCCCACAAGTTTTTCTTTCTTTTTCTCTTTTGACTCCCATCCTGCTGAATGAGAGTACATGAGTGTGTGTGGGAGATTTCCCACTGGCTGGAGTTGGTCCACAACTGTATAAAAAAACAATCCTCTTCTGGGAAGCTCCAAATAAGGCTAAAAGTCTACAAAGTAACATCAGCACAGTCTTCATCATAACTCTTTAGATCTTACAAAGCAATGATACAAGGGTTTTTTTCAGATGTCAAAATAACCTTTATTTTCACAATGAAAGAATATGGTCACCCAAGCCATCATTTTTACTCACCGCTGCCTACAGAAAGAAGAGACTCACTGAAGAGGTGTGATTAATAAGCCCTGGGAAAGTCAAATAGATTGTGCTAGACCAGTCACATCAACATGAAAGCAACTACCAGCAGAGCCATTTTCACCCCGAGTTGTGATATACTATACATATTAGATGGAAGTTAAAGGTAAATGCTAAATTGAAGTTAAGTGGCTAAATACATTTAGCACCTTTTCAAATACTACATAGATTTTAGCACCATTTCAGACATCCTTATGATGCCTTGGGAAGACTGATCTGAGACTGGACAGAGCTAGAGAATAAAGTAGATATTTACTGAAAAGCCTTCAGGATCCGCCTTGGGCAAGACAGGGCCTGACCAAGGCTGAACCCAGGGTGGACTAAGAATGGTCACAATAAAATGGCTGACTGGTCATGAGGTCTTACATTTTCATAAGTTTTGGTCTATTTGCATATTGAGGTTTAATTGTCCAATTACAGCTTCAGGTTGTGAGGTCCCACCCGTATTGTTCCTCCCCTCAGTTCACTGTTGTTTATGTTTTGGGCCTGAAAGTTGTCCTTGGTCTTCAGCAAAAGAAGAATTTGTTTTGTCCACCTAGTCTTTAAGAGAGCTCACTGGTGCTTAATATGAAGCTCAGAAGTACATCACCAGGCAGCACAGAACCTGAAAACATGGAAGCTAAAACTGAAGGCATCACTTACAGGGTGTGGTATAAATGGCAGAAAAACTCTGGAAAATCTGAAGCTGGAGCATAAAGTATAAACTAGGTAGTTTTAAAATGTTTCTAAAATGGCTTGAGACACTTGTTGACACCCAAACCCCTTCCTAAGTGCTGCTTATTGCATTTAAATCTCAGGGTTTCCGTTTCATCAAAAATATCAAAGTAATGAAGGCTTTCTGCCTGGATTTCTGTGTGTCTTTTTCAGTGTATGATTGAGGGAGAGAAGTGCGAGCTGGTAGCATTTGTCTCATTACATTCAAGGTACAACGTATTTCATCTTAGAGGACAGGGGAAACCACGGAGCACAGTGTCCTTCTTGAGGTCACACTCCACACTTACCTCCTCCAGTGAGACCATGCCCTGCCTCTTCCACCAGAGCTTTCAGAAGAACTATGAGTCAAGGCACAGCTTGAAAACATGGGTATGGTCACACCTAACATTGCCACAGGCTCAGGAAGCTTCTGCTGCATACCTAATCACATAAACACTTAATCCTGTATAAACGAATGATAAAATACATACTTTTGGCAGGTTCTATTTTAAAGAAAAATTGTGAAGATGGATACTTAATTTAAGTATTATTTACCATATCTACAAGAGAGCATTGTAGTTATATACATTGCTATGGGCCCTGGAAAAATAGGTTTTCATTGTAAGTGTGTAGTCACTGCTTCAAGAAAACCTTAAAAAGAACACATAAAGTATTCATATTTTTACTTAGAATAACATTAAAAATGAATGTATTCTTATTAAGTTAGTTCATTAATATCTTCAATTTATTCATACCATATTCTCAGTCTTATTTTTAGCTTACATATTATTATTAAATAATACCATACCAAGCCTGAACTTTCTTTTTCACCAGTCTAAAACTCAACCCAGTTGATGAGCAGATGAGTTTGAAACTACCTTTAATCAAGGATGCCTCTCATGTTCTCCAGGCAGAGTGATACATTAAAATCTATAAATTCTTAACATACTGCAGTTTAATGTGTAACTGGGTTTACATATACTTCAACAAAGTTTAACAAATTTTGCTTTTTGTCAGACCTTTCTCAGCGTACTACAGATATAGTTTGTTTAAATCAGCTTGTGAATGATGTGTCTTATTCCCTGGAGTTGTGACATTTTATGCTAGTTAGGTAAAACAATCTAAAAGTAAAGAGTATCTGTAAGCAGATCTGGCATTTAGCTGACCTGAAATAGATGAAGTAAGCAAACAAGAGAACTATGAGACTTGAGCCCAGCCCTAAGGTTTCTTTAAAAAGGGAAAATGCCCCATATTCCCCAGTAGAGGAGCAAAAATGCAATCTTATTAGGGCAAATACTCTAGAGATTTCTTACATTTTCTTCCTTAGATTTTAGTTTTAGAAATGGTTTCTCAAATTCTTTTGAAAACTAAGAGCTCATTTCAGAGGCAGAGTTATAGTCAGTTCACCTGAAGAATGTTAGAGTACACCTGACTTAAGCCAAAATTAATTTAATTTTTATTGACAATATTCAATTTAAAATCTCTGAAAGAAAGAAAAAAGGAAATAATAATAATAAATAAAAATATTTGCAACATATTTGTCCAAAATTATATCAAACATGTTTCTATTTAATTGCCTACCAATCTGGGCTTCTGATGTATTTTAGGATGGAAAATTACTTTATTCAAAACTAACATGAATAATTCAATTTCACATAATTGATAACACTTGTGCTAACTTATGCTGAAATCTTTCATCTGGCATCAAACTTCTATCCAAGGTTCTCTAAAAAAGATAAAATTCTATAGAGGTTCACCAACTTGTTCTATGATTTTAAGATGAATTTGAATGCCACTGCGGAGAGTTTGGTGCTTTGCAAATTAAGGATATACAGAATTTTATGTTGCAAAAGCAGAGCTGTCTAAGGTAGCTTAGACTAAGATATGCTCTCAAAATGGAATTTCAAGAAAATATGCCTTTTTAATGTATATTTCATATGTAAACTTATGGAAGGGAATTCTGATGTATGCTGAGATTTAAACCAAAGAAGAATGTTTAATTCACATTTAGTGATCCCTTATTATCTAGCTCAGTCTCCAAAACTCTAGAACACTTGGATCATTGTGGCATGACAAACAGTCAAAGAGAAATTATTTTGGACCTGATAGCTGAATTTTCTGGGCTTGGGTTGCTTGCTTGATGGTAATTAGAACACCTCCCACTGTGGGACTGACAAGAGTCTCAGGCCCGTTCCCTTTGTCACAGAATATATATGTTGCAAATA
>VXBR01001563.1:1574573-1674465 GCA_013400215.1 Cisticola juncidis | reverse complement strand
TATGTATGTATATGAATCTATAAACATATATATATATTTATATATCATTCATATTTTTGTAACTGTCTGTATTAATTTCCTATGTATGGTATTCTATATTTTAAGTATATTTTAAAGAAACAATGATATTAAAGCATATCCAATATTCCATATCGTTTAATAAAAGTAGTAGTAGTAGTAGTAATTTTGGTATCCAGTATTAATTAAATTTTCACTACACAACAGGTCCCCTCCAACAGCAAAATCATATTCCCCTCTTGCTAGACATATGCTAGCTCTTATTAGTTGTTATGCCATGCCAGCATTACTTCCTCCTTTAATTTCCTTTTTTTTTGCCTGTAGCACTGATTTTCATAGGTATGGTCTGGATTTTTTTGGTTTCATTGGATTTATTCTCACTGATTAATTTCCAGCTGTTTCCATATTTCATGTGTCATTGGTGTCTTTAATAGCTGCCTTCGGAGTTTACCTTTTTTTACACCTTTTCTCACTGATATGTCTCCTTAAATATGGATATGGCCTTTTTTTCCCCCTTTCCTTTATGCAAAAATTCACCCTATTTAATCCCAGATTTAGAGAACATTCAAAAAGAAGTATATTTAAAATTATCTTTAAAACTTAGTTTAAACATTAAAAAGTATAAGAATTTTATTTAGGTTCTCTTAAATCTCATTAACAATTTAAATTTTTGAGACTATCCAGCTCAGTTTATCTGTGAAAAAAATTATTTAATGGCTTTATAATATCATAAAGAGGGTTTTTCATATGTCTTTCATGTAAGTTCTATAGTTTTGGTTTTTGTATTATTTCCTCTTAAATTCACACTGCATAAATGCAGGGAATGTGAAAGCTAATATTGCAATGAAATGCACCATGGTATTTTTCTAAGCAAGATCATTTGAAAATTTAATAAAAATTTTATATTTTATATCAGCATATTAATTTATGAAAATCAAAATTAATCCATTGTTATCAAAGAAATTTTCCTAGTATTTTGCAAAAATTTAGCCCTAAATTTGTGTCCTTCCTTAGCATTTCTGTTTCAGAAACTAGCTGAAATATTCAACAATTTTTAAGTCCAAAGACGTTCTATTTCCACCAAAACAAAGCAAAAGAAAACACCAAGACATCAGTAACAAAAATTAGCATTCATTTTTAAATATCAGTGCTTCTATGTGCTCTGAAAAAGTTTCATTGCTTTAAATACTAATACCTGCTGGAATTATAACATGCCATAGATGCTACTTTTCTATGTGTTTGCCTTTTGCAGCAAGCTAAAAGAACACTAAAATTTCTAAATCTGCTATACATTCCGGTCTAAAGATGAACATTTTTATGGCAGGAAAGGAGAGAGAAAGTGGACTGAGAAATTGAAGGCAAAGAGAAAAGTTATAAAACTGTGAACAAAACAGAGGGAAAAGAAGTGCCATAATAGTGGCTTCATGGTGTGAACAAAACTCAAGTATCAAAACCTTGCCTATAATTATATACCTAGAGATTAAAAAAAATGTAAAAAAAATTACCACTTTAGAAAATCTCTACAAGCAGGGTGACCCTTTTAACATCCCAGTTGTTCTAAGTTGCAATAATTTAACAATCCCCCACACACCAACTAAACCAAATATTTAGGCTGGATTTTCTTGAAATCTCCAAACAGGAACAATTTCTTGCTGCCACTGGAAGAAACATTTCTACATCTTTCATTTGCATAGATGGCACCAGCTCTGGTGATCAGCTGATCCCATTTTCAGTTTTTTTAGGCCATAAACTACCAGAAAGCAAGTTGAATAAGGTTTTTTTGGGTTTGTTGTTTGTTTGTTTGTTTGTTTGTATGTTGGAATTATTAACTGGGTCATTTTTTGCTGCAGGGTCAGGTAAGCAAAACCATCTGATTGGGAAAGAGAATAGAACAACAGAGAAAAGGGTGTTTGAAGTAAGTTTTGAGCCACTGTGTCAGCTTAGGCATCTCAAAGATTCTTCTACTTCCACTATTTCACTGCTCTGTGAAAGTAACAACATTTTTAAATCAGGGGAGGATGCAGAGGTGTTTGTTTTCAACCACTAGGTTACCACGAGCAGTGCTTCTCAGTCTGCAGCCTCTCCAGTCTCCAGGACACCGTGTCAAACATGAAGTGGCACTGCCTCTAACCCTGCTGTCACCTGCACTGGATCTCTGGGAGAAGGCCATCAGGAGATTGTACCTGCTGCTTGAACAATGATAACCATGCTGGTCAGAGCATTGAACTGAATTCTTGAGTCTGATAATCACTGAAGAGGATCCTGCAAGAAAAACATTCTAAAAGTATGTTGGTAGAAAAACACAACTGTAAATGGCCTGTAGAAAGAGAAGGCAAAAGGTAAATTTTATGTAGGTTAAATGCAAGGTGGAAATAGCAAAGTGAGAGATTGTTAAGGCCATTTCAGCAATATTCTTGAACTGCTCAGTCTTGGAGTACAGGCTCAGTCAAGCAATCAGTGGGAGTTTGGAATGAATATGCAGCTTTGCAAAAAAACTGAAAGAAGAGGAGCCACAGATTCTGGAAATATGATCAGTTGAACAAGACTTGTGGAATTGTGATTATACAGGTGTTTTTTGAAGACTACACAGTTTAAGTGTCCTTTGCATCAGATTTTCAGTCTCACCTATATATGCCCTTTGTTTCTGCATCATCACAGCTATTCAAGAAACTCTTAAACAAACATAATCAAAAAATTCATTATCCTGAAAAACTATATTCTTTGATCTCTGGATCTGAGTCACTGTTCAGAATTTTTTTTTTTTTTTTTTTTTTTTTTTTTTTTTTTTTTTTTTTTTTACCAGTACAACAAAAAGTACTATGTGATGAAGTAAAAAGATGATTTTTTTCTTCAATGTATTACCCTCAATCTCATCTCAGGAAGACTTCACTGGACTGTAGTCTTGGTTTTGTCCTTCCAGCATTATCCCAAGTCCTGACAAGTACATAGCACTAACACATTTCTTTTTTTTTTTTCCTTAGAAGTTGCTTGCATTTTCAGGGGATTGCCTAATCAATAGTGAAATCCTTCATTTATCTTTAGCTCTCTAAACTTCATATATGTGTGTTCTAAGAGGAGCAACTATCTGTCATCCAAATAAATATTTAAGGTGCTTGTGAATGCTTGAACTTTTTATCTTAAAATTTTCATAGCCTCAAACTTAAAACTAGTACTCTACTTGCATAGAAGTTTTATCTGCTAGTTTTCCAGCAACTAATGACCGTTCATTATGTTCTATTATTTTGATTATATTTTATTATTTTAGTATTTAACTTGTATCAGAATTCATGTCACACAAAATTAAACTAACCTGAGAAGCTGTGTATCTCCGTTAGGACATCTGAAGTTCTTCATTCACCCAGATTAAGTCTTTTGCCTAGTTTATGTAATACAGGGACATTAGAGATAGCAAATATCTCTTAGATGGTATATTTGGTTCAGTCTTAGAGTAGCTCTTAAATCTATCCCAACTTTAAGGGTATGCACACAAGATAATTTATTTTTATCACAAGAAAATGAAGATACTCAGTGGTTTCAATATTTGGTGAGACAATATTTTTAATTTTGTCAAGTAAAAATCTAGTCTCAATTTAGCTTCTAATACCTACAGTGAATAGCTGGCAAGGCCCAAAGCATGTGAAGTGAAACTCAAGGTAGAGGATCCTAGCCTCAAAACATTTCTTAAAATTGATTAATGTTTTGAGTTTAGGAGCTTTGTTATTATACTTAAAAGCTTACAATTCAATCTTTAGCTAGATAAAACCTGAGAGGAGAACAAATGCTTTTTCAATTCCATTTAAGTAACAGGGAAGAGAGGATCAGAAAAGAAGTCTGTTCAAAATGTTCGTATTGGAAATTTCTCAGAAATAAGGAGATGAGTGTAAGTCTGCTCGTTTTTACTCTTGCGCCCTGGACAGTGGATCTTATGCCCTGGACCTCTTACAATTTTTTAACTTCAAATTACATTCAAAGGATAGCTCATGTCACAGCCAGCTCAGGAATTCTCTAGTCCACCCTCCTGCCCACAGCAGGGTCACTTCTGCAGTCAGAACTGCAGTGGCTGAGGACTTTGTCCAGCTGTGTCTTGAAAGCCTTCAAGGATGGAGATTGCACAGAATATTTGGGCATACTGTTAAACTGTTCTCAGAGATAAATTTGTTCTCAGAGATAACTTTTTCCTTAGATCCAGCCTGACCACCTTTTTTCTCAGTTTATGCTCATTGTCTCTCCATCTTGCCTAGGCCTGTCTGAATAGCATCCCTGCCTTTAAGTGTATTGACATACCCTGTGAGACCCTCAATAATTATCTATATTATAGGTATATATAATCTCAGGCAGAAGTTGTATTTAGGTTTTCTGCATGCATGTATTTCAGATTTTTCACAAAATGTGAGTAAATATCTTTCTCTAATCTGTAGAATATACAAACCTCTATTAGTATCATCACCACCATTCCCTTGAAAGACACTTCTCTTTCAAATGTCTTGCAATTTTAATTCATTTTTCTTCATCTTCGTATTCTTTCAACAGGCTGAAAATCAAGAATTTGGAAGACCTATGTAGAAGAAGCCCAGTATTAAAAGAACTTTTTGCCTGTCTGAAGTAACTAACTCTCTTCCAGATCTTCTGGGGCTGGTTTTTAAGATTTGCCAAGCTCTAATTAGGACGTGACTTCAGATTTCACCTCAGGTATTGTTTGCCAATATTTCTCTCTGGTACATTTGCACAAATTATAAAGCCTTAGTTTAACAAAAATCTTTTGCCCCCTGCCCCCTCCCCCTCAAAATAAGGAGGGATCATGGTTGCAATTTTTCATCCATGCTTTAAACTCAAAGGTTAAAATACAATGTTTAAATGGTGACAGAAAAGTCTCAATGAAGAAATTGGGGTCTTTGACCTCAATCTCTGCTGCTTGGAGTGGGAGGTGGAAGAATCACTCTGTGTTTGCTAGCTGAACTACTGTAACCTGCACCTGACAATTTAACCTGTTATGTTTTGAGCATTTCTAAGATCAGATCAAAAGCATCAAAGTCTGTGTAAATAACATATTGCAGAAAATTTTCTCTCACTTAAAACTAAAACAAGAAAAAACACCACTATTTCATTACAAAATGAAGTACATAGACTGTGCAAAATCACACATTATGTACATTTTTAATAATTTATTCTCCTACCTCCTAGATGAGTCTCATATTTCCATCTTAGATTTGCACTGAACTTTTATGTCATGGGAGATCAGGCAGAACAGGTTTTCTTATTAGAGTAGACAAGTTTAGGACAAGATGAGAGGAAGTACAAGAGTGAAGTACAAGTAAAAAACATTAACTTGAGAACCACTTACAATCCTGTTAAAACTGTGGAAAAGGTTGGGTTTTTAATGCTATTGTTCAGTGTTTGTTGTCTGAAGAGTAGATGGTGAATACCCTGAAGTAAACAGATAACTCTGAGACAGGTTCCCTTTACTAATACACTAAATTACTATGCCTGGTTTTGCAGCCCAACTTGAGAAATGATGAATGAGCAAAAGAGGAGGAAGGACAGATATTTATTAATAGCTAGGTTAACTTCCAGATATACTGAAATACATTAAAATACACACTCAGGTGCTAGTGATGTGATTTTTTTTCAGAAAAAAACAAAAAGTAAACTTTAAGAAGACTATTTCAGCAAATAGCTTAAAAGTTTTCTGAATCCTAAGCTTAGGTATATTTCCTTTACAAGCCTCCATGGCACCTCTAAACTAAAATTTGTCTGTTGAGTTAGACAAATGGTAATTTCCATAGCAAATTACTTGTTGAAATTCTGCTGTGCATCAACAAAAATAAACCCTTAGAAAAGCCAGTTATCCTGGCTTTAATTTCCTGTGTTTTCTGCAGCTTTTCTTGGTAAGATAAAAATTAAACACATATTGCAATACAATAAGAAGTCATATTTTATCACTACTATATCCTGTTTAAAGGCTTTCTACAGCTTCAGGTAAGAGTTTGTACACGTTTTTATTCTAGCATCTCTTCTAAGTTATAACTTTTCTGTCACAAGCCTCTTTGTGGAGAATTGAAGAAGCTCCTTTTTTTTATTTCCAACACTTCATTCATGCCTCCTGCACGGCCCAGAGGTTAATAGGTGGGGGGACAGTAGATTATGAGACAAGAAATATTTGGACCTTGCAGGAGAAGAGCACCTTAAGAAAGTTTTGTTTCTGAAGTAACTGGAAAATCAATACTACAAGTGAAAAGTTGGGGATTTATCTGTTGTACAACTATTGGTTGTAAATGTTATTTTTTTCCATTATGTTTTCAAATTAAAATTTGTTTGAATTATCAATACCTCAGGAATAATATCCCTTACTCTCCTGTCTTGAAAAATGCTCTAACTGTTCTGCTTATCTCCTTTGCTTATATAAAAGAGTTATTTTGCACTTTCAGTGTCTTTCTGCTGTCCTGCAAATAGATCTCTTGGAGTCGTCCTCTTAGTAAAATTATAAAGCCAAAGCATAACATTTTAATGTTATTTTCTAGCTTCAAACATAATTAGGAAGTAATTCATGAACACCTACTTCCTTTGCTCTAAAATTCTCTGACAATGCAATCACACAGTCACCAAGGTCATACGTAGGACTTGCAAAATGTCTATCATGGGTTTTATTTAAGAAATGAAAACAGAGAGGGGTCACATGTCAAATATAGCTAGACAAGTTGTAATATGATCAGCATTTGTTTCAAAGTACACTTTTTCAAGGAAGAGAGAAGCAGAAAGGGCAGCATAAAGACAAGTAGAATGGAACTGAAGAAGACCAAAACAGGCAAAGTAGGAATATTTTTACACAATGTACAGGTTTTAAGAGAGAAGGGAAATAGAGAACATTAGCTGGCAGAAAACAAAAGCACAAGCTATTCAACATATGGGAAAAAACATAAGCAGGAGAAGGAAATGGGAAAGGCAGAAAAAAAGGAAGAAAGGAGAAACTCTTTAAGTTTAGGATAGTGGAAGAGGTATGTAAAAGAACTATCAAAAACCAATTGAAAAACATATCATTTACTTCTAAACTTTACACTATATGGGATAGCAACATTTTTCAGCCAAAATTCCCTATAATTGTAAAATTCCTGTTTTGTTTTTTGGGGGTTTTTTTGGTGGATTTTTTTTTTGTTTTGTTTTGGTTTGGTTTGGTTTGGTTTGTTTTCCCAAATTACTATATTATTCTATCTCACAGGAGTCACTCATGAGCACTGATGTGGCTCATCTTAACTAATTATTTCAATCACTGAGGATGGCAAAATGTCTTAGAGTTATGACAATATTCCTTTCCCTTGACTAAAAGGAAAAAAGAAAATAATTTATACAATACTGCAACAATATTGTTCTACACAGTCATTCAAGATAAGTTGTTCAACTTCATAAGCCTGCATGCCAGGGCTTATCCATGGTGTGATTTTACTGTTCAATTTGAGTAGAAAAGTAAGAGTATAACGTGAAGGTCAGTATCCTAGAGCATTTAGGAGAGATGGATTTGTTTGAAATATTTTTTAATGTTTAATGTAGATTTTATTTCATGGCTTCTTTTCTTGTGTTTTTATGTGATGAATGATAATGTACATGTATTGGTTGAACATAGGAGAAAAAAAATAGCTAGACTAAAAAACTGAGACAATGAATCACACATATTTACAAAAGAATTGATTAACCCAGTCAAGAGTTCTCTGTAGACATATTTTATTTCACCAGGTGCAATATACTGTCTAAGGAAGTGGTGAAGACTGACAGCTCTATAGAGAGTAGCCAGGGCACTGCCTGTTTTGCATAGCAAATTCCCTCTAAGATTGGCAGAGAGAATTATTTGATCCAGCTAGGTAAGTTCATCAGAATGCTTTGCATGCATTCCAAATGGCATAAAACATAACACTGATATGTAATTTGTTCTTCCCATGTTCCTCTTTGACAAAAGAAGCTCAAAAAAAGAGACTTCTTTTGGCACCACAAGATTTCCCCAATGTGCAAAGATCTATGGATTACATTCATGCACTAATTGAAGATGCTCAGTTAACAATAAGAATCTGAAAATAAGAAGCAAAGAGAACCTAAATAAATGCCAATGGGTTGTTAAATAAATAGAGATTTTTAAACTATGTGTGCATGAATTGAAACTTGGGGATTAAAATGAGGACTTCACAGACTTGAAAGGAAGGTCAATTCAGAGAGGGAAAAAATAACAGTGAAGCTGGCAGAACATTAGGAAGATCAGGAATAGGCAAAAATTTGACAATCTCAGGAACACAGGGAAATACTACTAGATAATGAAGGATTCAATTTTAAAGGAGATTGAGAAATGCTGGGGTTCAAAGTTTTATGTATCTTTGCTGAAAAGAACATAAAAATATTATATGTAAAGGTTCTGAATGAATAATTGTTCCAGAAAACAGATATTTAATCATTGTCAGAGAAAAAAATGCCTTAAAATGATGCAGAAAAATAAGAAAATCTGACTAGTAAAGCAGACATATTTAGAAGCCTCCTTTACCAAGAGAAAAATAAATGTAAGACTGAATAATCAAAAACTATCAAAGAAAGTAAAAAATGAGATCTAAACACACAAAGAAAATGAGGTAAGAATACATAGGACCACAACAAAAGTAAAGTAAAATAAACTACTAAGAATATTTGGATTACAGATAATCTGGGTATAATTCAAAGAAACACAATCAAATAACAATTGGTGTTCTGGATTCAGAAGGAACAAATAAAAAATATAAAACTTCTTGTATGTTATATAAATCTGTCTACCTGTGACCAAGGACTGTGAGAGGGGATTGTCCCAGATTTGTAGTGTGAAAAGCAATGCATGAATCTAAACACACATTGGTTTAACATTATTCATATGCAAAGTTTTAGAAAACATTTCAGAGAATAGAACAATTAAAGGTACAGGTGTAAATGGAATGTAAAATAAAATACAATGTGGTTTTATCAAAGAATGCAAACCCTAGATTAATTTAGCAATTTTTCTTTAATTAGGAAATCATATTTTAAGATGAGCTCCTTTTACATGGAATTGAAGACTGCCATATATGAAAAGAAACATGCAACAGATCGTGAGAATTCAAAAAATTCCTAAATTCAAGATATAACATTAAGCAGGAAAGGTACAGGTTGCTGTAAAATCCTTATGATTTTTTCTTTTTTCTGACTATGAAAAGAAAAGGCAGAATAAGAAGGTGAATCTCGTCAGCAAACCACCATAGGAGGAATATTTTTCCAATGGAACAAGAAATGTGGGATATCACCAGGGAAAAGCAATGTAAAAGAAAACCTTCAAATGCAATAGAATGAAGATTAATTTCATGAGCACAAAGGAACGCTTGGCAATAAGTCAAGGCAGGGCAACCCTGGTGGAACAAAATTCACAATCCACAACACTGATTAAATTAATGATATTGACATTATCTGGATGCCATCATTATTGGATGATAAGCAGACAGAAAGCGTTTTCAAGATTTTCTAGAAAAACTTAATTGAGATTATGATTAATTTGTATTTCTCATCTATAAGGGTGAAAATCATAATTTTTAATATGTATGACTGTTTATCATACATGAGACAGCTTGTGTGGCTTTGTTGCTTTTTTCTATAGACAAAACTTCAACTGAGTTTGTGGCAGAAAACAATCTTATTTAAAAAAGCCCTGTTACAATGTCCTAATGGCTGCTAATGTCTCAGTGATTTCTCATTAAATACCCTTCATTAAAAATATTTTTTTAAAAAGTAAAACTAGGACATATACTACCTATGTGAAGAAATTAGAAATCTGTTTCTTTTTAATGATTTGGGGGCCCTCAATCTATACACATTTATACTCCCTTGGAAAGGATAAAGTAAGCTGGTTGCATAGAGAAATTAATATTTCCGTTTCTTACTCAGTAAATTTTGCTTAAGCATCACCAAAAAATAGTATTGTTCATTGTACAATGAATATTTGATAAGCAGTTCTACTTTTACGGAGCCATAAGTGGAAATGAGCTAGTGAGACAGAAAATGATCAGATTTTACATAGCTAAATTATATCATCAAAGTGCCCTTCTCTGCACAACCCATTTGATTTTTTCAGGGGAAAAAAAAAAGAAGCTAATGAGCCTGAGTACTATCTGAAACATACGAACATTATGGAAAATGTCTTAAATTTATACCCAGAACTTCACAGTCATTTGGTACTTTCTTTCCAAAACAATTATGTTGGCATTAAGAACTTCTTTTTTTGTTTAATAGACTAAAATTTAATAATAAAAGTTCGTTACCATGCAGAGGCTGCCATATTAAAATCTAATGCAGCATTAGGATTTCAGCAAGCCAATATACCTGCTGCTGAATAGATGAAGAACAGGAAAGTTTAATATATTCAAATGCATCATTCCTTCTAAGTGCTATAAAGTGCTTTATAGTTTTGTAGGGTTTTAACAGAATTAAAAATCCTATCTCTCTTAGCACAAAGGCATACTTTTTTTACTGTTAATTTTTTTTTTCCAGAGTGACAAAGATACTGTAATTTTTTATATCAACAAATAAGACAAATTTATAACAATATATAACAAATTAGAACAAAACACGATATCACACGAAAATAAGTAAATGATAATCAAGAAGCAAAAAAACCCAAAAAATCTTGAGGTGTTCTTTAATTAGAGTCAGTGTAAGTAATTTTATTGTTAAAAAGTAGCTCAAATACTTTTCTTTCTACCTTGAGTTAAATTGTAATTTTCAGTATACGTTCTTCCTGTAAGAAAAATTCTTTCAGTTACTATGATTCATGTTAACCACATTTCCACTTTGTTTTGAATGGATGATGGTGTGAAAACTTAAATGATGTCTCAGAACAATATGTGTAAAATATCCAAGGTTACATTTTTATTCTTAAAAGGAGATTTATCTGCCTGTGCTCAATGTCATGAGACAAAACCTCTGCCTTGAAATAACTAAACAATTCTCAAAATACCTATGTGAATAAATCCATGTATCATGACAGAAGAAGTGAAATATCATGAAGAGATCTTTCCAAAATCAAAAGTAACACGTAGGAACAAACATTATTGTCTAGTTACCTAAAATGATGGCTCAAAATATTATTACCATTCACACGCAGGCTACCCCTGTTTAGCTAAGATGGGATAATTTTAAAAGTTCCTCTCTATTAAAGAATAAGACCTTCTTGATAGTGTTTTCAAATATATTTTGTATCTTAAATTTGTTAATATAGTTGAAGATTTTTTGAGAATTTTAATGAATATTTGTTCTACTGTCAAACATTAAAACAACACTTGTTTAAGGTAAAACATTTTTTTGTATATAGACACTTATATAGCAATATATACCAATTATAAAGAAATAAAGTCAAAAATATCTATTCTACTAGTTGCCGAGTCAAGCATGAAACTCTAAAATGGAGAAAATTCATTGAACTTTTTTTTTTTTTTTCCATATCTAAAGGACTAGGAATAATAATTATAGAACTGGTTATAAGTTTTCAGATTCACCATTTGTCACTGGAATTAATCAAGTTGCAAAACCCTATGCTTTCCACTTGAAGTATGCTTTAATAAGATGACAAATTCATATTTTAAAAAATATTACTTGATTATTATATTTATAGTTTCAAACATTAAATTTCAAAGTTTATTTTAAAAAAAATACAGTCAGTAATATAAATTGGAATAAAATCTAAAAACCAGCAATATTTTGACCACCGAAAAATAGAATTGCTGAATTTAATTTAAAATATTTGAATTTGAATTATTGTGATTATGGACCCACACAGTCCATACAAAACAATATAAAATAATCATCAAAACAACAAACAAATTAACAGGGTAGGAAAAAAAAACATCCAAGAATAACTTTGTATGCTGATGCATATTTACTCTGCTACTCAAATTCTTCCTATACTTTCTTTCATAAAAAAACAGGCACATTTTTTACTTATTTTGGTCAGTAGCATAATTTTTTTATGAAATGTATGACCAGAAGTCATGAGGTCTCCAAGGTCAAACATAATGACAAATACCTAGATTGAAGTCATTAATTCACATTTTTTTTATCTATAGGAAAGAATCACAATCACAAGCCACAAATAATTTTTAAACCTTGTTGAACTTCAAATACATCAACGTGAGAGACAGAACCCACAAAAATATTTGTCGTGTTATATAAAAATAAAATTTGTCAGGAATACCTTAAATCCAGTTTTTCCATGTGTTTGGAGTTTTCCCTAGCCTATTTAAGCTATTTTAGGAAGTAATAAATAATATAGTTGGAGGAGAACATTTCCAACTTATTTATTCCATCAGGAAAACATTCCTACTGTTCCCAAATAAAGCTGGGTAAGCAAAACATAGAAATGAACAGTTAGTGTTATTTTTTATGCAATGTAACTTGGATCCTTGATGTTCAATTTTAGCTACAAAGAAGCTTCCATGTTCCTGGATAAATGAAAAATAAAAGAGGTGGACAGAAGGAATCACTTTGGGAAAGAGAGATTCTTAAGTGTTGTCTTCAATGCAAACAGTTGAAGCCCTGAAACCATATAAAGAAATTCCATTCATACTATGTAAATGCATACCTGTTCTGTCAGTAACTGTAAAAATGTATTAATTTTTAAAATGTGATATTCTAGTTTGTACTTTTCCCCCTCACAGAACAAGTTTCATATTCCTCCTCAATGGTGTTTTATTTTACTCTGCTTAAATAGAAATCACTCTTATAAAATAAATTTTTTATGGAAGGCGAATGCTGGTTGTTTTTTAATATGTACCCCAGCTACTGAAAACCATGGATGTACGCTTCATAACACAGGTAACACTCTTTATGTAATCAAGGATATAAAATGGCTTTATACCAACTAGATTCATATTTCATGACTGGAGATAGCTTCATGACTTATGAATGCAATAGGCATTAAATAACTGTTGGAGACAGTAATTTGCTTTAATATTTTTACATGCTTTTTAAATCTGAGCATTTTAATGATACCGCTTTTGTGGTACACATCTGGAGTCTTTGGGAAGATACTGAAGAGGCTGGTGTGTCTGAGAAGAACTACTAAACTGGAGTAGGTGAAACAGACTTTCCTTCACGCAGGTTTAGCCTGTCAGGGGAAGCAATGTCAATCCTTCCTGCAGAGCCAGTGTTCTGTGCAATCATACCTGAAGTGTCAAAACCTTTCAACAGGTCTCATTGCAGCTGTGAAAAGCAGTCCTCTGATGCATGGCCTCCTCTCCCAATGCTGGGAAGTGGGACATCTTTGGATGTAGGTTCATAGTGAAAAAACAGATGTGATGTTTGGTGCCATGAGCAAAACTGAGGTATTGTTTTGATTTCAAAATATTCAGTTTACACTTAATCTACCTTGACTGTACAAAAGTTTTAAAAATTTCATATTCTCCCCCTATGTAATAGGCTAATTCACAATATGGAATTATTGATTTTCCTCACCATCTCACTTTAAGAAAGCTTTGTAGCCACCACTAAATCTGCATAACAGTCTGGTTTGATTTCATTATCCCATTAAAGGAGACATTCCTTCTTTATGTTCTCTTATTTTCTATATTTCTTTCTGCATAATACAGTGCTATACAGTGCACTGAAATATAATGGATAATTATAGTTCAGAATTCAATTTTTGGCAACAAATGTTACTTGGAGAGACATTTTGGTATGCTTTTAAATATATCTGGATAAAATTCCTGGAAAATACTTAGAACTGAAGCTGATTAAGAGAATAATTTTCCGAATGTTGGAATTAAAAGCAAAAATGAAAACTGGATGATAGTACATTTCTTTTTATGGCATTCCTAAGTATAAAATCAGCATGTAATATATAGCAGTTGCCATAATTTTGCCATATCTCTGAGCAGGATATACAGGAGCAACAAACATAACAAGTAGATATTAAAAACAGCATGCATTTTATTGAAGGACATGAAGACAGTCTGCTACAGGGCTAAGGATTGCTTTTGGATTAAAAACAAAACAATTTGGTCACTAGAAAAGTGACCAATGTCAGCTACTAAAATTTATTCCTTTTATTGAGTCTAGGAATCAATTGCCATAATTATGATGGTCTGGTATATAGTAGCAAATGTTGATTTTATTAATAATAACTGATTTAAAAAACCCAAACCAAAATACTTATCCTATCCTGTCCTTCTCTGTCTATTAATATAATCAATAGAAAGTGAGCTTAAAGCTACTGAAACAGTAAGTTAGTGTTTTATGTTAACTTTTCAATAATTTGCTGTAGGACAACACAAATGCCAACAGATAAAATACAAAGATGAATCAAAAGCAGACAGGAAAACTCTAATTCTCTATAAAGTCACTGTGGCCAACCTTCCCATACTATATAAACTGCACAGTAAAGGCTTCCCTCTACCAACAGCCATAGTTTTAGAAACAGCTAAGAAATTAATGACATATCCTTCTGTTCTGAAACACTCAGGAGGAGCCAGGGTTGGGCATACATTTGGGACCTGTGTGACCTCAGCCACACCAGTTTCAGCAGCTCTTGTTAGCTGACTTCAGCCCGAAGCTGAGCATTTGAGTTGCCCAGCATCTCAACTTTGGATTCAGATTTTATTCCAGAAGCACAGGTTGGGGGTGTCATTCCCTCCTCAGATTTTACAATCTTTGTTATTCAGGAAGTGACACAAGCTGTCTCTCATCAAACTGTAAATGTAATTTGTTTTCTCTTTCTGTACTATTCATTCAAGCATTTTGTGTTCTTTCACTTACTCCCCAGATGTTACACACACAAAAGCAAATTTAAAAAAAAAAAAAAAAAAAATCCTCTGATCTCATACTGTTGTGTCCAGCTAGCTGATTCCAGAAGGGAGAACATATAAATAAATATATCCACTACAGTAGAGAACATGGTAATAAATGATATAATTATTAAAAAAATCTTAGGTGTCTGAGTGCAAAATGTAGCAGAATTAGAGAACATTTCAGGTCAAAATGGGCTTCCAGAAGTCATCATCATCATCATCACCACAATGATTCTTTGGTGAAGAAATGACACTTTGAGAAGAGTCTGCTCTGCCCTTGTTTGTGCCCATAGCTGAAATAGCTGCTGTCCATAACATCTCCCAAAGTTATCTGTTCTCATGGTTAAACAGGTGCTTGTCTCAATGTTCACGATTCAGCTCTCTGACTAGCTTTGTGGCCCTCCACTGGGCTCATTTCAAGACATAAGTGTCTTTCTCCTGGTGGGGAGCCTAAAACTGGAGAGAGACCCTCAGATTACAGCCCCAAATGAAACATTTTACACATCTAATTCATTTAATAACTGAAATTCATGGAACTAAAAATATTCTTGAAATGCCTTCAGTTTGGCTTTAAAAAGCGTAATCTTTCCAGCATTGTAGATGTCAAAGCTATTTCACTGGCTGATTCAGCTTCAGTTTTGGCACAATCAGCATACTGGCATCTTGAGCACTTAGAATTCAACCGGAATATGAAGAATGGCTTGTTAAGCAAAGAGAATTCAAGGGCAAACTAGGTCTGGTGAGGCAAGAAATGTTTTAAAATTGATGCTAAACCTGCATGGATAACAATAGAGTGAGCTGAAAAAGCTAGAAAATGTGCTGACCCATCTCAGTGTTAGCATTTAGGTATGTGGAAAATAATTTCTCCTTAGAAGACCAATAAGAAACAGCCACGAAGATGATCAGAGGGCTGGAGCACTTCTCCAGTGAAGACAAGCCAAGAATTGTGCAGTCCAGAGAAGAGAAGGCTCTGAAGACACCTTACTGCAGCTTTCAATATATGAAGGGAGATTATGAACAAGATGAAGAAAGCTTTTTTAATGGGGCCTGTAGAGACAGGTCAAGTGGCAATGGTTTTAAGAGAAAAGAGGGTAAATTTAGAATGGACATAAGGAAAAAAAATTACAGTAAGGTTTTTGAGACACTAAAAAAGTCACCCAGAGAACTGGTGGATTGTCCATGACTGGAAGCATTCATAGTCAGGCTGGATACAGCTGTGACCAACCTCCTCTAGTAGAAGAGCAGGATTGGATTGGAACTAAATGAATTTTAAGGTCCCTTTCAATCCAAACCACTCTATGATTCTATGAAATGCTAGTAAATTGTTCAAATCTAAATCATGGCAGATATAGGGAAGGCTAAGCAAATGTAGCAATTGGTACTAAAATTTTATTATATATTACTGTTCATTATCATATATATATTAAGGTATCTTGGTTCTTTTTCCTTGTCATGAGAAGGCTCCTAATCCTGTGTACAATTATTTTAACACTAATTAAAAACTCTTTGAGTGCCAACATCAATGGAATATTTTATTTCTTTCAGGGTTTGTTTGTTTGTTTGGGGTTTTTTTGTTTGTTTGTTTTGTTTTTATTTTTGTTTTTTTTTTTTTAAATCTAGTTAATCCATCCAACACAACTGGACATAGAAAAAAACAGTAGGGCAATAATGATTTTACTATATATATGAAAATCAAAGAAATCAGGGCTTGTTTTTTTGCTTTTTTTTTTTTTTTTTTTTTTAAGGATAACAATGAAAGCTTGGACCACTCAGTCAAACCAGAACAGCTAAAGGCAGCAGACAGCCAACAAAGAGTAGAAGACTTATAACAGAACCCCTGGGACATATCCAAATATGTTGGACACAGCAGGAAAAGGCAAAAATACAAACTCTCAGTATATGCCAAGACTTACAGAAATCAGAATGATCTGAATCTGAGAAAAATCACTTCTACTAACAAACTCTAAAACTGGTCTGGGAATTCTGCTATTGAACAGCTAGAAAAGATGGGACTAGAAAATACAATTTTTTTTTTTTTTTTAATCAGGGATCGCATTAGGTAATTTCAGTTTTTTCAAATAATTATTTTCTACAACAGGATTTCCCCAATATAAGATAGTACATACAAGGCAGATGACTAAAAACCCTTGACAGTCCTAATGATAGAACCAAAGTAAATCAAGAACACATTTGAAGGTCATACTGAGTTTCAAAAGAAAAAAAGCCACTGCTTTAAATTCTTATATATTTTCAGTGGGAAGTATCTTAACTAAATATTTTGTTATGTATCAAATATGACAGTGAGATTATATATTGAAATAGTAATTACAAGGTAAGGTTTTTTGATACATCATTTTTCTTTTCAAGTATAAGAAAAGTTACAATTAAGTCAAATAATTCCAAACTGTGAGAGCAAAGGGAAGAATAAATCATAGATGCCAAACAAAAGTACAAATAATACAAGAGTCTTTGTAAAGATTAGATCTGTGGAGCTAGAGATTATGAAAGGTCTTGGTTTTGGAATTAAATATCAATTGAAATTGTTCAGTAAAAAACTGTAGCAACAAGAGGACAATGCCTATCCACAAAAAAACCCAATCCAAGCCTAAAAAATTCTGTTGCACCTCTACAGATATACTGATATATATAGTATACTTAGTATACCTAAGGCACCTTTAGAGAATAAAGACTTTATACCTCTATTGCTGATTGTGTCCTTTCCCCAGGGTAAAATGATCAGTACTTCTTAGAATTTAAAGAAAGGATTGTGGTACACAGAAAAATCCAAATCAGCAGAGCAAGTGGAAGTGTATGGTTTCTCTTTTTTAGTCTTAATTTTCAGAGCTAGTGCTGTGGTTAACACACAGATAGTTCTAGACAGTTTTGTCTTGTTCAGTGGGTCAAAAAAGAAAAAAAATAAAAAGAAAATGACCCAGAGAGGAAGGCTCTGTAGAAAGCAATCTGTGAAAACATAAAAAGGTTTTGCCTGATTCATAAAGGTCATTTAGATTCAAGTGCTTTAAATAAATGGATTAGCATAAATGGATTAGTTAGCCAAGGTTTGCACACTACTTTGAAGATATATAGGCTTCATACTTGTTCCTAAATGGCCTTCATAAGTCATGCAGAAAGTACTGTTCTCTGAGCCAGTTAACTAATGAGGTATGATTTCATTCTTGAGTACTAAATACTTTTGAGTTAGATATTGTATGACTCGGGTGTCCATATGTGCCCAAGTTTATAGCTTTGTTTGTGTGGATTATATATTTACACAAATCTTGGGATTAATTTGCTAACTTCTTTAGTTATAGTTATCTTTATCTGCTAACAGAGAACATTAGATAGATATTTAAATTTATAAGCAGACCTTCAGTAAGATTAATTTTTACGATGTTTCCAATTAGCATGAATCAACTGGTTAGTTGGAAATGTCCAACTCCACGCACGTAGTGGAATTGTTTCATATCAGTCAAAGATAATGTACTAATGTGATCATGCCATGAAAAAAGATCACACTCTTCAATGAGATTAAAGATATACCCAGAGAATTCTGAGTAACTCAATGCCTTCCGTAGAAAAGAAATAGAGTCCCCAAGTTCCTAAGACTGAGATCAAATGAGGAGTATTTACTACTTAATTTCTTGTGAATTTCCTTAAAAGATATTTTTGCAGAATTTTTCAACTTATTTGATCCTCCTCTGTAGCAAAGCCTTCCAACAGCAAGAGCATATTTAGTAGACAGTTCCTAAGCAAAGTATTCTCTGTGTATCTAATCTCCATTTCATGTTTTGCATGCCATTGACTTTGACCTTGTAACTAATGGTAATGCTGTTCTCTCGGACTGCATCATATTTCAGGGCATACCCTCTAACAGAATGTCTCAGAAGAACATTACCAGTGTATTATGGGACATTCTTATGCCTCTATTAGCCATAATGGAGAAGGGACTGAAATTGGACTCTAGGGATCAGTTTAACCATTGTCTTATGCCAAGACAGATCAGAGAGTTGTACTGGTGAGTGAACACTTCACCTGTCCACAGAGCCTCAGGGCTCATGCTGAGGGGACAAGGCCTCTAGGAGACAATAATGTGACACTCTGCAAGAATGCAAATTCTGTTACATCAGTGACAATGGCTGAAGATTTATAAGCTATACCTTCATTCTGATGCCTGAATTGAATCCACTCCTGCATAATACCCCTGTAGATTTCTTTTTTTTTTTTTTTAATCTGATATTATTAGTGTGCCTCATTCTGATGATATGCTACGGTGATAAACCATCAGTGTGCTGCTGCTCTGATGAGCAGTTGCTTCAGCACACCATTGAATCTGTCATGCAAATGATGTATTAATAAAGGCATACTGATGGTGTGTTCTGCAAAAGGTGGCACTGTTCGGAAAACAAAGGGTTCAGGAATGCATTCAATAAGATTGCAAGACAAAACAATCAGTCAGCACACAGCATGCTAAGAGCTGCTTCCCCAGCTACAACAGAGCAACTTATTTTTCTGAACTACTTGTGGTGTTATTTTTTTGGAAGTCTAACTTGCAGGAAAGAGACAGGAGAAAACAATTTTGAAAAGTGCTACTTCAGTTGAGATAAAACAACCAGTATAGAAAGAGCTTCCTGCCTCTTATCAAGCATGAGGTTTTAATTTCACTCTACAAAGATCAGGAAGAAGGGAAAGTAGAGAAACACATTAATTTATTTCTATGATATAGCTAAATGAAAAAGAACAGAGAGATGCTTTAATAGATAGAAACTTTACATACATAGTTAACATTTTCCATAAGTAATGATTACAAGAGCAAACTTTTTGCTGTGGTCCTAAACTGTGTCCATAATATAAGTAATACCACAAGAAATCTTGCAACAACTGATCACATCTTCATCCCTATCCTTTATTTTAATCTACATGGAAGAGAAGAAAATACCTTAACTAACAATAAAAGAAATCTGGGGTCTTTGTAAGCATTTTCCCAGGTCTGAAATTATTATGAAAATGTAAAGGCCATAGACTATTTCCATTTTTAGCCTATCTTTGCTTTTTCACTTGAAAAAGTAATCGTGAATATGAGATACCTTTGAGTTCTAAAGATTTTTGATACTTTCCAACAGACCATACTAATAAGATCATGTCTTTAAAGAAATAACTCCAAATTTAAAAATTGATAAACATCTTCCCAAAATTCCTGAAAGCTTCATTAGGAACCTTTTCATCTGATTTGGGAAAGCACTTTATGGAATTTTATTTAACCAAAGTTTATGTGACAGAATATTTCAGGAGTCTTTAGATTTTCCAATTCAATTTTCTAGCAGACAATGAAAAAAATATTAACTTACTTTGGAGACAAATCTATTATTTTGTAAAAAAAATATTGAGTATTATATCAGCATATAATATTATGGGTAATATAAGATTACAGAAAAATGGTGATACGGTTTGTTTGTACCATAATTATGCAACTAATCGTGTAGAATGGTGCTATGTCACGTAGTTGCAAATAGGATTAAATATTTTCCAACTACCAGCATTTGGAATGTATTAGCAACACATAAGTAAAAATAATTGTCTTTATTTTTTCAAGAGACAACTTCCTGCTAGTGATAACTGTAAGCTTATTTTTCCCTCTTTCTTACATTATTTATTGTGTTTATCAGTTCATTTTTCTGCCAATTTGACAATTTATAGAAAAGACAGATAAAAATATCTAACATGAAAAATCTGTAAGTACAGCCCTTATTTTTAAAAATTACATCTTTCAACTGCAGCATCAGAAATAAATATAGAGAAAATTTTAAAAGAAAAACAAATAAGCTAAAATAAATCCTTGACATCAATCAGCAACATTTTAGAGTAATGTTTGCAAAATGTTTTGATTAGTGAAATCATTACTACTTCTGTTGTTGAAGAATGCTTTCCTATCAGTGTCAAACACTCTCTGTTTGAATGCTGAATACATTTGTTTGGAAGTACTATGTCTGAATATGTTTAAGTTTTCTGGGAAAGAAATCAATATCAAATTACAAAAAAAGCCTGAAGTAAAAATTTGTTTTGCCTGGCCATAGGCTAGACAGCTCACTAGTGAACATTTTTAAACATAAACTATGTTTGCAGTATATAATTTTATGAAAAATATAATCATGATTTTCTGAAAGCATCCAAGTTCTGATATTTAGAAGGAATAATCATTTATTCATATCAAGATCTACCATTTTACCTCTTCTTCTGGTGAGTACAATTTAAAATATTTTTTGACATTATAGCATAAAACCAGTACAAAGACACTAAAATATCTGAGAGAGTTTCTTCCCAATGTAAATATTTACTATTTCCTTAATATCTAATGCAGTAAATCAAAAAGAATATGAATTATCAGAGAGACCATCACTGAGAATAGTTTAAAACTTAAAATACAGATAGAATCTGAAACCAGCTTTAAAGGGAAATTATTTTATACAAATTAAAATGTAAATTTCTTCTCGAATGCTTTGACATTTTTAAACTTTCAATTTTTTCACCGAGTTTTTAATCAAGGCAATATCTTCTTGAGAATTATTTCAGTTTTGACAATTCATTTACTGTCAGAAAAAATTCAGTAAAAATTTCCAATCAATCATCTCATAAGCTGTCTACTAAATGCTAGCATCTAATTTCCCCATAATACACTGTCCATCAAAAACGTAAATGCCATTTTTCTCTTTAAATATAGAGCGATTTTTGTTCCTGTAAAACTTTCAATATTAGATAAAGAATTCCTGAAAAAAGATGGTTTGTTCATTTTTCATGGCAGACTCCATCCAAGACTTGGATTGTTGTTTTCCTTGTGACAAGATCTCTATGAAATTTCTGGCTAAAAATACTGCTGTCCTTGATCCTGCCTCTTGACATATTTTCTAGATGGATGGCTGCTAGACCTTCTTTCTGATTTCTGAATGTTTATGGGGTACTTCTGATAGCACTTTGTTTTCCTAGTCTCTGAGGCAGAATTCCAAAAGTTCCCTCTGCAGAAAAACCTGACCACTTTATCCCACCTCTCCTTCCTTTACAAGAAAGAAGGAAAAGAGAGGAAAACATGCAAGTCTTTGCAAGTTTTATTTCTGTAATCAGGAGTGACAGCTGATCTTTATCTCAAACTGATTTCAGTGGAGATATTTTTACTTTACTTTTAGCTGATGAAATGGATACTTGAAGGATCATAACTAATGTGTAGCCTGGCTCCAATGGTCAAAGGAAGTAAAAAGAGATTTGAGAAAAGATCAGCAGCTTCTCTCCAACAGAAGTATTTTGCATACTCCAGGAAGAATTAAATGCTTCCCCTACTTTCCTCTTCACTCTTGAAAGCATTCTGAATAACTGTTAAGATTTTTTTAGAACTTTTGCACTAGAGTAAAAGCACCACTATCAAGGAAAGAGAAAAAAGAAAATATTTGTCTATAATAATTATAGTAATTAGCAGTAAATAGAATTTTGGGAATTGATTAGATCAGAACATTAGGAAAGTGGATTGAGAACTATATAATCATCAGAGTTCCTTTGTTTACAATATCCCAAAATCTAGGTAGAAAAATGCCCATTTTCTAAAAGTCAGTTTCAAGAATACTTCCAAATGTGTAATTTTTAAAAATGTTGATGTAAATTTCTGTATATAGATTAATCTCTTGGGATCTTGACTATTTTTTTTGTCATTGTTGTGTTGAGAAATACAGTGTATCTGGCCAATATTCTGTAGACTGCTTAGACATAATTTCAAGAAGTACATTATTAGTTTTTTCATGTTCTTGTAGATTTCTAAGCAAATATCTGTGGACAAATACCTTTTCTTGTAATTGCCATAGTAGGGCAACCTTAACTCTTAAAATGATATTTTTGAAGACTAACCCCAAAATCAGCCTCCAATGGGCAAGACCCATGTTTATTGAATCCTACAGAGCCACCTACAGTATCAAATCCTTTTATTATCTTAGAACACTTGTCTTATGCATTCATAACAATATTTTAGGTATTGCTTAAATATAAAACAGTTTCCTTATGAGTGCATAAAGGAAAAGAAAATGTTGCTGAAGACTGCTGATTCTATGGCAACCAATTTTTCTCTTAATTAAAATCTTTGTATTTAATGTTTTAAAAATAATTTTCACAGAAAGAATATGAGAAACATGGATTGCATTTCTGCAGAGATATCACGTATAAAGGCATTTTATAAATGTAAAGGGGTACAAAGGAACTTAAAGTTATATTACAATGTTCTATAAAATTATTTTTAATGAACCTAACTAAATCAAGTCAGAACCTGAAAATTCAGACATCTCCTCTCCTCTCCTCTCCTCTCCTCTCCTCTTGGAATGAAAGTGTTTGGCAATATTATGATAACTAGCAGGCAATGAGCCACTATGAGCCACCTTTGTGATATAATCTGGAGTTCACATTTTATAGCTTATCTTTCTATGAATTTTCCTTCCAGTAAAAACATATTATTCTATTTATCATACAATAAAATGTTAATTTAAAATATCTCTATACTGCTGCTCAGTATAAAATACATTTCTTTTTGACTGATCATTATTGCAGGCCTGTAACTCAGGTTTCATTGTCTCTCTCTATGCTCATCTCCTCGTTTCTTACTCGGGTGAAGTTTGAACTATTAACATCACAGTGACAAAGATGCTGACATTAAGTGTTTGGAACAAAAGTTTTTGAATTAATAATGAAACTACAAGGACAAAATCAGATGATGCAAAGGAAGCTGGGATCTTAAAAGACCAATAATGGGTACTAAGTTTTAATGGAGTACCTAAGAAACACTGAAATGCACCATTTCATTCACCGTTCACATTTTTGATATGCTGCTCTTTGGACTTTAAGATCTTGTATACAGGCTGTCTCTTACTGATAAGGACAGGTGACTGTTGCATTTAAGTGAATATGTTTAACTTGAACATGGCAGAGTGTGGACTAAATATGAAGGGATATAGCAGCTGTAGAAGATACCACAATACCACCTGAGACAGAAAGAGGGAGAAGGAGCTGTGCAAAAATAGATAGCACTAGGTATCAAAAAAAAAAAAAATCACTCAGAAACAGAACAAATGTAACTTCAGAGATAATACAGAGGTCTGTGTGTGTCTTGGGTTGAAAAATGTAACCAAAAATGTATATTCTATTTTCATCTGTTGAAGCCGTTTGGGTGATATTGTTCTTTATCTCTTGTAACTTTAGGGGTGGAAAGAGGGCAGATGCCTTCTGTTAAAGGGACAACTGATAACACCAGATAAGGCAGTGCCTTCTTATCTCTTCCTCCACCCGAGGGACATCACCTGTGAATGGGCCATTTAAGGCCTCTCACATGACTGATAACATCACCTCATTCCATTGTGGGATGCTCCACCCAGTGGGAGGAGCCAAAGCCTTTCCACTGGGATAAAACCAGCAATCCCAAACACCAAGATAGCCTGTCTCCACTGGATTCCCAGAGGAAGACTGAACCCTTTTCTTGAGGATCATCTCTACTCCAACAGATCCATATGTGTCACTCCAGAAGGACTTATTTTGGGCTGCTTCCAACACCCTGACCAACAGGGTGTCAGGTTTGCATTCTGACTCTGTCAGTGGTCCTTTGTACTGTTGCATTTATCTTATTTTATTTTTACCCTTTTTGTTGTTTGTTTCCTCTCTCTCTGTTAAATTCTGTTTCTAACTTGGAGTCTCACTGGTTTTGCTTTCAAACCAGTACAGTATGTCTTCTCTGAAGAGGTGTTAAGGAGGATCATTGTTAGAGCTCATCGTGCACAAATAAGTTTAATCATAATGGAGGAAGAGACCACACAGTCTAATGTCACTTGGAGCCTTGGGGATGAGCACTAGTCTCATGCTGTGATGCATGACTTAGATCTATGGAATCACAGAATCACAGAATATGCTGAGTTGGAAGGGACCTACAAGGTTCATCAAGTCAAACTCCTGGCCCTGCAAAGCAGTTACACCACATCCCTGAGAGCATTGTCCAAACACTTTTTGAGTGTCAGGACCTGGTTTTGGGACCACTTCCGTGGAGAGCCTGTTCCACTGCCCAACCACTCCCTGGGTGAAAAACCTCTCTTGATATCCAACTTAAACCTCCCCTGTCACAACTTCAGTCCATTCCCTCAGGTCCTGTCACTGTCACCACAGAGCAGAGATGACCACCTGCCCCTCCTCTTCCCCTCGCAAGGAAGCTGTAACTCCAGTGAGGTCTCCCCTCAGTCTTCGCTTCTTCAGGCTGAACAGACCAAGTTACATCAACTGCTCCTCATGTGGCTTCCCCTCCAGACCCTTCACCATCTTCATGGTGCTCCTTTGGATATTCTCTGATTGTTTCCTATTTTGCAGGGCCAAAACCTGCATGCAATATTCAAGGCAAGGCTGCACCCATGCAGAGCAGAGTGGGACAATCCCTTCCCTATTGCTGGACTTCTGTCTCACTGAGTGAATCCAACTTTGTTAAGTTTTAAAGCAAAACTGTAGGAATTTTTAAGAAATTTTACAAATAAAAAGATTAAGAATATTTTAACAATTGGCAGAAAAATAAAGAGTCTTCACTGCCTGAATTTTTCCTGAACAAAAAACACCAAAACTTTCTTCTGCTCCTAAAGTGGCTATTTTATAGTCCTCTGATTTTTACTGGGAAGTATGTTGAGTCTGTGATTTTGGAAACTTTTGGAACATTACTTTGCTTGATGCAAAAGGCAAGGAAAAGTAACTGATGAGAGATCATAAGGAGGTATCTTACCTGATACTAACCTTTAGCCTTCAAAAACGTACCCACTACAGGAGAGTTGTTTCTGTTCTTTCAAACCATAGGCACATATATACAGCTGCAATCAATATTCACAGAAGCAGCTTATTTTCACTTTGAATCACAGGCTTCAAAATTACCCCATCATCATGTTATGTTATCATGTTATTCAAACAATATTTTGTATTCGTTCATCTTATATTTGGGTCACTAACTCCAAAAATGTTTTGTCTGTGGTCTTTGAGGAAAACTTTAAATTTTTTTTTAAATCCTTATTTTTTAGTTCCTCTAACTCAGTTTGTTGGAGTATGGTGTTAATAATGCCAGGGTTGTTGGTTCAGTACATGTATGGACCACTCACTTAAGAGCTGGACTCAATGACCCTTGTGGGTCCCTTCCAACTCAGAATACTGTGTGATTCTGTGTCCAGACAGCAGTTATTATTATTCCTTTTTTTATTCACCAGGTTTTTAATAAGGGTTTTTTTGTTTATTTTTTTCTTCTTTCAAATTTTTTTGGTTGCTGGTTTTGGGATTTTTTGTGTGTGTATATTTGTGTGTATATTCCATTTTCCCTCTTTTCTTAATTTTAAAATATTTTAATGATACAGAAGAAAGCTATATTGGAACATTCTTAGACTAAACAGCTAAGAAATTGTCTTCAATTTTTATTTTCTCTATTTCATTCAATAATTTCAGCCTTTCTGCCTTTTGAGAATCTTAAACTCTTGACCTATATTCTTCATACACTTCATAGTTTTGTTGAGGGGTTTGAAAAATGTAGTTACTCAAAAGAGGCAAATAAAATTTTCTACAGCAGATGTGACTAAGTATAATCTCAGTTTTGACATGTATAAAATTTCTTACCCAATATGAAGAAGGAGAAATAAGAATTTCAAGGAAAGTAGTCTCTGCTGCAGCTGTGTGGGGTGATCGAAAGAAAAATGTCCATGAGATGCATTTGGAAATAGGAGTGATCAAAGTGTCTGGTTCCTGAGGTCTTCTCTCCTCTGTGATTCCTTTTTAAATAGTAGATCCCACAGTGCATCTGGAGATGAGAAGCTGTCTGCTTTGTATTAGTGTATGTATGGATTAATTCAAATGTAGAAAATCAAGTATGTATTCAACAATGAAATTATTTTTAAAGTTTTTTTTTTATCTTTTTAGGAACACTGAACTGAAGAACTTAAAATTTATGACTAGAGACCCGTTTAACTGATAACAGAAGGGAATAGGTTAAAAAGGGAGAGGTTATGAGAACAGAGGTTGACCAGACAAGGGTTTCAATCACAAGTATGGACTTATCTTGGCTTAAAACCACTATCCACACTATTCAGTATATCTCTTGAAAGTGTTCTGTTTTTTAAAAGTAATTCTGAACAGTTGTTAATGAGGAGAGATTTGATAGAAAATCTGTAAAATTTTCTGCTCCAGACCTACCCCTGTTAACACTTAAGGCAGGTTTTTTAGTCAGTAGTCACGTATGTAAATATTCCCTGCCAGAATTTACTACAGCACCCAGACACAGGAAACTTCATTACTGGATTAAGACCTGGTGCTTTTCCAGTGTTGCAGAGCAGAGTGAGTTAAACCACATGAGAAGCACAGCTGATTTGTTAAAGCTTGTGCAGCAACAACCTTGAAGCTGATCACACCACACGAACCACGTCCAAGAGGAGGAAACATCTCATCCTCTTCATGTATGCAGCATAACCACAGCGTGCTCAGTTCATCAGGGGAGCACAGTAACATGTGACCAACAAGCATTAAGTGGAGCATCTTATCACAGCTTTGGAAAGTATAAAAAGAAGTACTTGAAACCAATAAATGTCTTTGCATTTATACTGTGGAGTCTCTGCCTTATTCCACTGGTGTTACAGGACATCAATATTTAAATCTTTGCATTGTGTTCCTTCTGTTGTATATCATAGGTGCCTTATCCCTTCAAGATAAGAAGAAATCCTTCTGTTTTGGTTCAGTGACTATGAGCATGACAACTGCTGTTAAGAAACAGCCCAACATTCAAAGCTTCCACACATTTGGTAGGAAACTGTCTTGTAAGATTAGACATCTAAGCAAACACAGAAATAATAAAAATAAGAAAAAACCTCTCTATAACATGTCTCTAGTCAAATATAAGCTCTTATATTTTGCAAAATAATATTTCATGCCTTGTAGACATACTAAATGAGTAGTGATTTCTGGGAAGCAGCACCAAGTCAGAAGTAGGTGTAAATGAAGTAGGATTATAACTGATAAAAAGTCCAAGAGGTTATACTCTCTTGTCCCCACATGTACATTCTGCATTTTGCAAATGGAAACAGTTATTTACAAGATGACTTGAAACACTTACATTCAGCTGTCTCATATTATTTTCTTTTATTTCTTGCAACTAGAAAAAAAAAGTTCTTTAAAATATTTGCATATTTTTTGTACCTAAAATATGTCATTGTCAATACAACTACTGCATGTGATCATGTAGGAGGATGGTTACTTGTTAAAAGGAGAGACATCTGCAAAACTGATGAAGGGATCGGACAGTGCACAAATAAGGTTTGCAGTCTTGGGCTCCTACGTGTATTTACTCTCTCAAACAAGTAGCCTGCTTTGCAAAATCTTTGAATTCCAAAGATTTCACTGGGAAGTAAAAGAAACTTATTAATCTTCATATACATTGAAGATTTGTATTCTTCCCATATCTCTTACTGAAAACTAAACCCATTTCTACTAATTTCATATTCAACAAGGGTTTCTTAATACTCATCTCATCTGTAAGAACCTCTTCAATATTTATTTCTTTAAAAAGCTTTTTTTTCTTACTTATTTTAGGAGTGTGACAAAACATTCAGTAGTTTCTGATTTGGATAGGATAGGATATGAAAACATACAAAATGAGATTACTTAAACTTCTTGTTTGGAGAAATAAATTAAGGAGCTCTTTATGTCTTTATTTCCTCCTAACCCAAAACTGCAGCAAATACTCTCCAATTTTAATAAATTTTAGAAAGTAATACTAAACTGTGACTTATAAGTCAGTAATGCTCTTTCAGTATCTCTAGGGCTTCTAAAGACTTATGAATTCAAGAGAGATTTGATTGCTTGGCAAAGATGATAAAAAGAACTTGAACAACTTGCAGAAACATAAAGATCAAGGTATGAAACAGGAAATTTGGTGCAAAATATCCCTGCTGCATTTTCTTTTCAGTTACAGCACCTTCAAGAGTAAGAAGTTTCTATGTATGATGTGAAAAGAAATGCACAAAAAAAATCAATAGTTTGCTAAGAAAATTAGCTAGCTCATGAAAGGATATTTCTTTGTTGGCAATCAGAAGAAGAAAAAGGTGGCAAATATAAAAAAAATATTCTTCAGATTTTATATTTTTATGTTACTTTATCAACAAAATAAAGCAAGGTATCAGATTAAATACCAAGTAGAATTCCATTGAGTCATTTAAAACTTGAGATAAAAATAAATTTTAAATGATGAAGGGTCATGAGGTTTTCAGAATAAACATTAAATTTAATACTGAACAGTGAATGGCTTATCAAGTTCATTATAATTCATAGAAGCATAAATAACTTTAGGTTCAACCAGAACTCTGAAGCTCACTGAGCCAAGCCTTTGACTGAAAGCAGATTAAGTTCAAACTGAGATCAAATTGCTCAGTCTTGTCCACCTGAATTTTGAATAACTGTCAATAATGATAGCTAAGGGACTGAGAAATTCCAAACCTATAAACATGATTTTCAACAGCTTGAGCTAAAAAGCCAATCTTTTGGAAGTCTTATGTATTTATATATATTCATATTTTTTGTGAATTGAGGAAGGTTGAGTTCTTAGCCCATATTCACCACTCTGCTGTACTGTAATTCATCTTTAAAAGAGATTAGGTTAGCTCCAGCCTGTACTGTGAAATAAAAAGTCTTGTGATGTACAACTTGGGCTTGTAATGCTGAGAGTTATGCTGACGAGGGCAACTTTAAGTGTGCCTGTACCTGACACAATATACAAAAGAAATAAAAGCCCAGCAGCATACCAGCTGATTGGATGAAATGCTCTGACTCAGAAGGAAGTTTCAGAAATAAATTAAAGGAATCAAAGGAGAGCAGAAAGTAGTTTACATTTTAAAAGTGAAGAAGACCTGATGAGGCAGCAAATATCCACTAGAGAAAATTCATTGCTCAAACATCTCCAAAAAAGCAAGACGTAGAGGATAAGCTATTGCTAAGAAATGCTCCATATTCTTATCCCAATACTTTAATACATATACATAACTTTAACATTTGCAGCAGCTAGGGAAGATATTGTCTACAGAAGGAAAAAATCTATTCATATTATTATTAATAACAATTATTATTATTGAAAATATAATTAAAAATGAAAGCTCAATAAGATGATTCTTTTCATGCTCCGTGCATTTTGCCCCATCCTTCCCTAGAGCAGTTCTTAAAGCTAAAGTGAAAACCATTTTAGTTCTGCAGACTAAAATACCTTCCTTACTTTCTCCCATGCCTAACATTTTTTTCTGCTTAAGAGAAATCAAGTGCAAATGCCCTAAGACAAGTAACAATAGTTAAACTCGGTGCATTTTGACATAGGTCATTTCACACTTGTTAGTTCCCAAGGATTGTCATTATCTCAGATCATTTGACTCATCTGGTATATACCAGTGGCCTCCACCAGTGACCTACAAGTATTTACTGTCACAGCTGAGGCCCCAAAATTGTATCAGGGACCACTCAGAGGGAAAAGCCAGTGACATAAGAAGCCAGGGGAAGGTGTATGAATGCTGGCAGTCACTACCAGCCTGGCCTTAGTCTGAATTCAGATGCAAAGAGGTGATGGTGCGTTCAAAAGTTTAGTTTTCATAAAGATAATATTTTTTCTAGACAAGAATATTACTTTTTGTTACAGCCTTGTCTTACTTTCATCAACTAAGTGTTTATTTGTTCAGAAAATGCTGGGTTCTCATCATACATGTTAATTTCAGAACAAATATTTTGATTTTGAGTTGCTAAAGTCCTATCTGGAAAACAGAAGTTAACAGTGGTTTCTGAAAGCAAGGACAGAATTCTTTTTTTTTTTTTTTTTTTTTTTTTGNTTTTTTTTTTTTTTCCTTGTAATAAGATAAAGGTATACTTGCTATCAAGACTTCATGAAATATAGCTTCCCAGAAAGCTTGTTTTTCCAGACGTGATTTTTCTGGAAGTGGGGATCACCAGGCTGAGATGATGATGACCAAAAGCAGCACCACCCTTGTCCTGTCCGCCCCTGCCCCACAGTGCTGCCCTGGGCTCCAGCAGGACGGAGGTGCCGGATGCCAGGGGCTGCCCCAGTGCCCTCCTGGCTGTGTGCTGGGATGGGTCCTGGCTGCCAGGCTCTGCTGTTCCATGGCCCCAGCTGCCCCAGAGCCCAAACACCCTCCTGCCAAATAATCAGGAATGAAAATGCAGAACATTTTCCACAGGTCCGTCCTGTGTATGAACTTACTATAGTAGTGTTATAAAAATTAAATAAATATTGAACAGGAACAAGGAAATGAGAGGTCCTTAATTATTTTCAATTAGTCTTAATTGCTGAATTTTTAAGCAGCAATTTAGACACCTGAGTTCTTCCCCTCCTTGTCTCTGGATGACATTGTGACTTCTGCTAGTTTTTTATTGCTTTGAGTTCCCTCAGTGCTGTTTAAAAAAGAAGGGCTTTAACAGGTGAAAGGTTTAAAATCCATTTTAGTCAAGTGACTACATGGAGACAGGATAGCATTTGAAAGCTTAGCAGTTTATTTCAGGGAAGGAAAAGGGATAAAAAGAGGCAGCTCATCAGCGGTAGACTGAAATCCACCTTGCCAGTTTTGTGTATTTGTGTTATATATAGCCACTACTGCCACACACACATCATGCACTGTACAAAAACAATCTTTGGAACCATTTGGACTAATATGGGTCCCTAGGTTTTTCTGGTAAATAAACCCCATAAAAATGGGGTTTGTTGTTTTTTCTTCACTTTGGCTGGTGTTGCTGTTCTAAAATAGGACAAACATTTTAAGGTAAATCTTATTAAACAAGATGGAAGACCAGCAGCCCAAACTGACAATAAAAGGCATGTGGAGTTTTAGATACCATAATCCATTTATAAGTATAGTCATTTTTCAGATGAGTATTTCTTAAGATGCCACTTGCAACACTTGCAAAACTCCTTGCAGTTGTCAGCTAGATTTGTGCCACATACTTTCCTATCCTTCACTGTGTAAATGCTGACACCTTGCTCTTTTCTTAAATCCACAAGCCATTAATTACTGACAACTTGCCTTCTGCCTCTGAGTACCTTAGTGACTCTAAGATCTATTCCAAGTTCAAAGTTAACCATCTTATGCTATGTCAGGGGTTTGCTGCTACTGCGGTTGTTTGCAGATAAATAATTGAAGTGTTCCACCTATCTCACCTGAATCAATGTCTCTGTCTTATTCTACCTGTGCAGCTGCACACCACTGACAGACTTCTTGGTGCCAGTTCTTCAAGAATTATAGCCTGCATAGTCATTTGTTATGCACATTAGCCATCATGATCGAAAACTTTGATAATCTGCTTGTTTCCTGTTAAAACACACTGCCAAAAAAAAAAAAAAAAAAACCCTCCCTCTGTAGCCCACATGATCAAAAATCACTAAATGATCAGTGATGTGTTCAGTGAAAATGGAAATGAGTCAGATTGGTTTTCCTGAAAGGCAGAATTTTTATGTATTATGAATAAATAATTAAAAATTCCTATAACTTAATCCTGCATTTTAACAATTAAAATATGCGTCCACCAAGTGTCCATTTTATAGAAACTGGTTACATGTTGTACTTAGATAAAGGTGCAGCTGGATCTTTATGAGGCACCAGTTTTCTATAAATATAAAAATTTGGTAATTATCACTGTTGTGCAGCAGTAATAAGCACAGCTGGGTACTGCTGCTGCAGTTGTTTCTTTGGCTACAAAGCCAAATTTCAGACTTGCAGGTTCTCTCTAGTTTTCATCTGCTTTTTTATTCTACATGGAATAAAACAGCTTCAGCATATCAGACTTAAACCTGTGCCTGGTCTGTGCATCTGGCAGTCAATGGCATGTTGCAAGGCAGTGAAAATGGAGTTAGAATGCCTGTTTCTGTGCCTTCATGCTTCCTTCCTGCTGTTGTCTCCTTCTTTTTCTCCTTCCCTATTTTTATTGAGGAATCAAAGACTGGCGACGTTTAAACTAGTGGGCAGTATGGAAGAATGATAACTATGCAGTGTTATTCAGCTAAACTGAACTAATATTCAGGAGGCTCTAATTACTTTGAAATTATCTAGACACATAAGCACCTGGTGGCTAACATTCTAAATTGTCACCTGCTAATTAAATGTGTGACATTCACGTACAGACTTCATTTATAGCTTGTAGAGCTTGAACTATCCAACTTTTAGTCTATTGAATCAGATGTTTTGAAAATCAATGCTACATGCTATCAGCACATGCTATTCTTATAGGCTTTATGTTCTGCTTTTTCTTCCATTGCTTCTATAGCAGAAAAATCCTGTTAATTCTCCATTCACACCAATCTTAATGATTTTACTGCAGTGCCATAGAAATGAAAGTTGTAGAACAAATTTCCTCTCAACTAATCACATCAACTAATAGATTAAAGTAATCTCTCAAAATACAATAGCCTGGGTTTTGCACAGTTTGTAAGCAACCTGTGCCAGTAAGTAAGCATTACTGCCTGGTCAGATGAGGCAGCTGAGGAATATGCATGAACTCGTAATGGTCCTTGATTGTCTGATGAGTAAACTTATCATTACCAAAGAATATGAAATCTCTGAAATGAAGTATGTTTGTACAGAAATGGGAAGTTTGTTTTGAGAAAAACAAAGTATGGGTGGGATAAAAGGCAGGAAGAGCATATACAGCTAGAGATGTGAAAACACTTTCCACTCTTTCCACTCTTTGCTGCAGTTTCACCTGGGTAGTACAGAGAAGAACATACCATCTGCCTTGTGTCCTGGAAGTACAATTCCCATCTCAAGCCTTGGAAGGCTTTTTGAGGACCTTTCAGCACATCCTCTACTTGCTAAGTTTCTTCTAAACTGATTTTTCACTTTTGATTACAGGGCCTTTAATCTGAACTATAGCCATTCTTAACATTTTTGTGGATCTTTATCTCATCTATGTCTTAACATACTTCTCCAGATTTTCAAGGTTTCCTTGAATGACATCATCTTATATAAAATGCTGATGTAGCATTAGAAATTATTCACATAAATATGTTGTCAAATATTTCTCAAAATTACAGCAGAACCTCGATATTTTATATTTGCTGCAGTTTCATCCAAACTGCAGTTATTGCCACATAAGTAAGTAATAGTAAAACTGTGTGAGGGGGAAGTGGAACATAAATGATGGATGATTACACTCCATTATAGTGCTGAAAAGCAGCCAGGTACATCCTTCTTTGCTGTAGACCTTTGCTTTTAATCCATGAATAAAAAAAAAAAAAAAAAAAAAAGCATGAATGAGAAACACAGATCACATCTTGGATTTTGTGGGACCATACGCAATAACAAGCACACAAATCCTGTTGAAATTGCAAACTTGCAGTCCTTCACTGTAAACTTCCCTTTGTCTATATGACAAATTGATTAAGGTGCAGCAAGGTGTACTCAAAGACTATAAAGGATTAAGAGATCTTTTAATTAGATGTTGTATAATAATTCCATGTGTTGTTAGATGTTTTAGTCCCCTAGCACTCTGAACAGAGTACTAAAAGGTACATTAGAGCATCCTAAAATAATTCAGGAGTTTAGTTTTCTAAATATGTTGTATAGCTTTAAACAGGACTTCTTCAGAGATGAATAAGGGGCATTTTATACAGGTATGCCACAAAAATGTAATTTTAAATGGATTTGAATGCATTCGTAATCCATTGGAAAATTTTATACAGTTTGAATATTTTAACATCTGTCGGGATTCATAATTAAAAAATACTTAATGCTGTTGCTAACACTTGGAAGAAAAAGTAAGCACTCATGAAAATGCATGTGTTACTTCTTATTCTGTATTTTCTCACTTAAATATTGATCATAAGGAAAGGGTCCTCTTCCCTGTCTTTCTTGGTCTGATTCCACACGGCCTTAGGTAATCACTATCTTGTGTGCCAAGAAGTGTGGGTATGATCAGAATAGGAGCATTTTACATGCAAACTGAAAAGATATAAGAAATTACAGAGGCTTCAGGCAGAAAAAATTTGGATTCCCTGCCTAGGTTGGATTGTACACTGCTGGCTAGCACCCAGTTTTGCAAAGGTAAAAGATACACAGAAGCTTTATAGACAGCTGTTCTGTCAGGCAGTGAAACTTTAAAACTATTCTTCCTCTTGCTCATCCTGGTTTCTTACCAACTTATTTTTGTTCCTGTTTTTACTAAAATACAGAACCACAGATGCACCCTACAGGAAGCATATACAGAGTTTATCAGAAGATTGAACTTATTTTCCTGGCAAAATTTTGCTAGTAATAATTTAAAAAGCCTATGTCAAGGAGAAAATCACCTAAAATAACTAACTGCTCATGTTAGAAAAGTTACAGTTCTGAGTGTCTTTCTGCACTGACTCATCCCTTGAAAGTTACACCTGCTTTAGGGAATTACTGTTCAGAAAGGCACATTGTGTTACCTCGGAAACAGCTGCAACTGCATGTGTATATTTAGATAGAAGGTATTTCACTTCCTTCACATTTCTGTCTGATATGCCATTTACTTTGTATTTAAGCTGTTAATGCAGTCAGTCCTTTGCTATCACATCTGCTTTCTGTTAGTCTTGAATTTACCCAGCTGTAAAAGATGGTCTTGCATGTACCTCTGCTGACACTGCCACATTTCTGTTATTTCCAAAATTTCTACAGAAGAAAGAGTAAAAGAATATTATTAACATCTTTAGGATCAGAAAGATAAATTCTTTGCACCATCTTTAGAGGATTCAATATTGCATTAAGGCAGGTCATCTAATAAAATCACACAAGGTGACTTCATTTCCTTTCATTTCACTTCACAATTGAGAACAAGGGTACTTGTCTGTAAGACAGGTGCTTGGCAGGAATGAAATATGGCTAAGTACAAAGGAGATTAGAATTATGGAATCTTATTTTTTGTTACTGGAACTGAATGGTTGCGTGGACTTGGGTAAGTCATTTAAATTGTCTGTGCCCTGATTCTTAGTTTCCTGTGTCAACAGGATTTTAATAGCTGGCTAAATGCTATTGAGCTTCAAAAATACTTTGCATTCTTCACACACAGCACATTATATGTATCTGAAAATTTTTCACTATCATTATTATTTTTTTCCTACGCTGACCTTTCCTTAATTAGGGGAAAGAGATGCATTATTGATTTAAATGCAACACGATACTGCTGTGAGCATATCTAATATTTTAAGTCATTCTTTCTGCATATGAATGATATTTACTCAAAAACATATATTTCATAAAGCAGATATGTAAAAATTAGTGCTTTAAAACATAACAAAAGTACTGAGAAAATACATCCAGCAATTTCCTGCTACTCCCTTGTCACAATAGAGCAGAAAAAATAGTGAAGAAGAAATATATTAAGAAAAAGTTAATATCATCATACAAGTCTGTTTCCAAACTGGTCTACATTTATTTTTGCATATAAATATAGTAAAACCATTAATTGATATTATGTTTATTCCTTCAGTATTAAACATATGATTTTCTCCTTTCTTAATCTTAATTTACCTTTTTATTTTTATCTAACAAAACCTCTTTTTTCCTCATTTCTCTTTTTGAGTCCTGTAAAGAAAGATAGTGCACATGTCCTCTGGATTTCTTGCTTTTTTCTGTTCAGTGATATATATAGAGCAGCATCAGTCATGATGACATAGTGATGAAGACTCCTGCGTGCAAATACCGTGAGGCTATTCCTGCCAGCCTGAGATGTCTTTTCCCAATTAACTACTGGGAAAGCGATCTTGAGTGACATACAGGAGAGGAATGATAAGAGGTAGTTTCAGATATTCAGCCAGAAATAAGAGAAACTGGAAACGGTGACAAAAGTTTCAGTGAAGACAAAAACAAAACAAAACAAAACAAAACAAAAAAAAACAAAACAACAAAAAAAAAAGAAATCAGAGCAGTTTAACTAAAACCAGCGATTTTAGAGGTATGTTCATTTGCAGTGTTTAAGGCACTCTAAATTCTGGAATTTTTTTCCTTGCAATGTCAAAATTGTAAATTTCACAATGTTGCTTTAAGACTCCAACAAACAAGGGAAACGCAAAAGGGGGTATTGCTTCTATAACCATATAGAAAACAAAGTCAATAACATAGTTTAAATGCACAAATAAATATAAATAAGTAAGGAAAGAGCTTGCAAGGGAAAAAGAAAGTTCTATAGCAGAGATTGGGGCTCACCAATTGTAGACTGAATAGCATATTCTTGGACAGGCACTGGGAAGCCTAATCTCAAGTCTAAATAATACAAAAAAACATACACAAAACCTAAACATACAACAGTATGTTCTTTCAACCAAGTGAAGATTTCAGTATTTCAACATCAGAACAAAAACTACAAAAATGCACAGAAGTAAAGCTTAGAATATCAAGGACATTGACACTGTCCTAGATTCCAGGAAGAAAATGAGCATTTGTCAGAGGAAACTGTCTAGGTAAGGAGACTGAAAACAAATTAAAACAAATTTTCAATGTTTTCTGATAGTCAGTCTTTGATTACTTCCTGACTATTACTTTAATGATATATGATGATCACTTCATTATCTAGGTATGAAGTACCATTTAGACTCTTGTAAAATTACCAGTATTGCTAGAGCTACTTTTGAACCTCTACTGTAGTCAGTGATCAGTCTCCAAATGCTTTTTGGAAAGAAGAATGAAACATGGAACGCAAAAAAAAAAAGAGAAAATTTATTTGTCTAGGAAGCAGTCTTGGTGACACATAAATTTTGTGTGGTACCAAAAAAGCAGATTTGGCATTTTTGATCAATGAAAACCTTGTTTATTTCAACAACCTTTGAAAATTTAAATGAGGTGAATACACATAATCTTTCATCATGAGAATTAGGAATTTTTGTTTATGTAATCCTTCTTTCTCTAATATTTTCAACTACAGCATTAGAGTTAAAATCATTAGAAATGCTGTCCCAGGACCTTACGTAGAAACACCTTTCTGATTGTCATGATAACATTATTCATGGCCATCTCATATCCCTCTGGTCATGCATAGGCACTGTCTTCTAAGGCAGATCACTCTTGTCCTTCTTACATTTTCACACTAATAAAGAAGGTAATCTTCACTCTACATGTGTTTTATTATCTCTTCTAACATGAATTCTTAAGGATTTTTCCATTTTCACAGTCATCTTTATCATCCTTTTCTGTTTCAAGTTCAGGTAAATTTTATTCTTATCAGCTGAGTAATATTCTATACAATATTTTCAGTAAGATCATGACAATATGTTCCAAAATAGGAGAAATATTTTCCTATCTGTAATGAGAAATCCTTTGATGCACTCCAGGATATTATTATTATTTTCACAACCATGTCACAGTCATCCTGTTACTCACCAATGTATTTGAGTTTTCCTTTCCTTTCTTGCATACAATGGATGTAGTTTACATTCATAGGCTCAAATTCTCATTAATCTTCAAGTTTTTATCTTTAGAATCTGTATAATTTAATTTAATTCCCATTGCTTTAGCTCCCAAGTTCATCCAACTCTTCCATTTACTGATAAGGTCTGGATAGCACTTTCTACTTTCTAACACTTCCACATTTCAGGGTGCCCACTTACTTACTGCATAAAAGTCTGTAATGGAAACGTTAAACATATCTACCACAAGAAAAATGAGGGAAACAATTGTCTAATTTCCTTCCAGTCTGACCTGTTCAGTTCAGCTTTTACCACATTCATGTTGCCAGGCTATTCATAATTTCTAATCACTCTAAGTCCACCCCTCTTTAGGGAACAGTATGCAGTGCTTTGTAACTATGACTTGACTATGATGATCTAATAGGTCAGCTGCAGAAAATATGCATATATGTGTATTGCCAAAAATATATATAAAGAGTGAATCAACTGTGCTAGACAATGATTGTGAAACTTACTCAAGGGTCCACAATGAACCATGGATTTGGCAATTTTTTCTCTAAAATGTGTTCTAGGCCATTATACAGCTCCAAGTCCTGTTATGTGCACATATCTGATGTACTTACAGTGCTGTGCTTTCTTCTCTTCATTCAGAGAGAACTTCCATCATTCATTCATAGTACTGGACTTTCAAATTCTTTAAAGGACTAGATTCTTCAAGACAGACACTAAGGGACTATTCTGATTTGGTTTTTTTCCTAGAATTTGAAACCTAAGGGTTTTTCCCCCTTTCAGATATTCTTCTTATGCGACGTAATGGTTTTTTGTCGTAGTTTCTTCGGTGTGGGCTTTTTAAATTATAATTGGTTACCATTTTTTTCCTGTCTAGCAGTTACACTGAGAAAAAGAAAATCTGAGGCAAAATTATTCCTGTGACAATTGGAATTGATAAAATTGATTTTTTTCTCCTTTCTGAGCATGTATTAGTATCACTTTTCTTCTGTTTCCTTTTCCTGCTGACCCTTTTCTATTTTTATCTTTGTCACTGACATGTAATTTTCTTTAAAAGACTCAGCTTAATGGTATTTTTACTATTTTCACTTTGTTTCTATACTTCCTTGAAAATTGTCATAGGAAAATTTGTTGAAGAGTTTTTTCCATACTTTGTCATTATTTTCCTAATAATTGTTTGGACATATGTTGTTTTGTGTTGGTTTTCTTTTCATTCAGTAAGGCTTGCACTTGTTCCATATGAGTGCCCTCCTGCTTTGAATGAAAGATCATGCTCAAATTTTCTCTTTTTACAGAAAATAATTCTTTGCTCATTCCATTCCAATACTTGTGTTCATCATTCAAGCCAATCATCAATTAGAAATAAAAAAGTCAGAGGCTTATTTTGTCTTACATTTCAATATATCAGATTACTTTCTGTGGCTAACTCTATCACAAATATGCTTTCTGTTCTAGAAGAATTTCTTTCTCACCATCATTTCAGCACTTGGTAGTGATATTTGCTCTCTCTCCATGAGCAAGAATATTTTGTCCCTAGAGTTATGATATCTATTTTTGAATATATGCCTAGAAAATTATAGTGTTTCAGACTTGTTTTACTTGTTACTTCCAGAATTTCACTCAGCTTGTTACATAGTGAGCTTCTGCAATTATAAGTGAAAGGAAAAAAAAGTGAGGAAAAAGGGAGACTGTGGAATTTTATCAAAATCTGGATTTAAAGTCTGTCTAAACACATATCTCATTTAATGATTACTTTTGACATGATTTGAACATAACTGATAGCTGTTTTAAAAGTTGAGCATGGTAGGATATAAATATCAGAAAGGTTTTATGACTGACCTTAACTAGAATTATCTTTGCTTAGTCAACAACCTTCTTTTGTTTCCAATGATACAAGAAAAATGCTGAATTAACAGTTCCTTAACATCTAAAGCTTTCTTGTTCTTGCTCTGTGATGGCTAATACAGCTGGTGTGACTAAAAAAAAGGCCTGAAGGAAACATTTTGTAATCAGATGGACAGAGAGAGGGTATACTCTGTGTTGGCTTAGTTCTTTTTGTCTTTATTGAGATTGCAGAAAAAGTTGTTAGATTAATGGTCAGCAGTTATGAGAGGACTTACACTCTATGACCTAGTTTCAAAACAAAATTAATTTGACACAGGGTCCCTGATTTTCACCTGAGTGTAATGTAATGTCTTTCAAATATTATTGACTATGAACTCCTTCCTACTCAAAACTCAGTTCATATAGGTAGGAGGTTTTTCTTACTAATGCTATTCTATTCTATTCTATTCTATTCTATTCACCATTAACTTCCTGAGGCACAAAGTCCGTTTTCTCACTCCATCCTTATGCTATACAGTGTCACAGCTTCTTGAAAAGCTTTTATTTTAAAATTCATAGACTATGAATATATTATATTCATACATATGTACATTAATAGAATACACATGCAGAGGAAGAAAATATAAGGCAGTTTATTGGTTTTATGTCTTTTGCCTGCCTTTTATAAAAAGAGGAAAAACTCTTGTAAATAGTGGTAAAGAAATATGTTGAAGGTAGATCTAGAAGGCAGCACTACCAGAAGCACCTATTACAAAACCCATTCCTGAAATCTGATTTTGCAACTCAAATATTGAGAGTGCCTGATGTGTCTTATCCTTTTAGAGATTGAGAGTTTGTATAACAAAACAGATACATTAAAGGAGAAATGAAGGGGGATGAGGAGAGAAGAAATAATAGAAAAAAAATGGAGTACAGTTTTAACAGAAGTCTTTAAAATCATGTGAAAAGTCACTTCTTTTCAAGCTCCCAGCATGGCTAACCTCTATAAAACTGGTGTACTATCACTGCTAATTGACCTTTAAATTGTATGCTAATATTATATTTTATGTATATTTTAGAAATAGGAGAAGGTTAAATTTATTTTCTTGCAGACTATAATTTATATATTTACTCTTACATGCTCAATTACATTTCCTGAAGTGCTCTAAGTTTAATAATTCATACTTAACAGCTCTCTGATGAATACACTCCGTTGTAAACAAGATGTGCTCTTTTTAAGCTGGTTAAAGTTGCATCCTCTTAACCTAACATAGTGTTGTCTTGTACACACTCAGACTTCTGCCTGTTAGGTGCAAATAACACTTCTCCAAGTCCTTGGATGATATGTATAAAACCTGTTATATTTGCTGTCTGTCTCGTCATGCAAAAGTCAGTAGGATGTCACAGAAGAAACATTCAAAAAGTAAAAATAATAAGTTGTTTCAGGAGCTATTACAGTTTTATCCTTAGTCCAGGTAGTTTGCTAATCTTTTAATCACAAGATACTCTGATTTATGCTTCTGTTATTATTATTAAAAAAATTAGATTTTATAAAAGACTAAATAATAATTTTTAAAAAAGAGCCTTATTGATGTATGGCTCTTCATCCAACACATGGAGTGCATTGGTTTGACACTGTCTGTATTCCAGGTGCCCACCAAAGCTGCTCTATCACTCACCTCCAAAACTGGACAGAGGAGAGAAAATATAGGAAAAACGTTCATGAGTTAATGACTGGGATTCACTCATTGGTTACAGTCATGGGCAAAGCAGAATAAGTTTGGGGATATTAATGGAATTTTTTACCAACTAAATCAGATCAGGACAATGACAAGTAAAACAAATCTTAAAAACATTTTTCCCCTACCCCTCCCTCCTTCCCTGTTCTACTTCCTCGCACCCAGTGGTGCAGGAAAAACAGGTAATGGAGGTTTATGGTCAGTTCATCACCTGTTGTTTCTGCTGCTGCTTGGGGAAAAGAATATTTCTCCACAAACCTCTCCAGTGTAAAATCTTCTCACACACTATGGTTCTTCATGAACTGATCAAAAGTGTGTCCTTTTCCACATGGTGCAGTCCTTCAGGCATACCGTGCTCCAGCACGGATTCCTCACAGGTCACAAGTCCTACCAGGAAATCTCCTTTTACATGGACTGCAGGGAGACAGCTGTTTCAATTCTTTACCACAAGCTGCAGGGGAATCTCACCTTCAGCACCTGTAGCACCTCCTCTCCCTCCTTCTCCAAAAATATTTGGTGTCTACACAGTTGTTCCTCTCACATATTTTCACCTTGCTCTTCTCTGGCCACAATTACATCTGCACAATAACTATTTTTGTCCCTCTAAATATGTTATTGCAGGAGGAGCTATCACCATTTCCCATTGGCTTGTCTTTAGCCAGTGGCAGGTCCATCTTGGAGCCAGCTAGCACTGACTTGGACTCAGAGGAAGCTTCTGCCAGCTTCTCACAGGAGCAACCCCTGTAGGCCCCTGCTACTAAAACCTGGCCAAGCAAGCACAATACATAGAGAAGGAACGCATAGATAATTAGAAATTTTAAAATACTTCCTTTTTAAAAGCCAAAGATTTCCAAGAATAATTAAGGATACTTTTTAAAGAATTTAGCTTATAGAGTTTTAATGTGAATTACGCTGATGAATGTTCATTCAATGCTTTGGTTATTTGTAGATAAAATACTGGCAAGATCACTTTCAATACAATAAGAAAGCATCACAAGATGAAGCTTATATATTACCCTTTTTTGTCCTATAATTAGATTTCCTAAGGTAGAGACTTTTGTCACATTCCACTGTCTAAAGGGTGTTGTCCACAGATGTCTGGTCTCTGGGGAATTTGGAAGATGAGGGCTCACTCCTGATCATGGCACTTAAGAGGTCATTAGCTGCCCCACTGTCATTGGTCATGTCCCTAAATACCTCTAAAATTTTGAGGCTGAGTATGCTGAAAACCATATTGTTGTCTGGGTCAGTTCACTGCTGCTCTAGTACAAAATATAGTACCAAATAGTTCCCATTATATTACACAAAGTATGAGCTACCAGAAGGCAAATAAAACAACCACTGTAGTTACAAAAAATACTCTATGAGAACTTTGCACTTGATTTGTGGTTCTCTGGGTGGTTGTTTTTTGGTTTTTTGGTTTTTTTTTCTCTTAAGCATGTTGAAATCAAACAGTAGAACACATGTTCTCTGAGATCCCATTTAGTTCAGAAAATAATTTTGCTGTCAGAGTATTGGCATCCTTTTTAATTCACTCAGAAAAAAATATAAGCAGTCCAGATTTATTGGCCTGAATCTTGATAAATTGTTTCACACATTATTTTTGGACAGCATGGTCACCTTGAAATCTAATATTATGTTAATTTCTTCTGTATCAATTGGTTTATATAATTTCCATTCACCAAAAATTTATGGAAATAAAGTGATAGACCCAAACTGGTTTTTCTACTGAGGTTGATAAGAACTTACCTGAATTGCCTCCACTTTGGTTTTCTAACAGGGTAGTGATTTTACTTTTCTGACCTGATGATTCCTTAGGCACATGGCAGAATTATCTTAGAGATATCATTTGGTGAGGTAGTCTGTTCAAGGCCATTAGCTTTTCTCACATATTGCTTTGCCAGTAAAACTTGCTAGTGAGGGAGCCTTTAATTTCTTTAATTTTTGATTTCCAAAGAGAGGACAGATTTTCAAATTTAAAAAGCCATTGGGTTTTCTTATGATTAAATGGCAAACAGGATGAATTAATTATCCCTCCTCAGATGGAGCTTCCATCTCAATAAGGTTTCTTTTTTTTTTAGTCTCATATTAGTTAAACCATAAGGTTTTAAAGATAGATGTTTTACTTTAGGATTGGGTATTAACAAGCTTCAGCTGTTGAAATAAGCTAGCTGAGGAGAAAAGACATTCTCAAAACCTCTCTGCTTACTTGTAAATATGTCTTCTTTCATACTAAAACATCAATCAAGTATTTGTCTTTACCTCCTCATATACTCAATGGAAGGCTATGTAGCTTCCTTTTACTTCAGTACAAAGTATACTGGTCCTCTAATTTGTATGCCACTTTCACTGCAGATTTGAGAGAATGCTTACTTCAATGACAGAATGACTAAGCAAATTAATTCAATGGCTTTCTTTGAAATTCTATGAATCATAAAATATATTAAATTAAAATATTGGAAACCCTTTCTTCGGCTTTTTTTTTTCCCTACTGCATTCCATCCCATTGGTACGACACACAATCACAATGCATTTGTATGCCTTCCTAATGCCAAATAATTTTCAGGACTGCTTGTTGTTTTCTGAGGCTTCCTTGCCATCCTATATACAGTATTGAAATTACATTTTTGCTGATATTGGCTAGGGAATAGTTTACTCCAGATTTATGACAGGAATGAAATAAACTAACAAAAACCAAACAGCTACATGAATGATACCATATTATATTCATTCTCCAAAATATTGAAAGTGCTCTGTTCCTCTTCAGGTCTTTTTGTCAACAGGTGACAAAGATGGATCAACCAGTGCCACAGATCAGATCATTGGCAAAGCTGGGAAAATCTTGATATTCTGATTCCAAGACTAACAGTGTCTCTTTTGGACACCATCATTATTAGTAGTAAGAGAAACATCAGTATTGCTGTTCTGTTTTTATGAGATTTTATGTTTTCATGTAATCAACATCTGTGATCGGTGGTATGAACCACCATACACAGGGAATTCACAAAGTCACAACTCTCCTCTAGGAAATACCAGCCAGAGAAAGAGAACAGCGGAGGAAGTATGAAGAGTGAGGCAGCAAAGACATTGTCACTCACTGTAGGGAAAAGACTGAGGCAAAAATTAAAGAAAACTGGGAAGTTGTAACAGTACAGAAAAAAAAAAAAAAGGGGGAAATGGAGTTGCTTTTCCTTCGATGGAATGTGGTCAACATGCCCAACTTCTCACACTCAATGTATGTGAAGGGAGGGATGAAACTAACAGTGCAGCGCAGAGAAGAAACTGTCACCAAGCTCTGGTAAAATCATTGCAGAGGATGGAACTCAGTGTTACTTTTTAGCTGATTAGCAGCTAATATGTATTAGCTGCCTATCAAGGGAGATTAGAAGAGGTGTCTTGCTTTTGAACCAGAAACCAAGGTGAAATCACTCTCATCATCTATCATACTCATGCCCATCTCCATCCTAAGGTTACCTCAGATGTAATACTGATCCTCACCTCCATCCCAAAGCTACCTTTTCCAGAGTATAAGCACCCCTCTCTGAGCGTGATGTATGCCTAGAGTCACTCAAGCTCCACCTAGACACAAAGAAATATTATAAGAGTAAGTTAATAATTGTGAGAAGTCAGGGAAGACTCCCTGATAACTGCCAGGATCAGTTGACAAGCTGAACATGTCTTCTCTCCCAGGGAGATTTCTATCGGGTAAGAATTGTATTCTACACACATTGAATTATTATCTCTAGCAAACATTTTTAGGGATTAGAGCTTATCCATATATTGCTTTGAATAAGTTTTTGCAGTCAAATACTATCACCAGCAATCTTTGGACCTTAACCTGTCACAATTCTCTATCATACTAACAAGATTGCTCTGTAAATCGTTTGTGTAAGTCCTTCACAGGTGCTGGCAGTCACCAGCAGTGGGTACCTGGGAGGGGGTCTCTCTTGTGCTGGTGGTGTGTGTCCTTGAGCAGGTTAGTTGAACTGTCCCCATTCCAGTGGACTGCTCAGTGCAGAGTCTCCTTAATGGGATACTGACAAACTGGTTGGGCACAAGGATCTCGGCTTTCCTTAGGTCCTGACACACAAATCAAGCACAAGGAGTTTGAGGAAATCTCCCTTTCCATTCAGCATGGCCTCCTCAAACCAGCAGCCTTATCTACCTTGCAGGTGAGGCCAGACTTCCAGACTGCCAGTCAGCCACAGCTTTGGTCTGTATTTGCTTTACCTCATCATGAATACAAAACTGACTAGAAGGCAATATAAACCTTTTCAGTTTTTGAAGTTGTGTTTTTTGTAGTACACAAAGGCCAAACTAAAGTAAGTCAACTTTTAATACAGATGATGTTAATTAGCCAAATTAGACTGATTAGAATGAATGTTATTGACAGATGCCTCCTGGGTTTCTATCTTGCTTTCAGTTGTAGTCAGTTGGATTTTCATCCATATTCACTACAGGTGTTAAATTCAAAGAACTTGCCCTTCCTGACATCTCTGCACACATCTACCTGTTCTCAGAAAGATAAGTATGGATTGTTGGTTACCTCTGTTTATTTCCAAGGAACAGTGGCTCCTGAATATTTAAGTAACTCCACATTTTATTGTAGCTGTTTGAATTAAAAGCCCTTCATGGGGGTGCTTTGTGTATGAGCCAAGTTTGTCTACACTAATCTCTGAGTCCCAATAAAGTATATTGACCTGCAACTAAGCTATATTAAAAAAAGTCATAACTACTATATTAACCTATTTTTCATGATCAGCTGTTACTAAGTATATTTTTTTCATATTATTTTGTTTTGTTGTCACATTTTAACTTCCACTGAAAGACAAATCAAGTCTATTACAAACTATTAGAAAAGGAAGGGGAAAAAACATGAACAAATATCCAGACAATCAATAGCTGCATCAATATGTTGTATGTCCTATGAGAGCTTTATTCATGTGTTCCTCACATCTAGAAAGGAAAACTTGTCTTGACCAATTGAAAAGTTCTTATTAAAATTATCACTTATGTGAATAATCTCTCCCCTTAATAACTCATTCTTTATATTTGAATAAGAAGATGAGGCCAGGCCAGGCACTGTAGACTGTTGGAAAATAGTGTTCCACAGGATGGAAACATTCTTACCTGAAAGAAAATTGTACTGCAGTAGCAACTGGTAAAACATTATTTTTCACATCATTAGATCATCTATGAAACACTAAAAACATCCGAAAAAGCTTGATACTTTTAACCTTTTTTTTTTTTTTTTGATACAGTCCTTTTCTATGATTTATCAAATTCTGAAGCATCAGCAAGACAAAATGTTTCAAAACAAGAAGAGTATGGTTAATTTGGATTGTACCTGCAGTCACTGAAGTCAGTAAAGCTCCTGATGATCCCACAGTCTGAGGAAAGTATAGTAATTTAATTTTGATAGCCTGAAAGTTCTGTATGTTATTTATTTTAATGAGAAACTGTTGTGTTTTTCTTTGATCTAGTTTTTTCTCCAGGCAGAATTTTACCACTGGTGCTTCATCAAATGTAAACCTTTCCTAGCACTCTGTATTTAGTGTGTGCACAGAAATGTTCTTTATGAGCAAGGGTACTATTCAGTACAGCAAGGTTATGTGTACTATGCTGACAGTAAGTGAGGAGCTTATACCATTAAAAATTCTTATTAAGCTACTTGCATTACCAGTTTAAGAGATTGTGTCTTCCAAAACGGAGAAGTCAGTAGAAGAGACTGTGTAAAAAGAAAAGATATCCAACTCAAAGCAACAATCCCCCAGCCTGATGATGTACATGATCATTTATCTGTCTCCCCTAACAATGCATAAATCTTGACACCTCTTGAAAGCCATAGGGCAATGTGACAAACATTTCAACATGATCAAGATTTTTGCCTGGCATTTTGTAGGTGAATCAGTAAACACTTCTTTCTCCATAAAATTTTGACAGTCTGATGACAAAAATAAAGGATGTTCTGATCATTAAGGAAGTAGAAGGACATTAAAATTCAGACTGAATATTCTTGTCAGACTCAAATGGTCTAATGTGGCTTGAATATCTGGCTTGATACCACACTATCTTAATTTATTAGTAGTTAGTCCCAAAGAGAGGAAAAGTGATCAGTGTATGAGGAATACTAAGGCAGAGCAGTAATTAAAATGCTGCATTAAATGTCAGTGCACACAGGAGCGTTTTGTACTTGGGCTGTTTTACGTTGCAATTTTTCCTTCTTTTTCTGTGCACCAAGATCCTGATAGAAGTAGTTATGAAGAAACTGAGTTAAAGGTAACAAACCTTGACAATCCTAAAATATGATTTCATGAAATGTAAAAATTGCTGATAGTAGTGCCAGAATATTTTAAGGTTTTAAGATTAGATCCATGTCATTATTTGAATGGTGTTAATGGCAGCTTAACTATGTAATTTATGACTTTGTGTTCTAAGAAAATGACAAATTAGTTTCTGCACTGTTGATCTTCTGTTTATCTTTTTCTTCATAACTTCTTGACATCAAAGATAGGGAACACCTCAGGATTTTCTTTTTGCTATTAACAGCACAGGAAAAGGTGGGCTTGGAGTCAAAATAGAAGAAAAGTCAGGATATACACGGCCGGTATGGTTTTGACCAAAGAACAAACCCCAAACATTCAAGGAAAAAGGTCAGCTCATTCAAACATAAGCGTTTCAGCAAGAATACAAATATTAACAAAAATGTAAAGAAACAAACCTCACCCCCCCAAACCCCCAAACCACAACTTCACAGGTCGACCTAGGCAGTCAAGACATACTTAGAAAAGAATATGTGACTAGAATGACAAGGTAAATGGTATTTTATCCTTTGTGAGGAAGAGACAAGATCTCATTACCCAGTGTTCAACTTAGACTTGACATGATTTTGCTTTGTTGGACAATGAAATTCTGACTTCGGCTGAGATACTGGTGAATAGAAGAAGAAAGTAAAATCCTTGATTTTTTTTCTAGTAGTGGTTCAGCATTCACCACAACAGTTTTATGACCTTAGCCAATCATCCAAATATTAGATTTCATTTAACCTTACATCATTTCTAGGAATAGTAATTTCAATCTGATACCGTATCTTAAAAAAATCACAGAAATCACAGTCCTTGCAACATTTTTAACAGCTTTTAAAGTACTTTGGGAAAAAAAAAATATGACACCAATTTGCTTTCATCATGGGAGCAATATTAGAAGTTTTGTCTGAGTGTAAATTGTATTTTTCTACCAGTCATTGATGGGGATAAAAAAGTTTTTGAGAGTAGAATTATTTTTTCCAGATACTCTCTGATTAATAAAAGGTATTTTAAAAGAAATGGTTTGGGAGTGTAATGTTTAAATAAACATATAATTTTAGAAAATATGTGTTCATGTATGAGGAGTGTTAGCAACACACCACTGTGGCTTCAAATGAGACTTTTTATCTTATTTCCAGAAAATTCTTACACTGATTTCTTCATTCATTGTGTTTGATTAGATATATAAGGCTTCAAATAAAGATTCCATTACAATCTTGCGTCATATAATGACAAGTTAAATCAAGTTTTTTCAGCCAATATATTTCTGTAGGCTATTGTGTGGTCTAAGGTTTCAGAGATTTTATGTGCCATAGGGAAAGACTTTTTCTTTCTTTTAGGAGAAAAGCTAAATTATAGTAACAAAGTACAGCCTATGTTATGTAGATTTATTTTCACTCCCTTCATGCAGAAAATAGATTATATTGTATAGTGAGATTCCCCTAGCTCAAAAACAAAAGTTAACGAAGACATTTATTAAAAAAATCAGTGAAAAATATGATGCACTTTTAACTGCATTAAAAATGAACTGAAGAATAATTCTTGGTGTGAAAGGAATCATTCTGGGATGAAAATATGGGATGAATTTAGGATGTATCTGAGAAACTTTGATGTAGGTCTGGCAAACTTAAGAATGGCATAGTTAAAAAAGCAATTTGTAGAGCTCTTGGCATCTTGTAGACTTTCCTGTTTCTGTCAAATAAATAAAGTGACATTTCTATCTTTAGCAATTCACTTTTAGAGTCACAGACCAGTAAAAGCATATTTGACCCCTTCTATTGCTAATGAGGTGAAGACAATGATGCCTCAAGACAGTATTATTCTACATAGATTCCAAAGTAGACAAAAAACTTGTATGTAAAAAATTAAAATCAGTCACATGACGGACTGCAACCAAGAATTTACTACTAGATTTGATATGGGTAATTGTGTTCACCTTTCAAATCTTTAAGGACCTTAAAAGCCGATGTAATTGTATGCTTTATTTATATTTATTCCCTTTTCAGAATGACACTATGACATTCCTTGATATCATACAAGAGTATTTGTCCATAAAAATAAGACGCTGTAATTATTTTATTTTGTAACATGTTTTCATTAAAATCTCTAAAAGAAAAAAATGATAGGAAGCATTTTTTATTCATTATTGCTAGCACCTGAAGGGTAAACGGAAAAAATTGAGAAACAACCTTAAATGAAAAGGGACATTGTGATAAATCATCTCTCTCCCTTTCAAAACAACAAATAAAAGAGTAAAAAGGAAGTTTGTTTTTTTTCTTTCTTCCTTAATTCTTAGAGAATAGGAGAAATTTCAGTTGGTACCATCAAAGTTCATGAGTGATTGTACTAAGCAACCACCAGAACTAGAAGGCTTAGGAAGGCCTGTGATGTGTCTTAGTGGGAAGAGCAAGTACACTAAGTTTATTCTTTTGAATAAGGAATATGAGTCAGAGTGTCCATTGTTGCAATCTGTTGAATTCAGATTTCACACTGGTCAAAACAGAGTAAGAAGTCTTTACCTTAAGTATTGAAACAGATTAATTTTATGTAGGGGTGGGTATTTTAGTAGAAGTTTTAAAACTTTTCCAGATTTTTGGAAATCTCAATTTAAAATAAACCTATTCAAGTGGCATATGGCAGAAGGAAAGACATGTTATTCCACTGTAAGATGGGAGTGATTGCAATGTTAGACATATTTTTTTAATCTAGATTTGTGGCCTCTAGTTAGATACTGAAGCTCTTCAGAAATTTAAATAAATAAATATGATTGGAAGTCTTTTTAAAGGGTTTTTCTAATTAATTTGCCCAAATATTTTCATTACCTTTCCAGGAAACAGAAAAAATATTTTACATTTTATACTCTTTAGTCAGTTTAGTCAGTTTATGCCATTCAGCTATGCAGCATAAATAGGACTCAATGAAAGAATTTCAATCAGATTACAAACTGTAAAAACCCATAGTAGTGGTGATTTTTGGTGAGCATTATATAGTATATGTATTACACACACCCTTATGTATATGCTGCATTAATCTGTCATCAAATATAAGGGATTTACACCTTCCTTTCTTACTGCAACAATACAATAATAGGCAAGCATGTAGAATGTAACAGCAAACTTAATTAAATTGGAACTGTGCACCAGAAAACATATATATGCAAGAATTTTTATGGTGTCAGAATAAAGACTATTTTTTTCCTGTAAAAAGCACATTAAAAAAAACCCTCCCTAACACAGTTTCCCAGCAATGGAGGTTTTGGGGATTTTTACAGATACAGAAGGTGGAAATTGGAAATTGGGCTGTTTACTCTAAACCACATTTAAATCTTCTGTGAATGTTATGTGCTAAAATCAGCATTTTTGACATCTTAATACAAATGCATGAATTATCTTCCCACAAAGAACAAGGAGATTAATGAAAAACTGTTCTCTCAGAACCTTGCTGATTTAATACCTGCTTAAATTCTGCAGCATATCTTGCTCTCATTAAACTGTATACACATGGGTTGGGGTGTTTTTTTTCTATTTTTTAATATTTTTATTGAAAATCTTACATGTATGACTAAAAGTCATGGACGATATCTTTCAGTTCCATTACAAAATCTGTCATATATATATATATGCCTATATATATATATTTCATACAACTAGAAGCAAATCTACCAAATTATGAAACAATGATTGTCTATTAAAATGTAACTCAAATTAAGCATGTTGTAGATGATTAAAATTATTTTTCTCTTCTGTTGGAGCTGAAGGCCACTTTCACATAGTTAATTGATAATGTTGGGCTGCAGAAATTACAAAGCCTTGATGACAGTTTCCCATTCCCCAGCCTCACATCACTCACACATTAGGATTTCAGTACAAGGATCCTTCTCTCAGAAACAAGTACTTTTAGAGTGAGCATCATCCTCTGTGGAACACCTTCTGTTCACAAACACAGTTCTGTAAACAATTCTATGTATCTCTCAGTAATGCAGGCAGGTCAAGTACTTTCAAGTGAGGTACGAGCAAAAAATTTGCAGGAACAGATTCTAATTTAGGAACTCATCTACATTTTACCTAAAACAAACAAACAAACAAAAATCTGAAATAATATCTAAACCCACTATTTTACTTGAATATATGTCTTATTATCTAGTAATAAAACATGAAAGATGAAGTATAAATATTTTCAGAATCATAAAAAAATTGTCTTATTCTAAGAAATCCTACTTCAAAATCATACAGTATATTAACCAACAACAGTTGTCCTTCTGTTTTGGCACTCCTGAACCAGCATAGAAATTATGTGTAGTGACTTAACACCTTGGGGAAATAATACTTATGTGCAGCAGGATCTAAAGACTGCTGAAGTTAATAGTATAACATTGCTTAACATAAGAAAGAAATAGAAAAATCTTTTACTGCGATTCATCAGCAGCAAAAGAGAAGGAGAAGCAGAAAAGCAAGGTGTTTACAGTCTTTGAAGCATATAGCATATTTAACCTTGAAAATTAAATCTTGCATTAAAGACACTCCCAGCTACCTCTGCAGTCTTCTTTCAAAAAATTCAATGTACAAATATTTTCTTTAAATGTCTCAGACTTGGTAATGGCTCAGAAGAACAACTGCACATCCTTGGAGCTGCTCTCCTTTCTGTGGGAGGAATGGTGGGTGGCATTGTTTACTGTAATTTCTCCACTTCCATGCTTCATTTCCTACGTTTATCTGAGACTGGAGAAAAATCAGCATGTTCTGACAAGTCTAAAACCATGAGGCAGTAAAATGGACCTGAATTTAGTGGAGATTGGCGTTCCAAAATAAATATAACACTTTATGTCAAACTATAATAAAAAAGGATAAATTCTCCTGTACAAATCAGAAGAGAGAATAAAAAATAGCAAATAGATAGCAACACCTTTTCTGTACCTACATGGGCATCACAAAACTTCCCAGCCATAAGACTACATGTCCATATTTATTGTTTTATGTGGATTTTAAGATACTTTGTAAGTGGATGATACACTGTGGAATTTCATAGTACAAACAATAATTTCTCAAAAATTACCCAGAAAATTACAAAGATTTCTAATTAAATAGTTCTGGGAACAAACAGGGAGAAACAAACACACAAAAAAAATTTCCTGGGCCTTTGTTTGTTTTCATCAGTCCTTCTGCTCTTGTTCTAGTAAGCTGTGTGCACACAGCAAAGAAAATTTACTAAAAAAAACCCCTCTTTCCTGTGTAAATACCATGTTTTGTAATATTGAATTTATTTATATACTTGAAAATTTATTTCTTCTTAAAACAGAAACTCTGTATTCATCATATAGCAATACTGTGAAGGCATCTACAGAGTATCACCAGCTCACTGAGGTGACTGTATAACATATTCTTGAAAGTGAGTTGCCTCTGCAGGTATTTGAGGTTTGCTATCTATTTGAACATGGCTGAGCATTTCATTTTATCAAAAATGCCACCAAATGCTCATATTCTGTGTGGTCAGTGCAGTCGCCAGGACAAGTCTAATGAAGATATGTTCCATCAAGGCAAAAAAAAAAAAAAAGGCAGCAAAAAAACAAACCTAAAATTTAAAAAAATGGAGAAATATTTACAACTTTTCTCAGTCTGTTAGGTTGAGTTCACTGTTTTAATATTCTTCAGTGCATTTTCAGAGAAAGGTTCCAAGGCTAGGAGTATAGGCAGTCTGGTCCGGTCCCATACATGTCTGCAAGCCTTTTAAAACGAGGGCCCCAGTCACTGAGGTAATCGTAGTTCTGGTCAGAGTTTGAGCTGATGGAATCTAAAGAGCTGAGCGACTCCGCCACCGAGCCGTTCCCCTCAAAGGCGTACGTCTGCAGGGAGTCGTAGGGCGGCGCGCAGGGGTCCACGTCAGCCTCTTTTAGTCTCTCCCAGATAAATTCCCTAAAAATGACATTATCCGGGATACTTTTAAAGGTTGGTCTGCTCAAGAACTGAATCTCAGGTGTCACGTCCCTTCTGGTCTTGGTGTCTCGCATGATGTTGAGGTTCCTCAAGGCAGCCATGTCAAAAGCCTCTGTGTCTTCTTCTCCGCCACCCTCATCATCGTACCTGACGATGTTTTCTCTGATATCTCTCTCTTCATCAAAAATTAGGGGCTCTTTTTTCCGTCGCCTCATGGTGACAATCAGCAAGACGAGAACTGGAACAAAGGAAAACTAGAGTTTTAGCACTGCTGAAGTTTTCTCATACTTTTCCTGATGTAGGAAGTACTCATTATCTTACATGGCAAAGACTCACGGAAATAGCAGGCAATTTATGCAGTTAGATGTGAAACGTAGCAGATTATGAAATAATGTTGAAACCATAAGCTTTTTAGATGCTAAATAATCTATTTCCCAAACCATTCAGGATTAGCATCTTCATCTCTAATTCTAATATCCTATATTGTTTGCTAAACATAATATTTCAATAATGGTATAGTCTGACTATGACAATCTAACAGACAAGAAATTATAATAATTAAAAAAAAAAAAAAAACACCAAAAAAAAACCCAAACAAAAAAACCCCACACCTATTCCTGAGCTCTTAAGTGCCCAAGGAATAAAAGCACTTTTATAAACTGATCCAAGAGAATTTAAAAACCATCGTTTGGGAAGTGACTGAATTAAAGTGTATAACCAATATCTACTGAATAAAGTTTAAAAAATTTATATTGGAAAACACCAAATTTTTACGCAATGTGTAAAATAAGACTGTCTTAGTCTATGGAATAAAACCACCTCTATATTAGATCTCACCTTCCTGAAACATGCTAAGTACTGCAATTGAGATTTATGCCTTACATTTAATGAGAACTGGGTTAGAGTTTACTGGATGTACCTATACTAGAAATATAATTTCTTATTTAATTTTAACTCTTAAAGTTTAGTTCAGCTTGAAAGCTAATACTAAAATGCAGTGGCAGCCAAAAGCATTGCATTAAACTAGCTCAAGGCTCCTCTTGTGCTAATACAGTTTTGGTACTGAAAAACCCCTGGTGACACACAAAATATGGTACCAATACTACGAATATTACACCCATCTGTGGGACATGATGGAGTGTGAATCATCCTCCTAGAAAATAATTAATAATATATTGTAGCATCTGGATAACATTTGCTGAGTTAATGGCACTCCTAGGAAATCACAGGCACCACTATGATTGCAAAAATAACAGTACGTTGAAAAGTGTCATTCCTCATTTAATTAATCTCTTCTGATTTTATGATTATTTTTCATATTAAGCATATGTGATCATATGCATTGATAACATTTTTAATCTTTATTTAGAATGCAAATTAAATGTTGTAGAAACATATGGAAAAGCAAAAGCTAAAAGAGGATAGAAATAAAATTAAGCTTGAGGTTCCCTAGGTAGTCTCAAATGAGGCCTCTACAAACTGCATGATGCAGGACTACCATTCTTGAAAGGCTTTTCATGGAGGAATCTTAAAATCACTATCAATCTAAGCATTGTGAGGAATGACTTAATATTAGGATCACTTGGCTAGAATAAACCAGCAACTTGTACATGCAAGAAAGCTGTATATATCTACAATTTGGAATTGGCTAAAGCCAGAAATGCCCTTCTGCACTATTTTTATTTCCCTTCAGAGCCACACATGTCTAAAAATAAAACTGCAACTACATTTTTTGCCCCTAAAATTTTTGACAAATATATTAGGCAACAACTTTTTCCTCTTTTCTCAGTAGCTACCAAGCACATATCCAATAATCCATCTACTAATGGACGTCTCATGACTCTGTTACTACATAATCAGCATCATCCTTTTTTGCCCCTGGCATCTACCTGATTCATCCTTTATGTATTGAATTCAGAAGCCACTAGTTTGGGGCATTTTGCTTTGAACAATATTTACATAAGCAGTCTAATAATATGAAACATTGACCTTTAAAATGACATTTGTGAAATTTCGAAACATTCTGATATTTGTATAATACAAATTAAGCTGTAAATTATACGGCAGGGAACATAAAATTGTCATCAGATACAACTGCACACCCCTCAATGTTTTTCTTTATTGTAAAAGATATTTAAAAGTGAAATTAGCCTGCTAGCAGTACAAATAGCTATTTAAACCAAGATTTCTATTGACATAACTTCTTAATTATTATTCTTAACGTTTACTGCCACTTTTTTATTGCCATATAAGTAAGCAGCTAATAATTTTCTTTACTGAAGTGTAAATGCATTTTTATTCTACTGTCCCTCTTAACATACTTCATGTTGAAAGTTAAAGACATGCTAATAAGTGTAAAATAAGAAACTTAGTAGGAAGGTCTGCCTAAAGGTACAATAAAAATCAAGATACAATGAATGTTTTATATAGTGTTCCTTCTACCTCTCACACTTGCTTGAAGCCAAGAAAAATACGGAGTCTTTCTAAAGGTTAAATATTTTAGCATTTAGATGACTTTATAAGATTATTAATTTCTAGCCTTTCAACAGCCGTGAACAATAAAGTTTAACCTCTAAATGAACAAAGCTTTAGCTGCATTGCAGGAACTGCAGAGATGAATACGAGCCCTAAACAATTTTCACTGCTATCTAAATCAAATGCAAATGGTTTCAAAGTTTTTTCATTTCTCATTAAGTCATGGTGGGTTTTTATTTCCTACATTTATGACAAAAGCAGAGATTAAGTTAGCAATTAGGGACTGTATGAACTTCTAAAAACCTAATTTCATGATTCTTAGCAAAGAAATGATACAGTGGAAAACCTTTAGGCACGTATGTGTTGCACATTGAGGGCGCTAGATTGGCTCTATACTGATACACCCAACTCATACTAAGGAGGCGAAATGACAACGCAGATTTCATATGTGATGTAACAAATAAACAAGTCAATCGATAGTTTAAGCAGCTAATTATAAAGACTTAATAACCAGAATTAACAAGGACAGATTTAAATTAACCTTGTAATTCCTCTGATTTACCTGAATTTTTAGAAATATTGATTTCCTTTAATAGGTACAATAGCCAAGAAAAAAAATTGTCTTTATATTAGCTGTGGTAATACACAATTTTATCTTTGTGTCTAGTATACATTTAACGCTAATATTTATCCTTTCAGTACACCCAATTCAGTCTTTAAACAAACACCTTTGAATGCAAGAGTGAATTTTTGCTTTGCCACTTTTCACTGTGCTTTCTGGAATTACCATGAGATCTCCATTTTGGTATGATCTGGTAATAAGTCAGCTTTCGTTCACCCGAACATATTTCTGTGGTTTAGTAATAATTTTTCCTTTTGTACTCAAGGCAACTGCAACGTAATTGTAAGGAAGCCATAAAAGTCGTGAGACACCCTGAGGGAGAGGGCTACATGCAGAGCTGCACAAAAGGCACAGAGCTCAATCACAAGCATTACCATGCCTTGTATACACTACACCCCCAAGCCAGGAATTTACTATAGCAATAAGCTGCAGCAGCAGCAAGCAGATCTGCACACTGGGTTATGCCTTAGGTGTGTCATGATTCATAAAGCTGATGACTGGAGATCCTTAGCCATCTAAGCAGCTCACTAATAACCTATTTAGTTGTACCTTGCAGTTGCCAGTACAGTCAGCTAAGATTTGGGGATTACAGAGGCCAAGACTCAGGAAACTTGAATTTAATTCCTACTTAACAAGCTTCACCTATACCTGTTGTTTAATCAGTTTGGACTGATATTTGCTAAGTGACTGTGACCTTTAAATACCCACACTGAGTGACCCTAATCTGCTCCCCTTCAGAAAACAGCTTCTGCATTTCATATTCAACCGCTTTCTGGAAGTGTTGCTTTGGGTACCCCCAGTTAAATGTTTTCTCCCAGTTACACATTTATCACTTTTAAACCTGCAAGGCCAAACTCTACACATATTACATAGTCATATTCTGTACACGTTATACCTATTTAGAAAATAGGATTCTTATGACTAGAACTGTTTCTTCTTGTTTACAACTCGCAGTTATGTGTTCTGATTTAATTTGGGTTTTGCAGGTATTTTGATAATGATAACAAATTTGCTGTCTTTGAACTGAAAAAAATTATTTAAAATCAACTTTTATCAACATATTATTCATGTAAACTCTAGTACCATGACAACTGGAAGCTTTCTTCAGCCTTTCTAAGAGAATAGGTGACACTAATAGATTTTACTCAGAAGTATGAAAGAAAAAAATCATGAAAAAATATTGTGCCAATCTAGCTTTCCACTGCATCAATACAAAGAAAATACTTAACCTCTCAAATGTGATTAGGTTATCTATAGGTGAATACTCTCTCTGTGTGATTTTATGTAAATATTTTATGCTAAACAGTTGTTACATAGCAATTACTGTTTCTGGAAGATGCTAACTGTAAAACAGGTTACTTTGAATTACATTACCATATAATTTTCAGAAAAGTTAAAAAAATTCCTACTTACTTTTCTCAAAATTATGTGGAGTCCAAAATTAATCAAACTACCTTTTCATATCGTTTGTACTATTTTATGGATTTTTTTCTTTGTGTAAAACTTAGCCTTACTGCATAATTGAAAAGCTATTTGATTAAGTAAAAAAGTACTGAAATTTTCTTGTGAAATAAAATCTACAACTTAAATTCCATCAGTCAGTATGAAGATAGAAAATAATTTTGTTTTAAAATGTTTTAAACTTTTAAAAATTATTTTAGTTTAAAAGAATAATCCATACCATGTTATATACAATAATCATAGAAGAGTGTGATGTAATAATATTCTTCCTTCTTAGAGCCACTGAAAACATTGTGCTTATCTAAAATTGATTGGTTAATTAAGTAAAAGTAGAAACACAAAGAAATCCCACTGAGACAATTTGGATCTTGGAAAAGACAAATGGTTATCATATCATATCCCAGCCATAGGGATGTATGGGGCAAGATCAAAAAGTGTATCATCCTAACTTTAGGAAAGTAAGATCTGGTTCATAATTCAAGACACTAGTGCCAGAATGCATGTATTCATTCCATCTATGCAAATTTCATCTGTTCTCTGCTTTACAACTGGCACCCACATTTAATATGACATTGATTAATGTGACCGGATTAGCACTGAGTGTTAAACTTGGGTTAGGAAAAGATATTGATCCAGTAGACTGTATCTTCTTTTCACTGTTAAAGTCTTACATAAAAATGTGCATCACTCGTTGCAGTCCTGGAACCACCTGCCAACAGCTGAAACCTGTTTTTTATGGTGTACTAATGGATCTTCAGCATATTTCTCAGGAATTAATGCAGAGTAGAAGGGGAAAAGTAAATTCCTAGAAGTACCACCACGCAGCTGGTCCCAGAAAATATACTTGTAGCAGAAAATATATTCTTGCAAATGAGAGAAGAAGAAAGGCTCTGGGACCAGATAAGCAGCTGGGTTTCACTGGGCATCAGAGATGATTAGGTGCATCTTCCTTGTGAACACCAGCAGGTGGCTGAGACTAAAACAGGATACAGTATCAAAATGCAGTACTCAAAGCCAGGGTTATCATACAAACACAGCTTAACCTGCTCCTGCAGCTTTGAACTGTATTCAAAAGGAACAGTTTAGACTGGAAATGACGATGGATCATACAAATCTCTTTTTGGATAAACAACATTGATGCCTTCAGTCCGATGACTCTGGAAACCCAAAGTCTTTGACAAAATAAAATCAGTGGTGAGGTTGTAATAACGCAAGATTTTTTACCAAATTCTTGTTCAGAACACCTGAAAAATAACTGGAATAAAAGCTCAGGTATGTTGGTTTATTGATTGTATTTCACCCCTGGTGAAGAATAAAAGAAGAATGAGCAGGTTATTTGGTGCCAACACTCTGTGTATCCACTCAGTGCTCTTTTTGAAATCCTACTGCTTCTACTTAAGAAAAGTTTATGACCAGACCAAGCTGCCTGGTACCAAGCAGTTTCCTATCTAATCTTCAGAAACTCCCTTCTCATGTATAACAAAAATGGTGACATTTAATTTTGGGATCAAATGAATTGCTATGGTTACTGTATTTTTCTTCCTAAGTATATTGGACTGAAGTTTAAAGTGAGTGTTTTTTCACTGATACTAATGCCAGTTGATATAAGGGAATATTTTTATGTCTTTCTGAACTCTAACATTTAGTTTCATGTCCAAATAAAGTTCATTTGTGTACATAAATTGTCTAGAAATGCCACATGAAAAATGGTATTTAAAAATGTTCATTAAAACTTTTGGCAATAATTCCCTTCCATTTTTTAAACCTAGGCCTAACCATGTGTTGAGTGAGAATAAAGTCTTACGGTGTTAGATTTTTTTTTATGTCACGGAGATGGAAAACTTTAGAAATGCCACCTCCTATATATATATATAGCTACTGAGTAAGTTGGTTGAGTTCATTGCAGAGGTAGTGATTTTTATTACTCTGTAAAAAGGTATGCAACAGGTTTTTCATTTTGTAGTCCCTTAGAAATATTTTAGCAGAAGGAACATTTCCTTCTAATGGTTTCCAGCGACATGAATCAGAGTGCGAAAGAAGACATGGTGGAAATACTGCCATCAGCAGAAGTTTGGACACAAGTCTCTTGACTTGACCTATCCAAATTGTCTTGTTAACAGTGACAGATAAAACACTGGGATTATACCAACATAAGAAGACTGTGGTCTTCTCCCTGTCCTTAGACTGGTATGTACAGTCAGGGAACAGAAAAATCACTTAATTGAGAGCAACACTGGCGAAAAAATCTTGTGTGTTTAACCAGGTACCCTTGTTAACACAGGAATTTTCAGACAGAAAGCAAAACTTCACTTTTCCTCACCTTATCTTTCATCTCTATTTCTTGATTTCACCCCTTACTCTCCCATTTATTGTTTAATGACCAGGTATTACACGAGGAATGCTAGGCAAACTAGGATGTTGACACTATTCCACTCTTTTCCACTGCCTTTTATCCAGTTGCAATTTCACTGCTTAACATAAAATCCAGCTCTGCTACCATTGCAGGAATAACAAAAGATCACTCTGCAGATGATGTCAATTCATTATGATTCTCATAAGTAAATTGCATCTGTTGTATTTTCTGAATATCTTTTGTTCTGTGCAAATCAATAAATATTTACAAGGAGTTATGCCTGTGGAAAAGGGACATACTGACACTGGTTATATGGTGAGTATACTAAACCAAGTACTTCTATAAACTGCATTGTCTATCTATTAAATATTGCATTTGATGCAAGTCATATTTCCTCTCTTTTACTGTTATTTCTTATAGCTGTCCAGAGACAGCTTGATACAGAAACGAAGTATCTAAATTGATAATCCATCTAAAGGGTTTTTTTATGATAATGATACAAAATGCTGTGCTTTTTTGAATACTATCTTTGCCTGTTCAGAGAAATCAGGGCAGAGGGGAATGTTGAGGCTTATACACACATATCTTTTGCTACGATGCATTTAATGGAAAATAGGGTTAACAGAAAGAAGACATACCTAGCAGTGTCAAGACACAAGCCAGTATTGCTATCAGGGCTCCAGTGCTGAGTCCTGCAGGCAAGATGTATGCTTCTGCATTGCATGTCTGAGCAACACCATCCGCATCGCAGTCACAGACCCTGATGGTGAGAGTATTAGTGCTACTAAGAGAAGGTGATCCACTGTCCACTATGAATATTGGCAGGTAGAAAACAGACTGCTCCTGTCTTCGAAACCCATTTCTTTTGGTTAATACTGTTGCAGTATTATCTAGATAAAGGAATAAAAAGACAAATTATAAAATATGTGACTTTTCTAAAACACAAACCTATAAATACCATAGCCTTCTACTTAAAAACTTCATAAAAACATTCATATTATTTCAACAAAGTTACCTCTCCCAGTCATATATTTTTGAAGCTGCAGAGGTAAGATCAACTGAAAAATCACACACAACTAAACAAGAAGATTTCTGTTTTCAACAAAAGAATATTTCAAAAATGCAGAGATCCATTTGTTTTTAGTGAAGCTCATATTTTCAGTATCTGGATAGAAAGCTAAAGAAGAGATCATTACAAAAGGAAAAAAAATATCTTTCAGTGATCAGATTAGATATCTAAATACATGTTTCCAGTTAATTTACAAGCACCTATTTCAACTATTTACAGATATAGATACCACATTAATGCAAGCAGCGACCATATTAATCAGACAATAGATTCTGAAGATCAATTGAATACCTTTTTGAATGCAAAAAAATTTCCAGTCCGTGCACAAACAAGGTAATTGTGCATGCACCAAAGACATGCTGCTGTTTTTAGACTCTTCTGAGGTTCAAGATGGCTGTTATAATCAGTCTAAAATGTATAGTCTGACACTGGTCTGAGTTATGTGATTAGAAAGCTTGTGCATTCAAGAAGATACCTGCAAAACTCACTGTGTACAACACAGACTGAGAGCTCCTGAGAGATAGGGAGTTACATCCCTCAGGATGTATAGAAATGTTCATTCAGTTGGTCTGTCTATCCATCTACTTTCCTATCTATCCAAAGACAGATATATTGCTAGTCAGTAAAGTTACCTTATTGTGTCACCTATTATGATCTATCTGGCAAAATATGCAAACACCTCCTGAGATATAATATCACATGAGAAATGCATGAAACTAACCAATGTCAAATGAGGCAGGTGCTGCTGTGTCTTGTACCTCCACTGATTTTATAGGCATAAAAAAAAATCTATTAATCTATTACTATTTTTATCAATTATAAGTTCTTTGGAAGAGGGTCTCTTTTCATTAATTACTTTAAAATTCTCATTATGTCGGGTTTCTGAACAGTCCTATTCTAATGCACTCTGATTACTTTGGTCATTGCTACTCTTGGAGTCTTCAGTTTTAAACTGCAAGCTGTTAGAAAATGAAATGCAAATGAAGAAATTAAGCATTTTATGAACTACATGTAAGGTAAGGCAATGAGGAGCTGCATGAAAGAACTTTATTAGGTCACACATTATACTTGCTGAATATTATTCAAAGTCTGCCTGTGCAAACAGTGTCCTTCAGTGTCCATATGTTTGTTTTTCTTGTTTTACTAATAGGACGACTTTGTAGCTCTGGCTAAGTACTGATCCATAAAGGAGCAATGCAAGAGCAATACCCTGTCTATTTAGTTCTGTTTGCTACAGCTAATAGCTAAACTGCCTGACTTGTGCCCAGCTGCTGCACTGTGCAGTGCAACTAATGAGGGCAGTAATTAGAGCGTGTTCTCAGATACTTTAACTAACAGAAATGGGATGTCAGTGGGAGTCTTTGAGGAAACAGTCATAAGAAGTCTGTGCAAAAATTATAGGCAGCTTTTTTTTTCAAAAGGATTCTTCAAAAATGGATATACTTAGTTATTGGAAAGATATGTTTTTCTAAAAACAAAACAAAAAAAATCCCCACAAATCACAAAATATTTCTGTCTATCATGCACTTATTTTTTATGCCCTAAGTTATATTAATAAGACAAGAATTCCTGGACATTTTTCAGTCACTGCCCCAAGGTTAAATCTAATTTAGATAAAAATCTATAAATACAGGGAAAAATATGAAGACTGATTGATGGGGGGGGGCGGGCAGGGGGGAGGAAAGATTTAAAGATTTGCTGCTGCTCTGTTTAAGGCTCAAGGTTTAAATGATTCTAAGAATAGCTTAATTCCTTTGACAAATAGTCTACAGATAAAATTGTTTGGCAGGCTGATTGTAGTTTATGTCCTTACCAGAACAGATGTTTATATAATAAGCATGCTGTACTGAAAACGGAAAGTGCTAGTGGTAAATATTTCCCAAATCAAAATTTTCTTACCTTTGTTGTCCTGCAATGTAAAATTGTGGTTATTTGCTGCCTCTGCTGTTAAACTGAAGTAGAACTGATGGCCATTTGGTGGGTCATCCTTATCAATTGCACTAATTTTTTGGATCACCTGTTTTGAGATACATCAGGTTTTCATTGAAGCATATGTGCATGTACATTACATAACCCCTCTGTTACCTATCAAAATATCAACACTCCCTCAAGTTCTAATCACCTTGCATTTTGATTTTCTAATCTCCTAAGCAAGTAGGGACAGTTAATGTGTGACTCAACTCTACCTGTCTGAAATTTATTGGCCAGTGCAATGCTCTGCAAGGTCTGGAAGAAAGTTATTCACCAGAGCTTGGAGTAATAAACTACATAGCAGTGGAAGAATTGTGTCTTCTGGACAGCTCTTAGTGTAGTTATCAGTAACTGCAATCAATGTTTAAACCTTCCCAAGGAAACTGTGATGTTTTTGAGCATGTGAATTCATGTCCTTTTTTTTTTTAACATAATGAAAAAACAGAAAGGTTTTTTATGATTATTTTTCTGGAATTTCATTACTTTTTTTTCATTTCATTTTCTAAAATTCTGTCAAAATCTACCTCTAAAGTAAGTGTCATCGCTGCTTTAAATCCACAAAAATTGGAAACTCCAATTCCCTGGTCCAGTTCTGATCAGAGCACAGGGAAAACAGAGAGGTACAACAATAAGAGCATGCATAGTCTGTATTTCTCATGAACACAAGCTAATAATCATTTTGGGGTTTTATCAGAATTTAAATTATGAGGAAATTTTGAAATGTGCAGTAAACATCTAGCACAGGAAGGACAATACCAGGAAAAGGAACAAAAGTGCAAAGTGTTTCAGGAAATATGTGGGATCTCTGCAGGTGCAACATCTACTAGTCTTCTGGAAATGGGAGGAGAGACTGACAAAGTACAAGTATTTTGTTAGGTCCTCCAAAATAGGGAGGAAAAGGCCAAATATGAAGGACACGAAGGACAAACAGCAAGTGATAGATTTAGTTAAGTCTAGGATCACGTGGAAGATATTCAGGTAGAAGAAAATATGGGAATAAAAAACAGGAATATATTCCCCTTGTGAAACTGTGTCCTTAAGGGCCATACATTCTAGGGGGATTAAAAGTGTGCACTCATTTTTGGAATGGTGGATATTTAGTCTCAAAATAACCTTTGTGTTACTGCTTCCCACTTTCCACAAAAATTAGGAAGAAAAATAGGTTCTCTAGTATTATTCAAAATTAGGTGAGTTAAGCAAAATTTATTAGTTATACAAGTAAGAAAGCCAGAGATTTTAACATTACTTTCAGCCAACAATTTTTATACCTGTATCTTTCTTACTGGTTGCTTGCACTGTTCACCAGAGCCTCATTTTTATTGTTATAAGATGATTTTTATTTATTTAAAAAAAAAAACTTGAAAGGCTTTCATACGGAGCGGCTGATTTTCTGGTAAAAGTAAACATAAAACCTATCAGGACATACCTGACCAGGCTGAGCATTTTCACAGACAGTTGTCTCATACTCCATGGCAAACTCAGGGGCATTGTCATTGATGTCTAGAATTGTGATGGCTACATAGCCTCTCCCAATCTGTGCTGGATTCTCTATAGGAAAAATTCCAACAAAACAATTAAGAGTAGATCCTTGCACTTTATTCTGATAATGTCATTATCATTTTCATTGGCATTCTTCTTTTGGATATGCATGTCAAATCAATATAATTCTTCAGTCAAATACAAAGGAAGCTCTTGTCTTGATCTTCTGGACTAATATTTCTGTACTCCAGCTGCTTCCTACGATTAACCTACGATTTTACTCTCAAGATAAACTTGAAATCTAACTCACTAATCATGGCATTGAATCCAATCACATGGGAGGATAACAGCAACATGATGTAAAATCATCACCAAGCTAGCCAGAACATCATTATTCATACTGGAAATAGCGTGATTATTATGGATTAAACATTTTTTTCTTTTTTTTTTTTTTTGCTGAAGTTTAGATGGATCAGTCTATTAAGAAGTCAAACCCCTATTTTTTATCAGTTGTATAAGATAAAAGAAGAATGCTTCAGAACTTCATTCTGAAGCAGATCCCAAAGTACTTCAAATGAACACACAACTTATTTCAATACTGTCATTAACATGCTGAACACCTTAAATATGAACCACATCCTAAACTGATGCATATCTCTAGCTAAATTATGACTATGTTCAGTGTCCAATGTCATCATTTAACCTTAAACAGTAATTTTTTTTTTTTGGACTAAGCATAGGGGCATCAGTGAGTACAATACTTATTTTGTTTTTGCAATAATTATTTTGCTCTTTTGGAGCAGGGAAAAGAGTTATTATAATCATTTTCTACCAAAAATGTTGATATTAGTATTACCATAGGACAAAATGAAAAACTTTACAAAACTCCAAATACATATCTATCTTTTTATAGTGCATTGTAACCACATTCTAATAAATATTTTAAACATCCAAATGTGAATTGGTTTGTTTTTTTTGGTTTTTTATACCACATGTGAAATACCAGAGAAGTAAGCCATTTGACACCACGTTTTTCCTCTGCTGAACTAAGCTTATTCAAAACCAAGCAGGCATGAATATAAATTAAAGCAGTACAAGTTTTTACCTGTGCTCCTAGACTCTCATTTGTGTCAGATATGCCCCTTGTCTACTTCATCAGTTCTGCTAAAAATTTTTGGTTTCCATTTTGGGTTTTCAGACCAAAATTTTACTTCTGATAATACAAGACAAATTCATAGAGACACAAATGATAAGTCTTAACTTTCAGGTTAAATGTTAAATTAAGCTCACTAAAATCAAGAAGTGATGATTTTTACAATTGTAAGCCAGAGAAGTGAGCTTCTCAGCCCAACAGAGTAGTAACAAAGATGAAATTTGAAGATATAAATTCACCAAATATAGAAGCACTTCACAAAATGTATTCAAAGTAAAAAGTTTGAACCTGCATTAGAAGAATTCTTGTATCCATTTGAAGCATTACATTTTTAACACTTTTCATCTAACACCAAAAAAAAGATATCAAGTACAAAGTAACGTCTACAGTGGTACCTTAGAGTCAGAAAAATGAAAACACATTAGCATTCACATCCCCTTTTCTTTATATCTTCTAAGAATGCTGTGGTTGACCAAAAGCAATCAACTCTGAGTGCCCTCACTGAGATGGAGTAACCACTCTCCCCTATCTTCCATATCACCTTTCCTGTAATGACACTTAGTGTGAGACTGCCGACTTAACATACTTGGTCTTCCTTTGTACTTGTCTTTCAGAAGACAAAAGAATGCACAAGGTGTGAAACAAGTGAAAGAGCAAACATCTGAACTGTTGCATTTTCAAATTTTTATAATTCAGAATGCTTTTGCATTAAGCAATATGTTATTTTTTAACTGCCACAGTTAAGAACTGCCAGAATTTCTCTGAATGAAGCTCATCAAAACCAAGGCTGAAGCTTTACACACAAACTGTCAATAAAAATCTTTTAATGGATACTTACGGCTTTCCATGGCCAACACTGTGATATTATGAACAGCATTAGTTTCCCTGTCCAAAGATTTGGCAGTTGTAATGACTCCACTGTTGGCATCAATATTGAAATACCTCTCTAGGTCTGTGTTTCGATCTATTGAATACCTAGGTAAAGGATGAAAGAAAATTTTCATTTATGTTCAATTACAGCTTGTAAAAATATTTCACTGACATCTTATTAGAGGGAAGGCATTTCCACTGTTTGCTTAGTTTGAGCATTGCTCAGTCCAGTTTCCCTGGGGCATTGAGAGAGGCAATGTCACATGCAAAGGTGAGAGAATTACACAGTGAATTGTGGTGACAGTGGCAGTCGCCACTCCCTCAATGTCATTTTAAGTGAGGTCATAGGTATTCCTCTGTCTTTTCTTTCTCTCTCTCTGCTGTAAAGCAAACTCAGGAATTAATCAAACAACATCCTTCTGAGAGCCAGCTAAGGAAAGGGTGAGCTGGAATTGGCGACAACGCTGTATCAGCCAGGCACTGATCCCATGGGAGCTGGCAGTCTGAGCAGAGCTTTCTATCACCAGCAGAAGAGCCCCTGAGTCACCCAGAGCTGCAGGGGAAGGGGGAAAAAGCAAGATGATGCAGACTAGGGTCAAGGGATTGCATGTCATCACTGCCAGCTCACAATGCTTTACTGTCATTAGACAAACACAGGCTCATGCCCTTAACTCTTTGGCTCAACATATCTTTATCCCACAATTTGTTTTAGGAAGGGGGGCTCCTTAGGAGCTCATTAGCAAGCTGAAAATACCATAAGAGAAAAGGTCAAAACACTTGTGGGTGATTTGTTTATGTCCCTTTTGAGAGTAAGGGACAGTTGATTAAGCAGATTTAGATTTACAACTGGAATGTTCTTGACATTAGATTCATTATTGGGTCAGATTCTTGCACTCTCATTTAGGTCAAGTATGTACTCAGAGCACTTCCCTACACTCAGGATGAACTGAAATGTCTGAACCAGATCAAGTGTGATCATTGCAATTACTGACACACTGATGATATATTTGATTATTGATATAACATAAACCAAACTCTTTAACAACCTGGAAAGAAAGAATTATGCAAGACGATTAAATTTTGTGACTTCCTAGACACGACGATCTTATGAAACTATTTGTTCTGTGTTGTAATATACCATCTTCTTCACTGTATTACTGTATTTTCTCTTCACCATGTAATCTAAGTGTAGAGCCTCGTTACATAATTAGAATTGTTTTGCTGTATTATATCACAATGAGAGATAGAATAATGAGTTGTAGCAACAGTAACAGCAGTTTTTGTGGACTACTGCTTTGCCTCTTTCACTTTTTCTATTCTTCTTTCATTTTGTCTTAACTTTAGGCCACGTTTCACTTTATTTCTTGCCAACACTGTTGTTTATAAGGTCAGAAGTGCTCTACAGCTGCTTTGTGGCTGGCAAGTTTCCCCACGAGACTATACCTGTCACCTCTGCTATGCAATCTTGGCAGGCATCGTAGCTGAGTCAATCTCCTGCCAGATTTCCCTTAGAAATCCTTAGATGTCCCAATTTTTAAAACTATCACTATGCAACTTGAATAGTCAAAAGAGAAGAAGGAGAAGGAGAAGGAGAAGGAGAAGGAGAAGGAGAAGGAGAAGGAGAAGGAGAAGGAGAAGGAGAAGGAGAAGGAGAAGATGGAGAGGTGAGAAAGACAAAAAGGAAGAAAGCAGTAAAGAAAGGAGACAAGGGAGACAGGGAAGGAGAGAGGAAAAGCAAACAAGTTATATAAATTGTATGACAGAGTCTTATGAAACAAGGAGAAAATAATTTTATGCATGGGAAGCAAGCAATTTCCCTTATTTATAAGCATTGTATCCATACTCAAATTCTAAAAAAAAAAAAAAATTAAATGCATTTAATCCCTTAATTCCTCACAGCCATAGTACTTGAAAATCTTTGAGCTGCAGGAGTTTTAAATCCTTTATTTAAGCTCGTTCAAACATCAGTAGTTCTCTGGTCCTTATGAGATAACCTCTTATTTTCAAAACATTTATTATTTTCTCTAGTCCTTGGTATTGTCAAGGTTCTGTGTCTGATCTTATGATTTCAACATTTTTTGAATTGTAACAAATCCAGTTTTTAATCAGTATCAATATAATCCAATGTTTGGAAGTTGGAATACTTATTTATAGATTAATAGTTTAAACTCCTTAAACAGATCATGAAAAGTTTTATGCTTTAATCCTCCTTAGCACATTCCAATTTTAGGTGTCTCACAGCATATGTCGAACAGCTTTAAATTATGATTTTTCAGTACCTTTGACCATGTACATAGCAGGTTCACAAGCATATAGATAAATTCTCACTAATTTTCTTTTTTCCTCTCCCTCAAATTCCAAGAAACTTTGAAACAGAAGGAATCTTCAAGATGTTAGCAGGTGATATAATTACTTTTTATGATGGAATTGTAAAAATTAACTGGGTCAAGGCCAATATACTCACTTTTATGTTTACAAAGGAGTCAAAAGCATTCTGAGCATGGCCTGCATTAATGGAACTGTGTTTAAGCATATTCTAAATGATTCTGATATACACCAGATGCTAACATCACTTCCAGAAAATGCTGCCACAGCAAAATAAATTTCACAAGTAAATCCATGCCAAACACTCATCTAGGACTTGTTTATACATGACAGAAATCAGCTATTTTGAATATGTTGCAAATATATAACATTGAACAAAGATAGAACACTTGCATCACCTCTAGGAGTGAAACATATGCCTTATTTTGCAACATAAGATCTGCTTTAGAAATCACACTAGATTCCCAAGTTCATTTTCAATGCATGAAAGACTTAACATTACCAAAACCAGTGAAACCCAAACAAGTACCTACAAAAATCTTTCTTATGTATGTCCTAAGTGAGCAATAAAAACAAATGAAACTAAGCACTAACTTTTAACTGTGTATGAGTTCCTCCCCCTGCAGGTGTTTAAATTCACAGAGTTTCGAAGTTATAACCATTACTTGCTAGATCCTCTTCATGTTCCTTTTATAATTATTATTACTACTCTGCATAAGAAAAATTGCAAGTAACTCATGACTGGTTTAGCTAAGGTGGTGGGTCTTTGCCCTTGAGCTCTGACCTTAGATACAGGCAAACATAAGATTGAGAATTTGTGTTCTCTCGTGGTTTCTTAACGACCTTGGACATTATATTGTGGAAGATTTGCTGGTTTGTCAGACAGTGAAGACAAAGAAAGAGGGCCTTGACAGTTTCTGAATCTCCAGTGATCCTACCTCTTCCCATTCAAATGGAAGATATTTGGCTGCCACAAAAGTTACAAACCTAAAAGCCTTTAACTACCCTGACTAGAACAGGATGCATCTCATCCTGTCCACTTCTCTCATGTAAAGAGTTGTTACAAATGTTTCCTGCTGTGGGACTTCAGCTCCAGTTTCCATGTGGGAATTTAAGTCCTATTACATTCTGATTCCTAGTGCACACAGACTATGAATTATTATTCAGGCATACGTGTATATTATAGACATAATTTTTGATCCTGGTTAAGAGAACATAACTTGCTATGGATAATAATAGACTTTTGCTGAGCTTAGAGAGCAATTAATATGACCAATATTTTTAGATGATTTTTTCCATTTGGGATTCTGAAACTATATCCTCTCTTCACAGAGATTTCAACATTTTTTATTTCAGAGGTTCTGTAGTTCAGATTATAAAAGTTAAACCATGCAATCTCTGAGAACATCTGAATGTCCCTCTTTGAGGGAACAAAGCTTATTAATTGTTTTCAGTGTAACCAAAGCCCTTCCCACCACAAGATGAACAAAGCCAATGCAAAGGCTCAATGAATAATGAAGAGCTCTTCCAACTACCTGACAGGGCTGTTTGAGGCATCGGGGTCGTGGGCTGCCACAGTTCCGATGATGGTGCCGACCTTTGCCGCCTCAGACACCACCATGGAGTACAGCTGAGAAGTAAACACGGGCGGCTCATCAACATCTTCCACAATTATCTTCACTGTTGTCATATCACTGAAGGGCCCCAGACTCAGGAAGCGAGGGTCAACATGCATATTGGCTGCTTCTATCCTCAAGGTATAGCTTGTCTTAGCTTCAAAATCCAGCTCCTGTACAAGCAAAATTATTTGGAAATTTTATTATTCAGTGATGTTGACACAAAACTGTTTTGCTTAAAACTTTCAGTAAATATAAAATGAAATGACCTTTGCCATTTCTACACAACCAACGTTTTTGACTGACAGACCACAGTTGATGGTTCATCTTTTAGCTTTCTCAAAACACTATTTGCAGTGTCTCACTAGTGAATATTCTGCCATGACTTTAGCGGGAAAGACAGTTTTACCTTGTGAGTGAAACAAATTTATGAGATAATGGCAAAACTTTTTGTAAATTCTGTGTGGACAAGGTTCTCATTCTCATTATTTCACCATGGTGAATTAATACTTATTTTTGTCTTATTATTAGTTTATTTAAACTAATGGCAAATACAATGTGACATACTATCCAAACATAAGAACTCAATACCATCTTTACTTACAGGCGAAAATACCTCATTCAGAAAATTTTTTGTTTGTTTGTTTCATATTTGTTTTGAATTTACTGGTTTTTGCATAGCTTTTGGATTGAGTGAACAACTTTTTCTCCAAGCTCTTATAAATTTGTGTAGAAAATCTGGCAATCACTTTAATGACACTGCTAATATGACAATATTCTGTACTGAGATATAGCCTGGAGACTGTTTTGATTTGTTTTGCTTATTAAGCAAAATACGTGTAATTTTTTTAATACCTTCTTTCTGCTTTAATTTTCTTCAATGGAAGTACAGTGTCTTTTCAAATAAATACTGCATTAGAATCAAAAATTACACCCCACAACAAATGAGATATCTGCGACCTGGGAATATTCAAATTCTTCAGAAAGAAGATAATTACTTTTGAGGGAAAAAAAATCATTTTCGCTCACAGGCCACTATCAAAAGAAAACATCAAGTTAATATTACAACCATTTACCCTGTATCTACAGTCTTAGTTTGTCAGGTTGCACCAAACATCCAGCTAACTATTCATTTGTAGTTCCAAGTTTAGTCATTAAAAACAGCAGCAAAATACCCAAGCACTTCTAAATCTGCAGTCTGGTTACTCAACTATATCTTCAAACTATAATTCCAAGTGTATAAAACAGATTAAAAAATGTTTTTCTGCAGTTCTGCTACTGAATACATCATAGGGATCTGAAATGCTTGCAAATTAATCCTTCAGCATCTGCGAAACATTCTTGTATTCACTCAGAGGAGCAGCAGAGGTGAAACACGCATCTGTTGACCTACAAGGGCCTAAGTTCTCCATCTAGTTACAGTTGGATAAATCCCAAATGAGCATCTTAAAGTCAGCAGTTATGTTGATATTATAATACAGCTGCAAACAGTCTAGATTTAAATATGAAAAATGAACTGCAGCACAGCACACTCAGAAAGGCACTGAACTTTTACTAACTCTGTGTGGCAGCAAAAGGCTTCTCCAAATGGGAATACATGTGATCCTCATATTATGCAAGCACTTTTTGCATTGAATCAAAACTGCAGTATCCACCGCTCTTGGAAAACATGTATGCTGAAATAGAAAGTTTGTCTGGATAATGGTGCCTGTACTGGATACAACTGCTCAGTATTCATTAGTAAAGCATGCTTAATAGGGTTTTAATTTTATTTTCACTTTCATTTTATATTTAAACTACAATATATGTGTTACGAATCAACCTCACAGCTATAATGCAAATGGAATGTTACGCTGGAATGATGAAAAATGCCTCAGAAACTTCATTCTGTGGTGATAACATTTAGGCAACTGATATGACCAGATGAGCAGCAAGCTTAAACAGAGGACAACCAAGCACACAAATACATTAAGGCATCACATTATCTAATAAAAGCAAACTATTAATTAAAAATTATAACCTGAAAAACCAGCATAATAAATAAATAAATAATAGCCTTAAAAATGTCAAAAGCAAAAGGTTAACATTCATTGAACAAAAAAAACCCAAACAAATCCAGCCATAAACAGAACTCCTCAATAAACAAAAAACAGCAACTCTTTTGCAAACAGTATATTTTCAGTTAGGATGTACAAAAGCATGTAGTGGAGAAAGGAAAGCTAATTTATCCTCATTAATGAGTTGTATCTGTTGAAATTGGGTGAATGAGATTACAGTGATACCTAATCAAACACATGGTAACGTATCATGAGATTGTAGAAAAGACATACTTCTGATATACTTCTTCTGATATACTAATGTCAACAGCAAAGTCCTTCAAAGTAAAAAAAAAAAAAAAAAAGAAGAAATTTCTGATTTAATAGAGAAAATGTATACCATATATGTAATTGGAAAAAATACAAATTTTAATTCTATTTTAAGAGACTACTACAACACAAAAGAAATACTGTTTAAATTACAGATACCCCCATGTTTCTATATTGATTGAAAAGGACTACTTTAGAACTCGATTAACTAAAATCATAAAGAAGTGGGTCTTTTTATATAAATGTTTATTGTGAAGAAGTGTTAGACTAGTAGGGAATTAACCAAAAATACCTGTTCGTTAGAAAAGTATTTCCTCATAGAAAAGGATGAAAGACTCACGGTGGTGTAGTTACATATTATAAACAGTCTTACTTACTAAATGCATGTTAAGCCTTCTCTAACTTAATCATGTTCGTCTGAGAAAATCACCATATGGTCCTTAGTGTGACTGTAGCACAATTCTTCCAGGAAAGATATCAGCTGGTGAATGTCTGTTTTTCACCAGTCACTAGTAAAGGAGTCTCAATAACTGAAAGAAGTAAACATCTGCTCTCAGCAACATGAATCCTTCCCTAGGATTCCCTCACATATCTTATGGTACCCAGAAGTATTGTACCTGTACCCAGAAGTATATTCTGTACCCAGAAGTAAGTACCCTGGCAGTATTCAAAATATATAAGGATCCTTCTTAATGAAAAAATAAATGAATAAATTTAAAAAATTGAATCTATGTATGTGTACAGTGGAGAACAGCTGGTGTGTAGAAGATGGTAATTATGGATTGACAAATGGATCTTACAATATCAAGTGATTCTATTGCAGTGGCAATAATGTTATTTTCAGTTCTTTCTAGCAGAGCCTGTCTTCTGTAGGGTGTGGCAATATCTACAAAAGCTACAGTCATCATCCTCAATCTGTTGCTGTGAGATATACAACCTCAGATCCCATGGGGAATACAGAGATATCAATCAGAGTTTGAGGCAGAATATAATCTGGGAAAACAAACAAAATATCTAAGGTATGATTAATGTGCAAGAGCTCTTGACCTGGCATAAATATATCAATTTCTTAGCTAACAGTTAATTATGAAGAAAGTGCATGCTACACACACTAATGAAAGACTGAGAAAGTGAATGGAAAATATTTCCTTTTTTTTTTTTCTTATCTAATTATCATTGGTGTCCATTATATAGAGAGCATCATTTAAATGGCTTTTGGATCATGCCTTCATTATTTCCTGCTATAACAAAAGCACAAGATTCCAGTGATGGAACACCAAGTTAACAGACTGCAAATCACTACCTAATGGTGAAGGTTAAATGGACAATGTATACTTCAGTCCTTCAGTACAGTGAATAGAGCTTAACAACTTCATTAATATCTGTGCATTAGTATGATCTGATTAGATCCTGTGCAGGGATCCATTAATCTTTCCTTTTGTGAGGTTTTTTTTTTTTTTTCTTCTTTTCCTTTTAAGGAGTAAGAATTTTATCTTCTCTGAAGGAAATTGCAAAACAAGTCCTCTATTTTAGAGAGGCTGGATATGAAGTTATAACTCACAGAAAGACCATTTTTATAATGTTCATTTTTATTGCATGGTAACTTTGTAATAATGTACACTTTTCAGAGGTGAAAATCCCATTTTTAAGCCCAGTTGAGGTTTTATATTGAAAACTGCAGCACATCAAACAAATGCACACAATCTCTCAAAGGAACCAGGGAACCCTCAAATTCCTACATTGTAAACTCTGATACAGAATTGAAAGAAAAATACTGTAGCTAAAAAAATTAAAAGAAATGTTAACAGTAATGGAAGGATAGCTTTTGATTCAAAAGCTTATGCACAAACCCTCTCCTCCCCCACCACCATTTTATAATTGCTAATTTTGCTTTTAGAATGAACTCAGATTTTAAAATAATCTTTTAGCAGCCAGTTTCTGTGAGAAAGTACTTTACAATATTATTTCTTCCTTTAACATTCATACTGAGTGGTGAACTTGGTGGTAGGGCTGTGTATTGAGGGTAAAAAATTAAGGCAAAGTGAGCAAGAACTCTATCATGGGAAATCTTAAGGCTTGTCACTTTCTGCACTAAGAATTACAACTCTCACTTCACCAAGTATTTAAGGGGTTTTTGTCTTTTTTTTTCCCTTAAATCCACTAAAATCTCTCCACAGACTTCCAAATGGTTTGAATCACATCTCATAACATTTCAAAAAGTCACATATGATACATTAAAAATATATATATATACCTTACAGCCTTTTTTATCATAAAACTACCATAATTACTTTAAGAACCAAATATCTGATAAAAGCATAGGTGGGTACAGAGCATCATGTTTTTATCTTTAGATGTTTTGCTACTAAGTTATTAATATTACTGAAGTCTAACTTTAGCCTGAAACTTCGTGGATAAAGTGTGATCTGTACTTGTATGATGCTTTTTTTAGTGCACTATTTCTAGGAATAGTGCTTTGGAAACCTCAAAAAATAAGGGTTTGTGGATGTACTTTGCTTAGAAATCAAAGCCAAGACTCCATTCATGTGTATAACAATCAGGATTCTGTCAAAAATCAACATGAATTCACCTCAACATTGTACATAGGTTTGCATGGACACTTCAGAATCTGTTGTATTAAGTGACTGGATCATCATTCGCTTCCAGAAATGTTTCTTCAGTTCTAAGATTTCTACTGCAGAGGAAAATCCGACACATTTTTAAAAACTCAAATATATGCAGAAAAATTACGCTTTTTCTCCAAACACCCTCACCACTGTGGAATTGAGTTATGCAAATGATCTGAGTCCTTACTAACGGAGCATTGATAGCAGTATGTAAATTACACAAGAAACTACAGGAAGGAATTGATCTTACTCTACAGATGGAGAACTGAGTCACAGTGTGAACGAAGAAAAAAATTGAGATACTTCTAAGAAATATAAATGCTTGATTCCTTTTCATAAACTCTACAAGTCTTTTTTTTTTTTTTTTTTTCTGGAAAGATCACATTTGATGGTCGTTTTCCTAAATCCGGCTTAAAGGTAACTTACACATCTAGTTTAGGTTTACTTTGGAATTGGCAGACCATGGCTTCGACCTCTGCACTACTCACAGAGTTAAAAACTAGCTCGGTTCAGAGAGTTGCTAGTGAATGGAGTTACATTTGCTGCCAGCCAGTCACCAGTGGTGCATCCCAGGGCTCAGTGTTCAGTCCAGTCCTTGTTAATATCTACAAATAATTGGGATAAGGGGATAGAGTACACCTCAGTAAGCTTGCAGGCAACACTAAGTTGGGTGGGATCGCTGATCTGCTGGAGGGCAGGAAGGCTCTGCAGAGGCATCTGGACAGGCTGGATGGATGGGCTGAGGCCAATTGTGTGAGGTTCAACAAGAAAAATGTGGGTTTCTGTGCCTGAGTGGCAACAGCTCCCTGCAGTGCTACAGGCTGGGGCAGAGTGGCTGGAAAACTGCCCGTCAGAAAAGCAGCAGGGGATGCTGATCATGAGCCAGCATGTGCCCATGGGCCTCAGAAGGCCAAGGGCTTCTATCAAAACTAGAGTGTCTGGAAGGACAAGGGCAGCAAGTGCGCCCCTGCACTTGGCTCAGGTGAGAGCACACCTTGAGCCCTGTGTCGAGTTCTGGGGCCCCACTCAGGAGGTGTTGAAGTTCAGAGAGAAGGGCAATGGAGATGGTGAAGGGTCTAGACAATAAATTGTCTAAGGAGCGTCTGAAGGAACTAGCGTTGTTTAGCCTGGAGAAAAGGAGGCTCAGCGAGAACATTATTTTCTACAACTACCTAAAAAGAGATTGTAATGAGGTGGGGATCAGCCTCTTCTTCCAGGTAACTATGGATAGTACAAGACAACACAGCCACGAGATGTGCCAGGTAAGGGTTAGGGCTGGACATCATGAAGACTTTTTTTCACCAAAAGGGTACTTAAACATAGAAACAGACTGCCCAGGGGATCATCATCCCTGGAAGTGTTCAAGAAATGACTGGATGAGGCATTATAGTTTAACTGACATGGTGGTGTTAGATCAAAGATTGGACTTGATGAATTTGTAGGTCTCTTCCAACCATAATGATGCTGTCTTATAATTCTATTCTCTTCTATTCTTATGATTTACCACAGAGACTGTGCTACAGTGCGAAGATTAGCCAAACTCTCACATTATTTGCAACATCAGAATTGTAGCACGAACCACTCTGAACAGGATAATAATAGGAAAGATTTCTTTTGTTTCATTTGACAAGTGAGAACTTTTCACTTATTTGTTAGTAATATTTTAAAAAAGAGAAAATGAGGAAATAAAGAAGTGGGAAGATGTACATAGGGACTTGAAACTGATAGGCAACAAATTATATGAATATAGTAGGTTACAGGAAAAGACCCTTATTAGCTTTCCTACCACTTTCCCACCCTTGATTTAAGATGAGATTACTACTTATGGGTCGCATTCATTTTTATTTTTAACAACTTCTGAAGAAAGAAGAAGGACAAAGAAAAGGAAAGTCAAAGTCTTCTATAATTTTTCATATCCTATTTCAGGTAATGAAACAGCTGAAAATAGCCTAAAAACTATTTACACACTTTTATACACTGTTGTAGATACAAGCTGCATACATTTTTTGCATATGAAATCATTATATATGGTATCTCTCTGTTTCAAACCAAATCATTTTCCTGCAATTTTTGCTTATCCCTGGGCATTTCTTTTTAATATTCCATGAAATTAATATTTTGGAATGAAAATAAAAAAGAACATAAAAATCCATCTTTACACAGTGAATTCTTAAATCTCACTTCTCTTTCTACAGTTTTCTTTTCTTTCTTACAAACACTCTTCTTTTTTAAATTTAATGCTACTTATGTGTTACAAGAAGTGTTAGTTTTGTGTGAGGAAGTCAACTCTCAAAATTGTCTTGAAGTGGTTATCCTTCTAAAAACAGAATGCAAAATCCTCAGCTTGCGTGTGGAACTCGGATAGGCAGGTGCCAAACTTTGTCCAGCAACACCCAGCACAAAAATGGAGAAGTGCCTTCAGCTGCTCAGAGTTACTGCTGGTGATTTTCATGCCCAGCCTGCTGAGTTTATATACAACTGCAGCAGAAGTATGCAAAACTAAAGCACCCATTTGCATTTAGAACCAAAGTGTGCCTTTTCATAAGTTTTTGCCTTGGCACTTTACTGCCTGATGTGTACACAGACATGTCATCTGAGCATATCAATAATCAGAAGTTGAAAAGGATAGGCATGCATTTTGAGGCTGAGCTGTTTCTCAATACCTCAGTTGATTTTAGGCCATGAAGAGGAGAAAGATAATTGCACTCAGAGGAGTACAGAACATCGTGTGCTGGACAGTAAAGTTTTTAGGCAGATTCCAGGCTACGAAGTTCTTCCCTGATTTCTTACTAGCAAGCACATATTATCATGCAAGCATAACCTAACTCCATAGTGATCTGGCAGGAAAAGCTCAGTCATTGAAACCCCCATAACCTGCACACACAGTTATTAGTAGTCTTTAATTCAATTTATTGTCCAGAAGAGAGTGCAGTTGCCTAATGGGCACCATGCTTTAGTTCCTCACTTCTGTCCTTGACAGTGTTCTCTACAGGGTTGGCAAGGGAGTGTCTTTCAGCACTGGGCAAAGCACAAGGTGCTCTGGAGTCAAAATGAAAAGCTAAGGACATCCTGAGGTTTGGGAGGTGACCCTCAGCATGGGGAATCACCTTTGGGTATGTCAGAGTGTGTCAGGTCGGGGTGAAGGGCAGTCAAGTTCCCCAACAGCAGACCAGTGCTGTGCTTTGAATCAGTTGCTGGAAAGGTATTGACAACATGCCAGTTTTTTGGCTACTGCCAAGCAGTGCTGGCACAGCATCAGTGCTGTCTCTCCAACATTTCCCACACAGATGGGCAAGATCTTGAGAGGAGACACAGCCAGAACAGTGGACCCAAATGGACCAAAGAGATATTCCATGCCAGAGGGCATCTGCTCAGATATAAAACCTAAGAGAAAGGCAGGGGTATGGAGTGGGGCAGTGGACATTTGTTATTTACAATCTTTGCCTTCTGAAGCAACTGCTACCTGAACTGAAGCCTTGCTTCCCAGGAAGTGGCGGGGTATCTCCATAAGGAGTATGATCTGTTTTTTGTGTTGCTTGGTATGCATGTGACCTTCAGTTTTGCTTTCCTAAACTGACCTTATCTTGAACCACAAGGTTTTCTCCATCTTATTTTCTCACACTGTCCTGCTGAAGAGGGGGTGATAGACTGGCCTGGTGGGCACCTGGCACTAGCCAAGGACTACCAACCTACCACACAGAGGGAAATAAGTCAAAAATAGTGGGAAAATTAGAGGAAAGCCCTGACACTGCTGAGAAAGAAGTCTGAATTCTTGTGTCAAAATATAGCAGTATGTAGGTATAAAAATTATTAACAAATTAGATCATCAGGTCAGCAATTTGTACCCTTTTAATGGAGTCCAACAGCTATTTCATAGAGCACTTCTCTGGAAAAATATTCAGTAGTGAAAAGTCCAGTTCAGCTCCCTAGCTAAAATGATCATAGAAATAACAAATATCAATATTTGGTCCACTGTATAGCACTGAAATCAGGATACTCCAGGAACAAACACCATGATTACAAAACTATAGTAAAAAAATGGAAATAAACTCAGCAGTTCTCATATTAGATCACTGAAGACCTAGACTGATTCAGTGTTGCTCACTGGTAAATGTTCTCCCTCCAGAATATGCACATTTCTCCCAAATCCTTGCCCAAAAACTTGAAATGAGCAAACTAACGGCGCCACATTGAATTTGGCTGTTGAACAAAAAGAATGCTAACTTTTCAACACTTGTATTTCAAACATGCTAAGCAGAAGTACATTTTGCAAGAAGCCTAAGATGGGCGTTTTTTCCTTGAAAAAAGATGATTCACATTACACATATTATGATTATTCAAGGGTGATTATACTTTATTTGTTGTACATCTATGGATGATTACCAGCCCTCAATATGTGTTAAGGGCATCAGAGAATTACCCCATTGCTTTGCAACACCTTACAGTCTTAACTTCTTTCAAAGGGAAAATATAAATAAAGCTTTATTTTGCTTGAAGATGAAACTGATACACCAGAGAAGGGAAAAAAACCCTCAACACAACAAAACAAAAAAGTCCCCCAACCGATAGGTGGGGTTCACAAAGATTAAAGAATACATAGTGAATCCATACATGTTTGGAAACTCAGTTACATGTACTCCAAAATGACAAGACATTCCCACATTTTAAGGATATTAAATTTTTGAGGAATCTATTCAGTGCAGGTAGCTGGGTAAGCAGCTGCAGTGGGAGCTCTGGGTGGGAACCCCAGGCCATGAAATAGCACCCTTTGCATAACAAAGGTCACAGGGACCTTGGCAAGCATTCACCCATTAACAGTAGGAAATTATATGAGAAATTCTTCAAAGGTGTTGTATTTCTTTTACTGTTCAAAAATCTTAAATTTTTTAAAAAAATATTTTAGCACATTTTTACTTTTTAAAAGCTTAGTCCAAAAATATGTTGCAGCAAGGTAAGAAAGATTGGTTTTAATAATTTTATGTCAACATGATTTTTCAATTTCATAATATTTTCTAACTGCACATGCAAAAATTTATGAAGAAAAATGACTTATTTAACTTTTTCAGGGTTTTTTTAAATACTATTTTTTAATAATACACGATCTTGTAAACCCACTACTTTTACTGTTACATAATTATTAATTATAAATGTGTGCTTTCTGAATAATACCACCGCAGCCAAAGCCATTTAGACAGTTTTTTTTTATTTCAGGATCCATTTTTTTTTGATGGATCTTCCATTGGAGCTTCCATTTTTGCTGCAAGATATATTTTTACATTTTCTACTATTTCATACAAAGACAACTGAGACTAAAGTTTAGATTCCCATTCAAATGAAGTGCTTTAAAACATCCTCCTCTCACAAATACAGGTCTTGTCAAAGAAAATGCAGAATATTTCTCAGCATAAGTCATTAGAAACCTCAAAATCACACAGTAAAGTCAAGATGAAATATACCAATGGAAACATTTACAGCAGACAAGGCTCTTAGAAACCAACCCTCATACTCTCATTACCTGCCCCCATCTTGAAGAGTTCCAAACAGAATCAGTGGGAAAGATCAGACTCACCTTCTGAATAGTTATGATTCCCTCCTGGGTGTCTTTGTCAACAGAAATTTTGAATACTCCCAAACCATCACCATCCACAATCTTGTACTCCATTTCAGCATTAGGTCCAACATCTGCATCTGCAGCTTTTATTCTGGCCACTACAGAAGCCACAGGCAAGGACTCTGGGACATTATACTGATATGATCCTGTCAAATTTAAAAATTTAATTAATTCAGAGTCTCCTGGGACTGAAAGCCCCCCAAAAATATCTAGCTTTCCTACATCCACCTTCCTTTAAATCATGTGCCTGAACATTTACTCAGACTGCAATAATATATTCTTCAGTTTTGAAATAGAATTGCCCTTTTGGCTAGGTTTACTTTGTGATAGACTCAAAGTACCACAGGCATAACTTCTTCATGTGACAATAGAAGTATATGGCAAAGATGCAAAAAACAAAATTCAAAACTTAAATGCAAATCATGATGTGAGTCTCTGATAATGCAGTTTTACTTTGTTTTCAAGGAAAGAGGGGAAAAAAAGCAAGTAAAATAATATCAATATAAAAACTTAATATTCTATAGCTGTATATCTTGATTAGGCAGTTCACAATCTGAATATCACTAGAAAGTAATATACTCTAATTTCTATAACAGTAAGTTCACGATCTTGAGAATTCTTTTTTTATTCAAGTACAAAATGATATATATGCTGTCAAAAGGGTATCAGAGGGCATTCTGTAGCCAATAACACCCTCACCTTCAAAACCAACTTCAGTTATTCTATTATTATTTCAAACAATTGGTGGCTATTTCAAACAACTGGAAATCTATTTTGTACAGAACTATTTTTTGCATTGTTGGAGGTGAGGCTGGAGCCGACATCAATATATCTATTACATTAATTTAATTTTATGTTACCACTTTTTTTTTTTTTTTTTTTTTTTGTGATTAAGAAAAAAGCACCCCAGACAGAATGCTATGAATAAACTGAGGTCTTTTGGTTTGAGCACACAACTGTGTCCTGCTCTGTTTAGGCTGGGATGAGAGCCACCTTGGTCACAGAAATCAAACGGAGGGAAGGTGACTTCCCAGCTCTTTTGAGATTAACTCTTAAGGAAACACTGTAAGCATGTGACAATGCCAAAGGAATACAAAGGATTAAGGGTCAAATTAAAGACACTTGAAGTCTAGCTGGCAAGACCTAAATATTATTAGGATATATATTTTTTGTCTACTTATTCAGAGAGAGGAAGCAAAATACATTAATAAATGTTGCTGCTGCTGTGCACCACTTCGTTTCAACTGATCAGGTATGCACGAGGCGAAGAAAAACAATGCTTACATACTATTATTATTGTAATAATAATAATAATAATAATACTATAGTCTAGCAGTCAGTGTTTTACAAAGTACTTAACATGGAAAATAAGCAATTTTTGTTTAGAAATATCACAGTGTGTACAGAAAATAGCAGTGTTCAGGAATAATATTACTATCATGTGTTTCCAAAGTAACTTACTGCGTGGAAAGCGGGGCGGGTTGTCATTAACATCAGTCAGGGTGACAGTCACAGATGTAGTCCCTGACAAGCCCCCGTTCTGCCCAACCATGTCCTTTGCTTGGATGACTAAGAGGTACTGGTCCTTGGCTTCTCTGTCCATATTCGGAAGGGCAGTCTTGATAACACCTGCAGAAAGACAAGGCGTCAAGGATGGCACAAAGGAAAATGTGCCATTGTGGAAGCTGAGCTTGCCTGGAAAAGGTAACAGTGGATCAGTGTTGGCAGCAAGAGTGGAGGAAATTCATTCCAACACTAATGTAACAGGTTTTGACTAGGAGTTGCACTGATGTACCGTAAGCTTATTTTAAATAATCACCAAACCCACTAATTTTTTATTTAGTTCTAGATTCACTGGGTAATGCTGTGCATGACTGTGTTTTCCAAGTATCTGCTCCCTGAACTAGTCTTCCAAAAGTCTTGGATAACACTCCCTTCCTTGGAAGATGTAATCTTCTGTAGTTGATTTTCCACTCTTTTACAGCTAGGAAGAACAGAATATTCTGCACTAATTTTTAAAGCTCTAAGGTCAAGATTCATTTCACTATATTTTGAATACCCATTCAGGTTATTAATTCTTACCGATACTGATAATGTGCCACACTTTGCAGATATATGAAATTATCTTATTTTTCCATATATTGGGTTTACCAATATCCACTTCTAAATTATTGGCATAATTAAGAGGGGTTTTTTTATTTATTAATTAAATACCTAAATATCTGAAGTAGTTTTTGTTATGTCCATTTGATGATCTGTATAATTAATTAATTTGTAATTTATTGACATGAAAACTACAAGAAAATTCCATGTTTCATCTTTTCAGCTTTGCTGATATACATCAAAAAATAAATATGCTTCTCAAAATATGATGATTTTATGAATATTTCATGCTCAGTGCATAGTACAGATGCTAACCCTGATTTCCAGAGAGGCAGGCATTTGCTCCTCCAGCACTTAGTGTCAGCAGTAAAAGAAACATAAACAGACTAAATAAAGAAGAGGCACATTGGGACACATATCTCTTCATCTGCTATTTGTTGGATGTTTGCTTAGAGTTTTATTTCTTTTTTTCCCTTATGAATGTTGGACTTGCCATTAATCACTTCTGGATGGAAACATTTATTTCACAAACAGACTGCCTGGCAATATTTTACCCATTTTACAAGACATGTAAAAATATAATAATTATACAATTTAACTGTGTTATTGTTTCTACCTTGCTTTTCTTGGCATGCTTGTTTTTTTGCTATAGTTAAATTATCAGGTAAAGTTACCCAATCATTTGGAAGGAAACTGTCATGCACACAGGAGATTTGAGTATCACAATAAAGTGATGAAAATGTATGCAAACATTTCAGTCTGAATTCTTCAAGATTTTCATTCAGTAGGAATTACCACATTATTGCTCAAGGTCTGTCTGCAGTCATTATCACAACATACATGATACATAAACACACGTGGAGAGGGAGAAACAGAGAGAAAACCACTATAAACCATACTTACTGGAGGGAAAGGGACAGTGTTATATATCCCTGCTGAGCATGGATCTGTTGCAATATGAAGATAATTACAGTACTTATTTTCCAAAGTTTAGATTTTGGTAAATAGAGTGTGACCTTTTGGTCACAACACTGGGACTCAGGTCTGATTCACATCTCAGATTTTTTTATGATAAAAAGGGTAATGATTTTTTTTCTCCTATGTCTTAGCTTGGTCATATTCAAAATGAAGATTATAATTCTTCTCCTTGTAGGTGTAAGTGAAGGCTCAAGCACTAAACTGAAATGAGCAGAGCAACAACCTACTTTCCTACTTTATGAAATGATACAGCAGAATGGGCAATATTTATTAAACCAACAGAGGATTAAAGGTTGCATTTTGTAGTGGCTTAAAAATATTCACAAAATTTCAAGAAAATCGTAAAAAAATGTTTCACCGGTAAAATGCACTGAAAATGGCAACAAAATATTATACCTGATAAGCATAAGAAGTGTTTTCTTCTTCAAATTAATAAAGAATAGATTCATTTCCCACAACAAAACTTAAGTTTGAAAAGTAGAATGGAGAGTAATTGTGCCTTAAACCTATTCTTATGGAACCAGCTATGTGACATTTAGATATTTCTGAAATCTGAAAAAAAGTTCAATTCATTTTGAAGTTTTCACTGATAAGATAGATGACAACAGGCAGCAGACCAAGCAGTTGGTAGATTGAAAAGATAATAAATTCTAGTCCAGCAAAGTCTGCTTATTACATAGCTCAGATATGTGGCTTTCATAATCCATTCTAAAGAATAAGAGATTAAAAGATCGACAAAATCTGAATGCATTCAATTAACCAAGAGGTCATATTAATATGTTTCCAGCAATTTTTAATGCACATTTTCCTCTTTTTCTCAGCATTACTGCCAACAGTTTATGTAAATTTACCTGTTTTGGGCTCCACAGAGAAGTAAGGCTGTCCTTGCAATATGCTGTAAACCACTCGAGCACTGTTGCCATAAGTAGGATCATCTGCATCAGTGGCTGTCACTTGAATCACAGAGGTACCTGTAAAATATTTGAGGGACTATTTCACATGAAAGATAGAAAAATCTGAACTACACTTACTCAATATGTTGTGCCAGTATATATCTGAAACAGAGTGAAGTGACTTTTTCGCAACTGTTTATCATTTCCATGCCAACTCTGTTTAGTGCATCAGGTTCTATTTGTAAACTAGTAGCATCAGCCATCACGGAATTCCATCTTCCCAAACAGTCACAGGCATTGATTCACAGCAGTAACAACCATCTCACTAATTAGTTCCTCCTCTCTATCTCGGCCTTTGCTTAGTGGAGGATATGTCAGCAAAATTTCTGTAATGATGGTGAAGCCTGAAGTCTGTTTGAGTATGGACTACAATAGCAGTAGTTTTCCTTTTAAGAGAAGTTAGAATGCTGAAATTGTAATGACTCATTAGAAATTCAAACATACATACACATGCTTTACAAATTTTGATTAATGTGCACAAAGTTATTATTATTAGCCTATAGAATTATTCACCACTTCATAAAGAGATGACTGAAGAGTTTCTTTCTCAGCTTAGAGGAAAAACTGGTGAGAGCTGCTTCTAAATTCCTTTAAAAAGCAGTAATTCCCTTCAATATGCAATACTGATTTCCTTCAATATATCTGCAGTATACGTTGTGTTAATCTATTGTGTAAAAATTCCTTGAGCAAGAAATGTCTCTAGGTTGACAGGAATAAACTGGCTGATAAGAAGGTTATATTTTGTGAGGACCTCATTCTGCATCCAGCTCCTATTCATTATGTTCTCCATGTCAGTTCCCATTTGTTTTGTTCTACACAACAGCTTCCATGGTGTGTGCTGAGAGCAGAATAAAATAACAGCCGGGAGTCAGGGCCTTGGCCATGGTCACCACCCTTTGATAGACAGAAAGGATTATTTTTTCCCCCTGGCAGATTGTCTGGAACACTCAGACCTTCCACTGAACAGCCCAGGGACTCATTTGGAGGTGAGATCGCAAATTAATATTGTAGCAATTTGGCAGATGCCCAGTAAAGGTCTTCAAGAGAAGATCAGATTGTTTCATAGAATTTATTTAGATACATGGTTAGAGAAAAGCATTTGTTAAACACAGAGTTCATTTTCTGAAGGGACACGTTTTTGACATGTGAAAATGAGACCAGCAAGTCTTGAAATCACTTTTTCAAGAACAAACTGCAATAGTAAGTGTCCAGGGTGAACTGAATATAAATAGTATTCCGGTCAGTTTTACTTGGAATTTTCAGGAAATGGGAGAAAGTTCTGAAATTCCGTTTATCTAATATAGGATATCTCCCATCCATTTTCTTCATCTTTTCCTTTCTCAGTTAAGTAGAACATCATAAATGGAGCCCAGGAGTAGGCTGAAAGTTTGGAGACAGGATTGAGTGCAGCCCTCCATAAAATGGAATAAAGTATGGGTCCTACTTTAAAGAATTCTTACCATAAATGGTCATTCCTAAGATGAATTTATTCAGGTTATGGCCTAGTTGGCCCACACTCCTGATCTCTGTTCCTGAAGTATCCATGACAAAGTAGTATGATCGCAATTCTATTTAAATGCAATTTTTCTCTCTTGTGACCTATTTTTGGACAGGGAAAAGGTTCTTCCCAACCCGAAATTTTACATGAAACTATTAAGTAGATGGAAAGTTTAAAAGGAAAATTGGTAGTTAATCCATCAAGTCATTTATCAGTTATGGGACTTAAAATACATCCATTTTCTGTTCACCAGTAACTAAGAGCTTTGATTCAGTATGTCAAACTGATTTTACAGATTACTCTATAATGTAATTTCATAGAGGGACCTATTTTAAACTTGCCAAAATCTATCCAGCTTTTGAGAACAAGGGTATCATAATGACTGTTTGACATCCTGTGTTCTTTGTGAAAGCCAGGCTTACCACATTTACAAAGTCACTAAGCCCTGCCAATGAAGCTTACAATGTCTGCGAATATTGGCAAAAGTGATTATAAACCTCACACACAGTTACATCTTTGCCCCCTGCTCTTGCTGCTTTCAAGGGCTCCAGACCAATACAAGATCAAAGAAATTACAAGCTCTGCAATCTCAGCACAGACATTTTCGAAATGCTGCAAGTTTAGAAGTGCTTGTTTGCTGTAAAAATCTACTGATGTAGCAAACAAACCCTCTACATTACATGAAATTAATAAAGCCATTATCTGAATCTAATTGTCCCTCTCCTAAAACACATGAATCCTTCAGAAAAGGGTGGTTTTTAAGTAGAAATTCTAACATCAAATCTTTCTGCGTAATTCCATTTAAATGTAATCAGTAACTAAAAAAACAATTATACTTTTCCAGTATCTCCATGCTAATCAACTTCTAAACATTAGTGGGGGAAGTATCTGAAACCTATGCTATTGTCATCATTTCTCTACTAATTGCACACACACAAAAAAAACCAAAACAAGAAGAGCTCCTGAAGCCCCATGCTGAGAGGGAGATTTCTGCACAACATTTTTAAGAATATGCAAGATAACAGAAGGTGTTCCAACTACGTGAAAAGTCCTACATGCAGGAAATCTGTTCCAAGGAAACAAAATGCACAGAAAGATCTGTATTTGAGGATTTCCAGAGATTTTTCCAGAAGAAGCAGATTGCTCTTGAAGAACAGGAATTCCTTCAGAGTATAGTTGCCATGCACTGCTGTCCTAATCTTTCTGCAATAGATTGATGTCAAATTAAAATACTTACTTCCTTTTTAAAAAACCCAAAATAGAAAGCTCTGGGGATACTTAAAGGTAGTAAATAAATCTAAAAGTGTGAGGAAAAATGGGTAGTTGCATCGTAGTTCCAAGTATGTCATGTTAGAAGAACTTGTGTTCCTGCACTTTGAAACTGTCTTCCTTGTATCTGTGAATGCTTTGCCTTACCCTCTAGCAGAGACAGTCAGCTGTCACACATGCATCCAAAATTAGGACTCACAGGTAACAGGGACAGTCAACAATTGGTATCACACTTTTACTTCATCCAACAAAATGAGTGTTCCAATAAATCTCGTTTAGTCATCATTGTTCAGAGCCCTGGAGGGCAAGTGGACACTGAGCCTACCCCAAACTTTCATTAGTGACTTAATATAAGCTGCAGCTTTGCAACTATAACTTCAAGTGTTACTTACAGGTTGTGTATTTTATATGGGTTGAAAAAATAAATATGTGTTATTTATTTTAAAAATAGCCTTTTCTTTTAGATATGGATTCCTCTAAAATTATTTTTCTCTCTACAGTTATGTCTCTTTAACAAAGCTTGGAGATCAGTTCATTAAAAATAATTCTACATGTAGAAAATTCTTCAACAAATGTAGCAAGTACTGAGAAGCAAGTACTGTGCTGCTTATTAAAATATTCCACACAATTCTTTCTTTGATAGTAGCTAGTAACAGACTTAATTCTGTGTGACTGGCACAGATTTCTGGCTTTGCTTTCCAGAATTTTTAAGATAATTTGTAACATAATATTTAATAGATACTGGCAGAGATTATTACTAAGTTAAAGTAATCTTGTAACTTGACCTATTTATACTGATATTATGGTAAAAGGATGGGAGGATATTTGCATAGAGCACCTTGAATTTAGAATGTTATTCATACTTAAATTTAGCAAGTCAAGGCTCAACAATATTCCTGACACACTGCAGAGATTAACCTTTTCTGTGATAGAAGAGAAAAAGTTAAACTGGTTGCTGAAATCTGAGTTGGAGATCCTTCAAAGGGATCTATTTTGAATCTCTAAGTGTATTATTTTAGAAACCTCTAGAGCTTTTTAGAAAACTTGCCAGTAACTTGCAGTATATTTTATGCAAATTTTGAAATAATGTTTTATGAGAAATTATTCTGTGACTTTTGTTTTAATACTGGTGAGATCATTCAAAAGAAAACTGGTTTCTAAAACTAGATTAATTTAACAAATGCCTAATTTTGAAACTGCACAAACTCTTATCAATTGAATTTCAGCCACATTAACAAATCAGACACATTAACACATTAAAATAGAGCTTTAAGGCAGTCAGTTATTAAAAGTATTAATTTGTATCTATTAACGATGTGTACTGTGTCTAACACACAAGACAATTCCATGATAACATCACATTTCTACAAGGTATCAGCTGCTACTGAGGCCATTAAACACCTTTACTATCAAGTTATCCAGAATTTCTGCATAATGCTTACATGCAACAACCCAGACCGGTTCTGCTCAGTACCTTCTGCTTCTACCACTTCCACAACTGATGCAGTAATGCCTCCACAGCCCTTCCCCTCCAGGGGTGTGAAAGGGGAGAGTCACAGCCCTCGTCACATCCTCCCTGCCCTCCCACAGCCTCATTATATTTTCCTTCACTTGGGGAAAAAAATCAAGAATGGTCCCAGCTAAGCAAGGTCAGACAAAGGGAAGGAGGGGTGGCTCCTGTTTGGAGAGAGACACTTCATGCAGGCTCTCAAAGCCTACTACACACTATATCAAAGATTTAATCCTGATGCTGTTCTTTTGCTTTCTTTTTTTTGTTATATAATTCAGATATTTCTATCCATCTCCGTGATAAACATGGCAGGAGAGATTGTTGTGCTGGGTAACAAGCGAAGCTGTTAATATGGCTGGAGAGCAGAGAATGTCAAACAAACCAAAACTATGTTGGACATTGGAATTCTCATCCCTACTTCTTTCAGATAGGACTCAGACCGGTATCCTTTTATTTGAAATATAATGCTGCTCAGTTTTTTAAGTACCAGACATACTTAAAAAAAAAACTACAACAAAAACAATCCTTATGATTTTCAGATAAGCCATATCTTTGGGGGTTGTGCCATGAACAGATTTACAAGCCATCAAGACATTTACTCTGTTCAGGATAATCAATATAATTGGGCCTGAACCAAATATAATTTGAGCCTGACCTGAAGTCATTTCAAATAAAAGAAGAGATTGACTTCAATTAGCCTTAGATAATGTCCAAAAATATTTGTCAAATAAAATGCAGAACCATTATACTTGTGTAACCAGCCTGTAGATTAAAGGTTATAGCTTTCCTAGCTTTATAGTTTATTTGGGTTTATAATCCTGTGATCTCTTTCATTTCCCTTAATATCCAATTAAAAATCCTTGTCATGGATATAATTTTAAACAAAATAGAAGAGAGATACTTTGTATCTCCTTAATATTTCATGGATGCTCTAGGTGATTAATTAAAAATTTTGTTATATGAATAAAGTATGAATTGCTGTAACTATGTAAGACAAAGTGCGACAAAGGAATTTCATGGTAATGCTTAACTCTAACAATGCAGTAGTTAGCAGGGGTGTGATACTAACCATGAAGATGTTTAAAATGTGCACTTTCAGGAAGTTCATGAATCTGAAGCCACCCTTAGTTGACACAAATCTCAGAGAGTGCAGAAGTTTCTGTTAATAATTTTGCATAATACTTCTCCTGAACTGAAAATGCATGGTTATATGGTCTATATGGGAGAGATTTATTTTTACTTCTTTATGATGTAAAGATTCAATACAATGCAAAGCAGCTCATTTTGAAAAATAGACCCTATATCCTACACTGCACACAGTGCACTCCCCATAGATTGATTTCCAATATATTGTTGGAACAAATGGAGCATAGGTAGGAGTAGAGGCAGGGATTTGTTTGTGTAGGTAAACCTCATATATCTGTAGTAGCTGTCTATAAGTCAATATGCCAGTGCAAGAAAAGATAAGAGATGATAAATGCAAAAGTGAAATAGGGATATAATTTCAGGTCAAAAGATAAAAGTGGAAAAAAAATGGTTGGTGCATCCTACATCTTACTTAAATAATCTTATTCTAAAATAAAAGGGCAACTTAAGAAAAAGAAATATGTATTTTAGCACAACATATTTTTGAAGTGGATTATTTTGGTTTTACAGTCTTAGATTATCTGTTGTCTAGATTTTTTCAAAGTTCAGGAGTAAAAAGTTCCCAGCAATATATCACAACGTCATCTCCTCCCCATTACTCTGCCAGCTGTGGTGTCTCTCTTCCAAGGCTAATATTGCCTCCTCAGCCATCCACATAGTGCTTGAGTGACAATGAGCAAATGACAAGTATCAGTGAGAAATTTTGTCTATGCTCACGGCTTAGTAAAATAGATGTACAGAAAACTCATTACCAATGTTTTACTTATCTTCTATTGACTCCTAAGCCAAGTTTCAAATGTATAAGCAATGTTTGCTACTGATTGCTGCAGGGCACTTAGGTAGGGAAGACTCTTTTTCTCCCTCTAGCTCCAATTTAGATGCATTGTTTAACATTCAAAAACACGGGAGAACATACTGAGGAAACTATAGCAAATTTTATATGCAGCCTTACTATAAGAGTACTAGATTTTAATATGGTTTAAAATCAGTCAAGCAAAGAAAATCTTTATTTCCATCACCACAGAACTCTCGTAAGCTGAAGTGAGCCTTCCCATATACATATTTGCAGTAAAATAAGTTGGGTCTTTTTCGTTTGGTCTCATGGTTTTGTTTTTGTGGGGGATTTTTTGTTGTTGTTTTTTTTTTTGGTTTTTTTTTTTTTTTTGGGGGGGGGTGCTTCCATTTATAATTTCATCTTAAAATAACATTTATCAAAACATCTCTGGGCCAAGCCTTAATCTCATTTCAAAGGAACTGTGGCATCTGAAAATGGATGAGCATCTGGTTACTTCAGAATGAAGAGACAATGGATTTGATTTCGAAATTCTTCCCTAATCCAAACTCAGGAAATATCAACATTTCTCAGTTTCCAGCAAAGGGTCTGAAGCCTCTAAAACTCATTCTTCTGTGATTTCAGTAGAACTTTGAACTATCTCAAGTTGTACCCCAGTTTCTGCTGCTTGCTTATATTCCCGAGAAAATGGGATTTCAGTTTAAGCAAAAATATCCAATAAACTATTACTAAAATGTGCAGAACTTACAAAAAAAGATTATGCTATTCACTAGCAAGAATTTTGAGAGTTTGTAATGAACAGACCTTATCTGAATGAAATTATAAATTACAACCTCTGAGTACCATAACATAGGTGTGAAACTTATTACAGTTAATGGGAATTATAAAACAAAGCCTCTGGGCCCTGGAATGAGAAATACACCATAAAATGGTTATCTGAATCCTTACATAGCTGTTTGAGTTTCACAACATTTTTGAAAGGGTAAATACTTAATCTAGCATGTTATTTCCAGTTAAGACTTGAAATATCTAACTATTGCAGGTGCCTCATAGATAATTAAGTAGCTTAGTGCGAAACAGTAAAACATAATGAAACTTTTAAAAAGGCAATAGCAGCAAATTTCCCACAACACCAAGAGAGTATTTTGCACTTACCCACAGGAGACATCTCGGGAACTCCAGCAGTGTAGGGACCATCCAGAAACTTTGGCTCATTGTCATTGATGTCCTGAATCTTAATGACGAACTCAGACTCTGGCTCCACGGGTTTATTAGTCAGCCTATCTAGCGCTTGTGCTCGGAGCGTGTAGTAGGCCTGCTCCTCGCGGTCCAGCCTCTTTGTAGCATGAATGTCCCCCGTGTTCTCATCAATAATGAAAATGGAACTTGCCCCTTCGCCTGACAAGATGTATTTGATGGAACCATCTCCTTTATCCACATCAGAGTGAAGCTGGTGAAAAATTGATGAGAGATGAGATTAACTTACAAGAGAGGCAGTGGCATGGAGTTATGTAAAAATGATTCCTGTGCTGTACATGAAATTTTATTGTTCCTGGAAATATAAACTGAATGTTTATCACACACAACATGTGAGCGACCACTAGAATCTGTAAATTTTCTCCTTTAAGCAAGAAAACTTCATTCTTTCCTGCAAAAAAACTCACTCTTCTCATGCCAGATGTATACATAGGCAAACACGTGCACACATATGATCATAACCTTATTCCTACCTGACTTTATTCCTACCTGAATTTAACCACATTGCTCCCTCAGCTTATAATCCTACTGAAGGGTGAGACTTCAAACAAATGTCAGTATAAACTTAATGTCATTGTGTGTTTGCTCTTGTGTGTATTTAGGTATTTTCTCAGTGTTTACAGAGGAGAGCAGTAAAACATGTCAAATGTTCCTCATGAGGGAAAGCAGCAGGGCAGGTACTGATCTCTTCACTCTCATGATCAGTGACAAAATTCAAGAGAATGGCAGGCAGCTAAGCCAGGGGAGGTTAGGTTGGATAGCAAGAAAGTTCTTCAACAAGTAGGTGTTTGGGCACTGGAACAGGCTGCCAAGGGAAGTGGTCACAGCACCAAGCCTGAAAGAAGCATTTGGACAATGCTCTCAGGCACACAATGTGACTTTTTGGGGTGGTCTTCTGCAGGGCCAGGAGATGGACTTCATTATCTTGATGGGTCCCTCCCAGCTCAGCATATTCTATGACTCTATAAAATGAGGCAAAATGTACTGGTTGATAAATTGCTCACTACTATCTGATGGGCCTGTAACTTCAATTCTTCACTTGCATATCTTGCTTTCCAATATCTAATTACAGAAAAATGCAGACTCTGAGAAAGACCAAGGTGTCCTGGCACTTCTGGAAGCACACAGCATTGAAAGCCAGGTGCAGTTTCCCTGGGAGTACTTGTAGTAGGCACACAAGAAATATACTTGGGTAGGTCCAAATGTATCTTCCATTAGAAAGGCAAAATAGATTAACAGAATGAAATTTCTTTTCCTCATAACTCAAGATATTTTAACTTACAGCGCAAGATCCCACAGGTTTTCTAGCTCTTTTACATCCACTGACTTTCATCTCCCTGTTACAGAGCACAGACACAAACACCTCTTACATACTTCTCAAACTTGTATCAAGAATATAATTGACCTGGATATCACATTATAGTAACACACACATATGATATATTTAATACTGTACAAATGAAAAGAATATCAGTAAAATTTCAAGTACTTTCTTGCTTGTTAAAGGTGGATTAACTTTTAAATAGCTGAAGACAATGTTAAATATGCTTGGCTTTTTCTATCTCATATCTTCTTTGTACCTGTCCTAATTCTATGTTGTCTAGAGTTTGGAGGTAAATCCCCTGTCATCACCATCATCATCACAATTTTCATCACTAACTTTTTTTCTCTCTGTTAGGAGTCTCACTGTGACAGTATTCACTTTCCAAATGCATGCAGAAAATTGTTATCTTGGGCATGACTTAGCACAGCTGCAAAATCTCTTCATATTCCGGCGGGGAAGTATTCATATTCAGTTTTGAATTTTTCAGCTGGATAAAAAGCTGCCTATTTCTTACACATTATTTCACTTACACTGTTTGGATATCTCATACTCATGCAATTACAGTGCACTCCTCTCTTTTAAATACAGAAATGGAATCCAGACCTTTGGACTGGATTAGAAAAACAGAGCTAGGGTATCTAAATCAGATTAGCTACATTATTTCAAAATATGGTTTATCCTTATTTTGCTGCTACCTAAATCCAGAGACACCTAAACAAGGCTGAGATTTCTTTGGTGAAGTTCCCTGAACATTTAAAGCCTTACTTCTCTGCACACTCAGGAATAAACAATGCTGACAGTGTGAGCAGGCCAAGGTAAAACGTATCTCACATTCAGGCTCTTTCAAGATCCACAGCACTGCATGTTCCTCAGTCTCAGTGGCTGGGATTTATTGAACAAACCATACCTCTGCTCAACTCACAGATCTGGCAGCTGGGGCTTTCAATGCATTTTCAAACTTGACTGGAAGAAGTATCCATCTTCCCCACAGAGGAGCAGTGGTCTGTGAAAGTAAGAATCTAACTTGTCTTTGATTTTGTCTTGTCTAACTTGTCTTTGATTTTGTTTGACCTTCTTTTTCCTTTCTCTTTTCTTTCTCTAATACCTACTTCAGGGTGTGTAAGCCTCCTGTGTGCTGGAGAGGAACTGTGTGGGTTTCCCTACATTGCCAGAATCCTACAGTCTAGGCTGAAATGCTGAACACCACATTACACAAGAACTGAGGTTATCGTATACACAGATTCCATGCCTTTGCCTTTCTTCAGAAAATCTGTTTTCTCCATACCCCATATTCTAGCTGGTCTTTCCATGGTGGCTGAGACTCTCACACTGTCCCTGTAAAGGCTGTTCCACCTTTTCTGGCACACTTTAGGATGTTTAGGATGGATGCTGGATGAGAGAAAAGCAAAGGACACCAGCATAACCAGCAGTTCATCAGGCAGAGCAGTTTTCTGAATGTTAGAGATCACAAGTAAATCCCTTCAAGTAGAGATAGGAAAGTTTCCGTATCTCAGTTGCTGAGAGAAGCACTGCGCTGCCCCATGGGAATGGAGCTGGGCCCATCAGCACACTACAGTGCTGTCAAACTGCAGGGCTACACAGCCTACCTTTCACCTTGTATCTACATCCAGCCCTAGTCCAATTAACTAACCAGCAGTGCTTTGAAAAAAAAAAAAAAGACACAGACCTTCAGGGGAGAGGCCAGTAAATCCTTGAAGATGCACTGAGCAAGGCTTTCACATCCCAGGGAAAGAAGAAATTGTGTAGCTTCAGCATTTCCCATTTGCTCACTCAGTGGCTTGCTGATTAACAACACATTGTTCTTTAAGGAGCTCCACTTTGAGGTCCATAAATCTCCTCATAGATTGCACTACAGTGGCTGGTGACCTGGAGTGAAATGCTGAACAGAAGCCACTTTTTGGAACGATGCCTTGGTAAGAAAACTGCTACCGCATGGATTAGTAAAGTGATTAGTGAGGACCTTTGTTATTCCAAGGTTAAGGCTGTGGAACTGCAAACTTCTTTGTATTTTTTATTAAAACGTTGTTCTACTAAGCATTTAAAAACTGTACTGGCCCATGCTCAAATTAGTAATGTACCATTTTCTACCTACTTAACCCCAGGAAGGTGATATAGCTCAAGATTTAGTTTATCTTTGGCACTATAGAACAATCAATTCAGTGTAAAGCACTCTAAAGAGCTTTTTTCAACACATTTATATGCATTTTAGAGGAGATCTGAGATAACTTGAAAGTACAGTACAAGAGAACAATGCAAAAAAGAAATAAAAAGTACTTGGCTGAAAATTCTGAGCATTTTTAAGCAGTTTTCATGTCACCTATCTTCCAGTTTCACACAATATAATTTTTCCATACAATTCTTCAAAGTCGTTAATGCAGAGGCATCAATGCTTTGCAACTATGAACAACATTTTTGAATGTCCCGTATCATATTCACAGCTCAGCAACCACCACACATGACTGCAAACTACCTGTGGTTCAGCTATTTAATTTAATATCGTGGGAAGTGAGAAGGACACTTTTCCATGTAATGTTTGCTTTAGAAAACACTTTGTAAATTTTTGTTGTCAGGTTTTCTCATCTGCTTTTGTTGTTGTTTTGGGATATTCTTTGCCCCTTTTTAAGAGAAGAAATACATTAAGTAATAAGACCTGGGGTTTTTATTTGTTCTTGTTATTAATTTGGCAACAATTATATAGAATGATACTAGTCCTCAGGACAGTAGTGCTTTACAGGAATATTCCAGAAAGCATCTACGGCTGTGCCATCTGCTCACTTGTCTTTCCCTCCTCCCACTTACTAGAGGGCCTAGTAGGGTCTAGAGGTTCTTTTAGGAGACAGAATGTAGCTCAATCTGTAGCTGCACATGTGACTGTGACTTTAGAAGCAGAGAGGCTCAAGACAAAGTCACTTTCAAATTCTTGTTTCAAGAAACACGGGGGATTCAAGGATTCACTGGGTTAATCTCATCTGATTCCATTCTGCACCATTCCAGGCAATTGTTCTTTCAGAATCAGTCTGTCATATAGATTGTAAATAAAACACTATGTTTTCAGAAAGAGGAATGATAGAGGCAGTTACATGTTCTAATTAATTTCATCCATTGCCATCTCCACACAATATCCATGATGATGACTCTCCAGCTTGCCTTGGCTATCAACTAAGCTTATTTTTAGTATAAGATTCATGATCCAATTATTATATGCTGATCCTATTTCTTTTTTGTTACATACTGCATACATTTAATATGAAGATTCTAAGAGTTCTGGATTTGGGGGATCCCTGCATGTACAAGAGTACATGAGAACAGGACAGAGAAGCAACAATCCTCTAGAGAGAGATGATGTATTTTTTACCAGGAGGAAAACTTTTGATGTGCTAGCAAAGTTAGCAGAGAGCAAAGAGATCTGAAAATAAAGCCACATAAGCCTTGTTGAGGCAGAGGGACAATGCACATAAAACGTGCACTTTTTCTTGTTCTTTAGAAGATAATTTATTGAGTGCCCTCTGTTGACTCTGAACTCAAGCTAAAAAAGCATTCAATCTTTTTAGGCTCTCAGTTTTAGAAAATACTTGTTTGGATATGTGTGAGAGAAGGAAGCAGTCATCTTCACTAAACAGCAAAGGTGTTATTATCCTAACTCTTTTAATAAACCCAATCTTTTTTCTCACTTTTTTTGGTCCTACAGCAATATTGCTTAGTCTGGGGTCTCCCCTAACGCATTTACGTCTATGTGGACCTTTAGGATGATTATTCTAGGGAAACCTAAATAAAACTTTTTTTTTCAAAATTCCCAATACTCAATAGTTTCTAGATATTTCCTATTTGCATGTTAAGATCGGTACAACCAAAGATGATATAATTTTGTATCATTTGGCATTAAAGAACTAATGCAGTATTTCCAATAGAGTAGGAGACGAATTTTTCTCAGTAAGGAGAGATACTGCTCTGCATTATTAAAAGAATTTAAAGTATTAACTACTCATCTCTTGTATGTCTGAATGGAAGTTTTCCTCTTTTTCTGATTTTCAGTTCAGGCTCCTTTAAAGCAGGTGCAATGTCCATATGCCTCTCTTCTCTGATTTCTCTTCTCTAAAGATCTATCTTTGCTTTTGTTTCTCTCTGTGCAAGCATGGCTAATGATTCATTGCAGAGTTTATAGATTACTGGTGAAGAAGAAAATGGAAGGGAGAACATGAGGAGTAGATGGTTTTTCAACACTAGCAGAATGACAGAAGTAATGGACAGAAAGAGACGGACAGGAGAAACATTAGATGCTTCAATACCATCTAGCTTCATTGCTCTCTGGGACCATAGGAAATGTGCCCTCCATTGCAGAACTGAAAAGTTTTCTCAAGGAGTTGCCTTGTCTGCATCCCTTCCTTTCTCTCTATGAAAGTAACTAGAAATAGAGGAGGAATGGAAACTGCCTCCTCCTCATGCCCTGTGCAGCATATATAGTTATCGGTGATACAGAACTGACACAACTGAAGCTTTATTCCTGCCTCCTCACAAAATGCAAGGAGGAACTAAGAATCAAAAACAACCACAAAAAAAGAAACAAAAAGAACTCCAAGCCAGAAGCAATCTTCTTGGTCCATTTTATAACTACAATTTACTATCACAAAACGACTGAGAACAGATTGTGGGAAGTAGACACTTTTCTTCATGCCACCTTCTCCTCCTCCTCCTTTCACAGAAGACTTAAAAAGAGTATATAAAGACTAAACATGTAATTTTTAAAAGATTAAAGAAAGCTGGTGATTTAAATCAAAAACCCAATTTTGCCATCTCTATTTACTTTTGGTCATCACAACAACCAGGTTTATAAAACTGCTGTTCTTGGATTTTCTTGGAGTTGATATTTACTATGGTTACACATACAAAGTTTTCAAATCCCCTTTCCTGTTAGGTTCTCATTGCTAGTATGTGTTTTGTGATGACTCATAGAATACTAGACATTTATAGGGGGGGTTTCCTCCTTTTTTTTTTTT